>OU015501.1:89640683-89940683 GCA_907164885.2 Dolomedes plantarius
ATTTGATTTAAGGGGATATATACAAGCAAAAACAGCTGCGCTAAAAGTGAGAAAAAACAGCACTTGGGTAGAAATTTTCATTTCAAATCTTTTAATGGATCTGAAAGAAGAATGCATCGGATTTAATTTGCCGCTCTAAAGTACGAAGAGAAGGAAGGCTAAAAGAAATGATGGTCATTTTTCCTTCTTTTTTTAGAACCTGAGCATACTCATCGACAAGGAAAGATTTAGTGCAAATCCTTTTCCATAAATAGCTCTGCTTTATTCTCTTTTTTAATTGCTTCCAACTTCTTTTATGACTTTTAAATCAACGTATACCTTACCGTATATGTTCCTAAGGCCTTTCACTTATTTTAAACATATTTATACATATAGGGTATCCGTTTTTTAATTACAATCGCCGAATGTTTACTGTATTCTAGCACATTATGTTTTTAGTGTAGAGGATCGGTTATTAGAGTACCTGTATGTATAGTTTATAGATTAAAACAAACTTTTTAATGTATTGAAAACTGGAGGTTTCTATTTTTCTTGCATACACTGCTGCCATTTTGTACCCCTTTTATTAAAATAGTAGAATGTTTACTGTATTCTAGTACGTTATGTTTTTTGTGTTGATGATTAATTATTAGAGCACCTGTCTGTTTAGTTTATTATATCTAAAATAAGGAATGCTAAAAAAACATATTAATGCATTCAAAACTGGATATCTCTATTTTGTTTTGCATACATTACTACCGTACTACCCCTAATGGTTGATATAGCAATGATTTTAAATTTCCAGACTGATATGCAAGTATAGCTTAGTCTGCTGTTTAGTGTCAATTTTAATTACATTAGTGCGTCCCTGTGTAGGGAAATGTGCTTAAGATGATAATTTTCAAAATTTCTTTCAGATAAGTTTTGCTAAAAAGATGAAGTAACATTTTATTATTGTTTACCTTTTAGGACATTTTATAAGTAAAAGCCCCACTTAGCTTTTTACCACTTGCTGAAATCTTCTAATGTGATTAAAGCATATTTGCTTGAAAACTGTTGCGACGACAATAATCTTTTCACAGTATATGCATCTGCACATAGAAAGATTCCATTTAAACCTCTTGATGCGTGATTACTTTGCAATTAACATCCTGATTTAAAGTGTACAAAGGAGAGAGGTGAAAATAATTCATGATCCCTCTCCTTTCCCTTTCTTATGCAGTCTCAGAGTAGATTTCATATTGTGAAAAGTTCAGTGATTCAAGGAAAGCAAAGGATGGTTTATTACTATGAAATATCTATCTTCTGTATATAGTAGTTGTGATTAACTCGTCCTTATCTGTTAATTTGCTTTTAGAAGGTATAGATGTTTAGATGTGAATTACTCGTGTACTCGTATATATATATATATATATATATATAATATATATATATATATATATATATATATATATAATATATATATATATATATAAATATATATATATATATATATATATATATATATATATATATATACACACGTATATATATATATATATATAATATGTGTATGTATCTATATGTTTGTAGCACTTTAGAGATTTCAAAGTAACCATATAAAACTGATAATTATGGTAATGCTTTGCTTGATTAATTCATTGATCCTGATTAATTATGTGCTCTTCCAATAACAGATGAAAAAAAGTTACAACGTATGGATTTGCGACTAGGGTCAAACTTCTACCCAATAAATCCGGTACAACCTCCCGTAGACTGTTGTCATTTCACCTAATAGCATAACTATAAGTTCTTAGAAATTATAAATTTAAAGTATTTTTTTATTAACGCTATTTATTTTATTTTATTTTTTATTGATACATTCACTTTTATTTTTAGCATGATCTTTGTAACCTTTCATAATCGGATTTGAACTGTAAGTCTCGGTCTACAGTTGCAGCCTCTTGCTGCAAAAGTTGAAGTAGCGCTCTCGGGTAGCTTACATACCATGCTATATGATTAGATTTTCCCTACCGTTAACATTTTTTAATACAACATTAAAATTTCTTCACTTATTTATTTTTTTACATTCAAAAGTGGATTAATTTTGCTGCTCGTTTGCAGCTGTCTCCGTGCACTGATCACGTAGTTTACTAGCCAACCCACTTGCTCCCGTAGTGGCAGCACATAACGTTTCACTCTGTGTTCAGTTTTCACAACTGTACTAAAAATGGTGATGGATTTCTCTCCTAATTTAGCAAAAAATTAAGTAGCACATTGTATAGCTACAAATATATTACTTGTAATATTTCTTCAGAAACGCAGTGTTGTTTACTATATTCATGCAGTAGCCACTTAGGACTATAAAAGAGCAAATGAGACTTTTTTTTTGTAACTCATCTACAATATTAAGCCTAATGCCTAATGGTATAATATCTTCCACATGGCTCGACTTTAGCTCTCGATGGATTCGCTCAATGTGAGAACATTAGTTATTTTATTTTTTTCTCCAGTTTTACTTGACGGTTTTGCTAATCTCGAATTATATATATATATATATATATATATATATATATACTATATATTATATATATATATTTTATATATATATATATATATTATATATATTATATATATACATACATATATATACGTATATATATATATATATATATATATATATATATATATATATATATATATATATATATATATAGGCACATTTGTCTATGTATCGTTTGTAATGTTTAGAATTTCTGAAGCCTTTCAGCTATGGTTAAAAAAATTCAGGACACGCGCTGTTGTTTTTTTCTTTTCTCGAACTCATTTACACCCTTGACGGAAGAAAATTCATTTTCCTTAAAATTAATAAATTTTTTCATTAAAAAATTTAGAAAAGTTCTTTTAGATACCATCTATCATCATTTGGTCAATTAGCAAGTAAAATCATCTTTTTGCAGAAAACAGGGATATTTACGATATTTTTATAATTTTGTTACAAAACATTCTGGCTAGAAAACGGAGAAAACCAAATTTTAATATTAAAGTCTTCAAAAGAAATAAAATTATGATAAACCTAGTCCTCCACTAAACTTTTTTTTTGTATCTGAACAAAATTTTCGATTTGATTAAAGATGAAGATTTAGGAGGAAAAAATATAACTGCTAGAGTGAGAAAAAAACTTTCATTTTTAAAGAAAAATATCTTCGCTTAGGTAGAAATTTTTATTTTATATCTTTTAATGGACGTGTAAGGAAAATACATTGGGCTTAATTTCTCACTTTGAATCTAGGCATTAGATGGAAGGGGAGAAAAGAAATGATGGCTATATTTCTTTCCCTTCAGAAACTCAGCAAGATCATCGACAAGAAAGGATTTAATGTGCAAATCCTTTCTCACAAGTGACAATACTTTGCTCCTTTTCAATTGTTCCTACTTTCTTGTACGCACTTTAAATAAATGTTTCATTTGTTGTAAGCATTTAAAATATTTGAAAATTGTAAAATATTTCCTTTAAATAGTCACCCTTTATGAAATTCAAGCCTCTGGGCTGTGGAAAGCTTAGGTAACTTTGGCCCACATTTGTGTTCGGATATTTGGATATTTCTCTGATTAAATTAAACTGTATTGACGTAACCAAATAAATTTAATTTTATACTGTATTCATGGTTGAAAATTTCAGAATCTTAGCTCCTTAATAATACACTAATTAGTGTATTATTTCAGATATCTTTCGAAAACAATTTCCACCTTATTAATAAATGGAGTTTATCTTTGCTCACAAATTAGAGCTGCATGAAAATGCTTTTTTACAAACAACGTGAATATTTAGCCAACTTTTGTAAGTATCAAAAACAAATTTTACTTTACATAAATAAATGACAAAACTGAATTTCAATATAAATCTTCATGACAAACCAAAGAGAGATAAATAAATTTTTCAATCAAATTTTTGTATGAAGGTGTAGGTTTACAGAAATATTTCAGAATTGTAAGGCAGAAAAACTTTTCGAAAGAGCAGAAAAATCATACAATGAAAGCTTTTTATTAGAAATAATTAAAAGAGTAAACTTTAGTACTTGTTAAAGAAGCAGCATCGGTTATGATGCCCAGTTTTTGGACTTTGTATAATAGATAGAAGAGATTTATAGTAATTTTATATAGTTTTAGTTGTGTTTTATCAGTTCTATATTAAAATTTACTAAAAATTTTACTAAAACATTTTTCCAAAAAGTTTTTCTGATTAATTTTCTTAGTTTTAAATTAGTATTAGCTTTTTTACTAGATTTCTAGACAACCTCTGACCATTTACTTACATTTTTTATGCAGTTTCTTTTTTAAGATATATTGGTAGGTAATATTTATTTTGTAAGTATTATTTGGTATGGATATTTTCAGATTGAAATGTATGAATCACTTCAATGTGTGTATGAATCTTTGATCATATGGTGAGAACCTTAAAAATATGCAAAACATGTTATTAGCTAAATGTATAAAAAATCATTCCTATATTTCTGAATGTCAAATTATTTTAGCTCATTTTTAGCCATTTTTAAAGAATAAAATCTGCCAGAAAATGTATAAACACGGTTATTGAAATGATTATTTAAAGCAATTAATTTTAGGCCCTCATTAGAAAACCCAATAGGGAAAAATCTAAATTTAGACATCTTATTTTGCCTCTTTTTCATTATTTCCGATTTTATTAAAGGTATGTATTTAGACGGAAAAGTATAGAACCCTAATATTCTGCAAACTAGGACATTTCTAAGGGAATGAGACATCTATACTTAACGTAAAGTTTTTTAATGGTTAAAGGAAGTTAACAAATTTTACTTATGTATGCATTTTAAGATATGTAAATGGGTTTTCATTTGTTTCTATGAATTTGTCAGAAATATCAACTAAAAAGGATTTCACGTATTTTTTAAAATGATGAATAAAATTTATTTCTTTTAGACTATTAACTTTTATGGATAATTTTTATTTTTATGATTACTTTCAAAAAGATTTAACACCTCCATTTGTCATTTATTAATCCATTTTCTAGCGTACGTCAACATTGGATTGAAATAATTACCCTTTTATTCCTCTAATGAGCAGAAATATGGAAGTATGTTTTACATAAGGTAAAAAAGGATATTATATAACACTTGATTTAAACATAAAGGCATATAATTAAAATCAAAATTGATTATTTCTAAAATTTTCTTTGAAGGATATTTTTTTTCTAATGCGGATGAACTTGTCATGAGATACTCGCCTTTAGTTATTCCCTGCGATTATTGCTGACTACTTTATTGTAGGCACCATTTGGGTTAGCCAGCCTTGCACCCTATAAGGGAACATCATGGTAACGACCAAGCTTTATTCAGGATTTGAACCCAAGCCCACTATGTGGAAGTTCACAGCACTATCCACTACACCACGTGAGTGGCTATTTTGAGGATATCGACAAAGATCAACGCCAATTCTACCGGTCTGTTCAAGCAAGGTATGTATTTTTAATTGTACCTCAGTTTGGAGGTCTCAGCTTGATTCAATTTCATTTCTGTCGTTCTACATGGATTTTTTGAATGATCGGTGTATTTTCCTAATTATTTATGGTCAAATTTCTATAAAATATTTGTTGAAAATAATAAAAAAAATTGCAGACATGAGATGGAAAAACAATTACAGATATATATCGCTTTCGTTTACTGTTGAATGCCATACATCAGCCTAGTTTTTATTACGTTTCTACTAAGTTTCTATTATTCAAATATTTAGATTCGTAGGTTCTTTACTGTAAGTAACCCTGAGGAAAAGTTGCTCGATGTCTCAATTATTAAAACTAGATGAATAAAGGTAAAATTTACTATAGCCATTATATGTAAAATCTTAGTTCAAAGACATAAAATTGTATATTCACAGCTTTATGGTTGTACATTTTACAGAGTTTTATAAAAGTCTTATCAAATTAACGGAAATTGAAATTATCTCTGCTTGATGTTTGGTTTCAGGGTATCAAACAAAAATAACATTTTTCTCTTACAAAATGAAATATTGACAGTATCGAATGAAGTCGTATTGTATCGTTCAAAAGATATCATAATAAAAAGTTGCTTACATATAATACCATCCATTAACACAGACAAACTTTCATACAAGAGAGCTTTTTACGTGTATGAATCAAACGATATTCATTAAAAATACTTTTAGATAATAATTCTAGTTGACTATATCATAAGGGGTAAACGAATATGGAAATGCTCATTTCTTCCCTGCTAGATGCATTATAAACAATTACAGCAAGATGATACTAATATCTACTGTTTTAAGAGGTCAACAAATAACATTTTAAAAGGTGTTTAAATACTTGCCCATCTCGTATATATATTTCTAAATTTTCTTTCTTATTTTTCTCTATATATTTCTAAATCATGTCTCATGTTCATGATATAGCAATTATGGTTTCCAGAGTGTTTATTCATACATTTGATTCTATGTTGTTATACATGCGTAACAAGGTACCAGAATATATCAAATGTATTGGGCTTGAGTATGCACAGACGCAATATGTATGTATGTAATACACTATTATTAAAAAATTAAAATCAGAAACTCATCAGGACAAACTGTTGGCACGTATGCCAAGAGATTAGGGACATGTCACATGGTGAAGTTATACACGCCCATTAGGGTTACTACTGGAAAGGAAAAGTTAATTTTTCTACATAGAATGACACTTAATAGAAAATTTTACATAATCGTGACTTTTCTTTGGAATTTTAAGCTTTTTCTCGTGTATTGTGATAAAGCATACATACATATGTTTGTATGTATGTGTATATATATATATATATATATATATATATATATATATATATATATATATATATATATATATATATATATATTTATTTATATTTATATATATATATATATTTCTATTTATTTATATATATATATATATATATATATATATATATATATATATATATATATATATATATATATATATATATATATATATATATTCATTTATTTATTTAAATATTGCATATTGCGTATGTGTACAGAGGCTGTTCGCACATTTTTTAGACGATTTTGGTAAGCGGTAATAAAAAATCGTTTGCTGCAAAAGAAATAATTGCAATTGTACTATGTTTTTAAAAGTCAAAATTATCGTCTGCGGCTTGAAAGTTTTATTTTTATTCAAAATGGCGTTTTTAACAAAGCAGTGGTTCGAAGGCTACATTTATGCTCTTTCCGAAGAGAAATATGCATACTCCGTTATCCAAAAACGATGTGAGATTCATGGTTTTGTGATATCTAAAGCGTCGATAGGTAATATCGTCAACAAGAAAGGAAAAAAACGTCAAATTGGATCCTCAAGTGGGACAAAAATTCCAAACAAGTATCCAAGGAAAAAACGGACATCTTCGACTATTGCAAAGGTACGTTGTTTAATGTTAAAAGAAAATCCCCCTAGTCAAAGGACAGTTGAAAATCATCAAAATGCTCGGTGTCCACTGTAAACAAAATGATAAACGTTGATTTAAATCTTAAGAAAGCGAAAAAACGCATTGTGCATCGTCTTCTTCCAAATCATATCGCTGAACGCAGGACACGCTGCAGAATTCTATATGAGAAACACTTATCCAAAGAAAGATGGAAAACAATTGTCACAATAGATGAATCATGGGTGTATTTAAATGATTGCAACAAAAAAAGAGCCATTTATTATCATAAAAGGGGAGAAAAAATTTAAGTACATGGTTCAAAGAATCGAAAGAAAGTTTTACTAAGGGATTCATGATTGTTCCTGGTTTTTCTTATAATGGCAAGTTAAAAATAAAGAGAATGGAAAAAAATGTCAAGATGAACTCCAAATACTATCAGGAACATATTTTATCTCCAACGTTTCTGAATGAAATACCATCGCTTTACCCACAGTGCCATTAATCTGTGAGACTCCATCAGGACAAAGCTAGCAGTAACACATCAAAATCCACTGTAAATTTCCTAAAAGAAATGGAACAAAAAACTGGTATCAAGGCCATACCCTTCACTGATATCCCTACTAAATCTCCCGATGTATCACCTATGGATTTTTGTGCTTTCGGACTTTTAAAATCTGCATTATCCAAATGTCGTCCCAAAACCCTTACAGGACTCTGGAAAGCTGTTCAGGAGGAATGGGATAGAATACCTCTTCTGACACTTCAAAAGGCATTATTATCCTGGAAATTGCGGTGTCAAAAGATAGTTCAGAATAAGGGATGTCAAATAGAACATTTAAAACACAAGAATTTTATGTAATTTAGTTTTGTGAATACAATATACATCGTCTAAAAAATGTGTGAACAGCCTCTGTATTCGTAAAGGGAATCACAGGCCATTAAGCCAGAATTATGGAGTAAGTATTTTATTAGTTCATGTATTTTAGAATACTCTAATTGACGGAGTTTCTGTAATAGGAAAACACCATAATGCTAAAGTTTCCCCTTGCAACAAAAAACATTTTGTTTCCAACATTTGTTTGAATCCTCTAGAGTAAAAATCCATATTTCCTTGCTAGTTTCATGGGAAAAACTGGCAAGGAATTCACGAATTACAGTTATTATTTTTGATGTATATGTATAGGAAATAAGCTGATGTAAACGTGGAGTTACATGATTTAGCATATGAAAGCAGGTATCTGTTTTCTGTCAAACTTTGAGTGTAGAATCCTTCCATACAGCGCTTAAATTAGTGATAGTTCAGCAATTTATTTTGACTTGCCATTAAATAAACTCATATAAATCTTTATAACAACATAAGATACACTCATTATAGTTTCTACACAGGGATTTTTTTTATATTCGCGCTTATTAAAAATTTGAAATTATAAGAGATAGACCATTCCGATTTCATTCTATTTAAAAAAAATAATTCTTAATTATTTGTGCAGTTTATTTGATAAACTTTTATTTAGTGGTTTCAAATGATAATTTAAAAAAACTCTAATACTTGCCACCATTTTCCAACTTAGTAGCACTTAAAATTTCTCAATTCAAACTGCCCAGCAGAATCTATGCTTTATAATTTTATGCTACATGAAGGGGCCAAGGTTGCCCAAATTGGTCGGCAGATCTGTACTGTCCGTCCGGTGCTCAGGCCTATAAGAAATATCACCGAACAGGGTAAATCAACCGTTGGCTGAGTTTGCAGGAATTGCTTCGCAGTCCCAGTCTTCAGTTTGAACAGGAAGTATAGGCAAGAGCAGCATTGTGCTACAAGAAGTATTAAAAATAAGGACTGTCTGATTTATATTGGAAATATTTGGTTCTAAAGAAATATCTAGCTGTTTATGATTATCGATATATTAAAAATACTTAAGTCTAAATTTTGCTGTATTTTGAGGAGGTATTTGGTTTTAACGGACTGAAGGGAAATATTAGTCATGGAATTAGGACGTTTTATCTTTGGCCATATTTCTATATTGCTAATATAAACACAGCTAAAAAAATAAAATGCTTATAATTATATAGTATTTCTCAGATATAAGCTATATTTTTACCTTTACTTGAAGATAGAAACCTTACGTTATAAACTATTTTTCTTCTGTGGGTCATTATAAACGATGCATAGGTAAAGAAGTGCAATTTAATATTTAATTATTATATTTCAAGAAATATTAGAAAAAATACAAGTGTTACATGTTCTTGAATTCTTCATATCTGAGATTTTTTAATGAACTATGACTAATACTTTTCTCCTTGTAAATGAACATTTTGAGTATGTTTATGCATACAATCCCTAAGCTCTAAAATGATATAAAATATGTGTTATGAGAATTCATATCTATATTACTTCCGTTTTTTATTTCCTATATCATTCACATAGAGAAATAATTTAAACTTAAACGAAGGAACTTATTTTTTAAAAGCAAATAATCACTAAAAGTTCATATAAAAAATTAATAAAGATTGAAAATATCTTTTCAAAAGCTCTTACGGGAAGTAAAATTTTTCTCAACTGAAAAATGATTAAAGAGGCATAAAAATTTAAAAGGGAAAACTACTTTGAAAGATTTTTTTTTCAAAAAAGAGGAATATACCTGTTAACTAAGAATTAAATTTCGAAAAATATTCGAAACACTTTTTCAAATTAACTGTTTATAGATATTACGAAAACTCTTTTTTATTAATTTCTCTTATACCTAGGAATTCAGAGTAAATAAGAAATGTTTATTTAGTGTGGCTCTAAGATTCACAAAAGAGTATAATAAAAAAAAGCTTTTAAAACTTTTTATCTCTTCTGAAATTTAAACGTTATCTGTTTGTAGTTTTATCCCAATAAAAATAAAAGTTCTTTAAAAACGCGTAAATTGAAATAATGGATGATTTTATGGATTTTTTTGTAGAAATATATATTATGCACTTGTATAAACATGAAACCGAATTTGTTGTTTATTTTGCATTCGCTTGTTTAGAAAACATTGTGTTGCACATTTTTGCTCTCATACTTCATTTTACATATTTAAGACTTATTGCACATGTGTAACAATTGCAATTTCGTACACTTATAAATCGCCCATTTTTGTAGGTATGATACAATATTTGTGTAAGTTGTATGAAAAGAGATATAAATTGAAATAAACAAGTCATCAAAGTCCATAAATTAACTATAGATTTATTTTATTACTTTTTAATGACAATTTTTATAGAGGTTTCAAGATCATAATTCCAATTTGAAACTCTTAAAAAATAAAGAATCTAGCTAATAAATGAGAATTGGAAGTTTAAACGCTAGCAAAAGGTAAATTTTCTTGAAGAAAGTATAAACTTGCTTTGGTAAACAGAAGAACGTCATTTGGAAATATGTTAAAATTAATTGCTACAAACATCATTTTTTGTCTGTGGAAAACTTCTGCTGTTGCTGTAAAGAATGGCAACAGCAAAATATCTTGCATTTTAATATGCAATGAAAACAGTTAATTAATTAAACATGATTTATCTTTTGCTAGTGATATTCTTCCAAACTGAAAAATTCATGCATTTATAAATTCACTTGTTTCAGTCTATTATTTTTATGGCATAATTAGCATGCTTACGTACATAAATACAATATAAAAGTGATTTTGCATTATTTCCATGTTTTATACTTTAAATACATAAATACAGTATCATAGAATCAATATATTTAATGTTCTGCATTTACAATACGTAATTCTTAACTGGTAACTGTAACAGAATTTTTGAAAGTAATGAAATTTTAAAAATGAGACCATAATCTGTTGCTTCTTTACAGCAGTTTGAAACTGATAGTTCTAAGACAACATATTTGCTTGCTATTTGTAGAATGCATTTATTTAATGTGTACGTGGATATAATAATCACTTTATTGATTTATCTCTTGCATTAAACTTGTTTTACTCTATGAGACATGGTTAGTGAATAAAAGAAAGAGTCCCATTCTGCAGAGAGTAGGTAATCATTTTATTGTGATTATAAAGACTACAGTAAAAGAATTTTGCACCTTCATGTTATGGCCACTAGGTGCATTGAGCGATTATCTTATTCCCTACGTATTAAGATTGCTTTGGACGAATTTATCGCCTTTAGTAACTTATATCTGCATTAAACCAATTTCTACTTCACCTTTCAATACATGTTGTGGAATTTTATTACTAATGAACATTAATAATATAACAGTTCTTTTGTAAAAATTTGCTGACTTTTCTTCACGACCGAAACTATGTACAACACAATTGTCGTCTAATTTTACTTTATGGCGATTATACTACTGTAGCAACTCCCTCTCATTTGCAATTAGACTTGCATTTACGGAGCCACAATGCTAGAAAATTTATTTGAAGCAGGTGTAGCACCTTAAATATACCTCCAAAATAATAATAGTGATAATAGCTGTGACATTCAGACAACACATAATGTCTGTAGTGAAACATAAAACACGCTTTTCAGTTGTGTAACTTCTTTGCAGAACATTTGACAAACCCGAAGACAACTGTGCATTGGTGCTTCGTAATAGAAGAATCATATCTCTAAAGTATGACTAAGAAACTACATGCATGCCACTTAGCTATGGCCTTAACACGAAACTTGAAAGAGTTAAACGAAAAGAGGGAAGAGAAAGATAGAGAGATAGAGATAGAGAGTCAGAGATAGATAGAAGGAGGGTGTAAGACAATAAGTTTGAGAGATTACAGAGATCATTATGAAATTCCTATGTCAAAGTGAGGGAAGAAACAAAATCCTATATCGTTCGCAGTCGTGCGCACGTTAACAAAAACGAACGTTCAAATGAAAAGAAGCGTATGAATATTCATGTATGCGAGAGTTGTTGGTGTAACGACAACTATTAAAAATAGTTGTCGTAGCTGATGATGGTTTTGCACCTTTGAAACAGATGTTATGTTCAAGATATTATAGACTGAATTTATTTGTTGAGCTTCCACATATTCACCATTACTCAGACCGAGATAGTTTAGAAATATAAAAAGGTGATATATGTACTGTATGTTGAAACTTCGCACTATAAAATTACCTGTGGCTCATAACCATAGGGCTATATTATCATTCTATTTACTCACAGTAGTTTCATATTTATCACAACGTAGGCATGGAAAACAAAAATCTCTATTCTACTAGACTATACCGTTTCTTTTTCTCTTGTTGCTATTTTACAAAAACAAATAACCAATAAAAATTAAACAGCTCGCTTTGTGAAAGTCATGTTAAAGGTAAAAGCTCTTTGCGATTTTTCGAATTTATTATCTCAGCTTTTTTTTTGAAATTTTTATGCAGCTAAAATTTTGTTCCAACACCAGATTATCGCGCAGTGTTGATATAGATTCTGCATACCTACAAAAATTCCACAGTTAAGAATTTGAGCCAGTTCTGTGAATTACACATCAATATAAGGAAATTCTTTATAATTTGTTTCTTATACTCTAGGGTAAGTTATTAAAATCGCCAAAAACATCTTGTTGTGATAACTTGCTCATAAATTGGTATTTATTCTTCTGGAATCCAGAGCTACTTAATTTTCTTTATTTATGACTATTTTGGGAGTTATCTACAATACGACACTTACCAAGAAAATGGGTAGATTTACCATAGTACTTTATTTGAAACACTTTGATGTCAGTTAAGTCTGCTAGACTAAACTGCATGATGTCATAATGAGTGTTTAGATACATTAAACAGTACACGTAGCATTCAAAGCTACTTCGAACAATGTTTGTAAATTCATTAATTTCAGTCAATATATAATAAAAGATGTCTTTCTAAAAGAACATACCAATTTATTATGGTCTAAATAGCGGATGGCTCACTTCCCCGACTTTGATATTCCCTCAACAGTTTCCCAGTCTGAGCCAAAATTTTAAGTCTCCTTCAACGACAGAAGAGTTAAAAGAGTAACCTACTTTACGTAACTTAAGAGGAAAGAGTTAATCATTGTGTATATCGAATATAACAATTTTTAAATTAACCAAATTATCGAGAAAGTTCATTTCGGAGTATTTCATTTTAGTCTTTCCTCGTTTAATAAATTTTGGAAAAGAACATAAAAAACTTTCCTCAAATGTTATTTGCATGAGTAAAAGGTGTCTGATATCGGTTTTAGTTTAAAGACGTGATTAATATTTATTTATAATACATTCGCTAAGAGAAAAATTTATTTTTTCATTAAATTTTTCTTTTTTTATCAAGGAGGATTCGAGTGCCTTAAGAGATTAATCACGCTATATGGGTATTAAAACTTCATTAAGTTAACGCTGTAGATGAAGTTTATTTCGTGTGGGATTAACTATTTAACTTGAACGATAAGACTAGAACTTAGAAATGTTGTTTTGAATCTGGGAAATAATTAACATTTGTACTTTTCTCTGCGAATAAGAATTTTTTTTTTGTAAGCCAGATACGGAAAATATAGCTTTTGTGACGCTTGTATTTCATATAAAGCACCATAATATATTTAATGTGTTACATTTGTGTGTATTTATTACTCTTTTATTCCCTTTCTCAGATATATGTCTGAAAAAAAAATACTTTTAAAGCAAGTTTTTAAAGAAGGGTATGGACAGCAAGTTTTTAAAGTAGGATATTTCCCATCAGTTAACAATGATACGGTATTAAATGAATTGAGCCATTAAAAGGAATTAAATATATACCAATGCAATCAGATTGACATTCTTGTTACTTTAAATTGCTGTCATAAGTTTTACGTTTCTGCTGTTACTTGATGTTAATGTTACTTGATGTTAAAATTTCAGACCGTATAGTTTTGAATCGAGAAAATCGCAGCTAAAATTACTCTGAAACAGAAAAAGTTTAAAATGATAGCGTTCTGTTTCCTCTTTTGAATTTAGATGTGAATTTGAAATTCTCTTTCTCTCGAGGAACTTGCAGCAAGTTTTCATGTAACAGATAAATATTCATAAGTTTGAAATTCTTTTAAATTTTGATGTAGAGAAGTATTCCACAACTTGCGTAATTTATGAAACATATTTTAAAGGAGGGAACTTCCTATGGAATACACCTTGGGATTTCCTTGAAATTCAGAAAACAAGAGACCTTTTTGGTTAAGTTTGCATCAAAGTTCCGAGAGTTTTAAAAATTTAGTTGATTACGTTTTAGAATTTTGATAGAGTTTTAAACGGTACCGATGGCTCTCTGACATTTCCGACCGTTATTAAAAATAAACTTGAACTCCTCATCAAGGCCACAGATGACAGCTAACCACAAGGAAATGCACTCTACTTTTGAAGTGTGTGGTTTCATCTATGAAGATGGACAAAATAAAAATACTTAATCGGTGCTCTATGTTTTGGAAACTAGATTCAGCATGTTGTGTATCAACTACTATGTGGTAACAATACACGGACGGACAGACTAGTGGAGCAAAATTGATAAGAGTAGAGTGGGTTGGATTTCATACATACTTATATATAGTTATATGTTCCGTATTAACATTATTAAAAATTTTGGCTTCAAACAAGGTCAAACTACAACTTAAATACCGCTATACCTCTAGAAGTTTCACCAGTTATGGAAACATAAATGATTATATTACATTTGTTCTTACATTTAAACAAATATTGCTCGAATCAGTAAGAATTTCAAATAAAATAGAATGCATGGATCTTTTCATAAAATATTGTAACGAGTGAGTACACAACACTGAATTAATTTACTATGCATCATTGATTGTTGTTGGTAGACAGCGTATCTCTAACTGTACTATTGTGCACAAATTTCTGGGAATGTTATCAAAATGCCTGAAGAAAGATGTACAGTGAGATACAGTTATATGACAGTTATTTGATTCAGTATGATGCACTCGATATATACATAATCAGGTAGTATCATGTAATGACATATATGAAATTTGATTTTGGCACATTTCATTGGAATGATCTAGAGAACACAATACAATGAAAAAATATACGATGAAAATAACAAACTGGAAAATATAGTGCACGCTTATGATAACAGGGCGGAAAACCAGTGCATAGATTAAGATTTTTTTACAGATATCAAAGGTACATTTAATGTTCCTCGACCTGAATGAAAGTGCAGTTATATGAAGTGCTGTGAAACAAACGATAAAGCTAAAATTATATGCTATAATTTTGCAGATAAAAACTATCACATTTCCAACATATCACATTCACTTATGATTTCTGATTGTTAATGATATAGTTTCACATCAATTAAATGCTGATTTTAGACCCATACAGTTATAGATTATACAATCATTTGTGACATACGGGAAAAGTGATACAAAACAGATCATACATGAGAACATTATTTGAAGTTTACAAACATGGAATGATCAGTACCAATAACACTAGAAATAATTCATATATAGTGAAATACAATGTAGAATCCAACTTATATTTAACATTCAGGAACACGACTGTGGACATAATATCACAGCATTACAAAATGACTTCAGCGATCATTTTATATATTTTGCAAGTACCCCTTTTTACAGTATTCCATATCAGTCATAAAATTCCCTTAATTGATTCTATGTACATTTCTTATGATCCACACGATCATCTATACCAACAAGAGCAATTTATATTCAATCGTATTAAAAGCTACTTTATATCAAGACGGTAATAAAGTTTTCTATCACATTAAATGCTCCACAAAGCTGCATTCATCGAGTATAAAAAGTATTTTTTTTTTTTTGTCACTTAAACTCTTCACTTTTTAATTGAACATCATTCAAGTATAATTAACTTTAAAAAGATTTTTTTAATTCTCAATTTTTATATTTTAAAACAGATTTTATCATTTAACAAATTGCTTTGATAAATTTTATTGAAATATTTTAACTCATCAATATTAACATTTTATCATACGAATTAACTTTCCTTACACGAATGGTCTGAAGTTGTGTACATTTAAACGTTATCTAAGGTGAAAGTGCCACTGTACATAATTGTCTTAATATCATATTATTGCTTCCAACTTCAGCTTATCAGCCATCTACAATTTTGTGGCTTTTGAAAAATGAGCAAGATAAATAATAACTAACATATACATCTAGAGTGTTCAGTAAAATATTTTTCGTGAAATACAATTGAAAGAACTAAATTCTTACGTTGAATACAAACTATATAAACTAAAGAAACATGTTTGTATCATTTCAAGGACTATTGTTATCTACAAGTTGCAAAGTGACTAAAAATGCATATCAGTTACCGCGGAAACAACTATCAACAATAGTGTTTTTACGCGAAATTCCTGTAACATAAAAGTCTATTATCGCGAATTACAGGATTACTTCTAGATCGCGAGTTGTCTAAAATTCACAATTACTAGTCGCGAAATTGCTAAAAGTTCCATTTAATTGTCGCGAAAGGTTCTGTGGTAAATTATTCATCGCGAAACCTCAAAAATGAGTTTTTTGTCGCGAAATCCAAAGCAAGTACTATACGCGAAAACTACAAGGCTAAAGTATTTTACTAAATATATTATATTTGTCCATGATTCAGATTTGTATGAAACTGCCCTCTTGAATGTATTTTGCTATTAAAAGCCAAATTCATAATTTAATAGGGAAGTATTTTTAAACGCTTTAAGTGGAAACATTTGAGCGGTTAAAAATTCTCTGTGACTGTCTTCAGTTTTCTACTCCAGATATGTGTACTATTAGGAAGTATTTCATGGTTTAATAGAGAAAGAATTTTAAAATTTTGAGTATGGTTGCTACTTTTGCTTTTGTATTCAGGCAATGCTGTCATAAAGAAATCATTTTATTAGTAGTATTTAGATAGTTATTTTACTTATAGACGGATAAATGTCCTAGGAGTAAATTTTAATCTTCAACCGACGCCACATGACATAGATATTTATGCCTTGTGGTATGACATCAGTTTCTATTTCATAAGCTTTACAGTTATTAATGTAACACGCGCAATTTCAGTCTCACTTTATGCATATATAAGTAATCACTAGATCACAAACATTTCTTTGTCATCAAGTATATATTAAAAAAAGTAAACATGTCTATCGAAATACAAACTGATGGCATAAATCTAACTATGCACACGAATTCTTATCTACTCTTTAGTGTAATTCTAAGTAACATTGCATGGAAAAGATAATTATTTTTCTGATGAAATCACTGTAATAAACAGCACCTGAGCTTAAGTTGAGCACAATTATTATTATTTATACTTTTTTTTGGAGTGTGAGGGTTTACTCAATGGTGACTTTTGTTTTGTTTACCGGTTTTTAAAACATCCCGTCCCGTAGAAAATAAATGGACTATACATAATTACTAGGAAATTATTCTATGACGGCGAAAATTTTAATGTAACATTCGAAGCCTAGTGAATGGGAATTAAACTGAAAAACAAAAGAAAAGAGTGTATCTCGCTTTAAAAATTTAAAAAATTTTCGTGATTCCACGAAAGAACCAAATTTCTACCGTTAGTATTACTGTTGCAACTGAAGGGGAGATACAAAAGTCTTTTTGTTAATACAAGTAATGTTGTGATGGTCTTATATGAGATCTTTGCAGCATTGCACTAAAGATTGACCGATGATACACAACACTATAGCCTTGATGAGTTCGGTAACAACAAAAGAAGTAGACTGTGGGAGATGAGGAGTGAGTGATAAAATCCAACATGTTTTCGCCATCACAACACGTTCTAAGCAATACGAGGAAGAAGTTCTAGTCAAAGAAAACTTGTGCAAAAACAGGATTCTATACAAGACTGATTTTCTTCTGTTTGTTCCATATGTTGTATTTGTTCCTCTTGCGTATTTGGCAATAGACGGTCTCCGGTGCACTTAACGCGAGCCCAAGGATACAAATTCCTCGTTTATAGTATCACTGATGTGCAAGTAGATGATCCAGTACATGAGGTTAAAACAAACAAAGAAAACTGGAAACACAACCCGTGAGTACTTATCAATATCGCTGGGACTAACGCCGAATAAGCTGTCTGCTTTTTTGCCGAAGATGGCATCAAGGTCGGGAGCACCGTTGGCGGGATTCTCAACGGGTTTGTTGGGGTGAGGTGGTTCAACCATCTTTTGACGACCCTCCTGCAGCAGACAGAGATAACCACGAATTAAACATCAAGCCCAAGCAAAATAAAACAAAAAAACAGCATGCTTCAATTGATCTAGTTTTGGTAAAAATATAAGCTAAAATCAAAACACAAAAACATTTATTTATCAGTAAGCTTTCCGAGTCCTCTTACTGGCTACATCAACACGCTTAAAAAAGTAGTATGAAAAATACAGCTACATAATAGTTTCAGTTACCAAAATTGAATGTTAATATCAAATAGAATATTTCATTTTAACGAATTGGTTGTCCAACAGAAAAATCAGTTAAATAATTTTTACTCAGACTGAGTATCATCTACACTTATTTTTTATTTTAAATGACTAAAATTATAAGAACAACTGAAAGATCATCTTTTAAAGAAAGACTAGACATAGTATAGAACACAAGATTATAAAAATTTCAACATATTTTATTCTAATAATCAAACAGTGATAAAATACTAAAATACATTATTAAAATATCAGTGTAAAGTAAACTGATGCAGCCAGTAAGGGATTTTTTGAAATATGAAGAACTATATTAACTATGAAATAAATTGAAAAATTTAATTCTAAAATTAGTCGATGTCATTTAACGATGAGACGGGGTGTCAGAAAAATAATTTTAAGATACATATGAGTAAAATGCAAATGGGGTAAATTTTGATTTTGAAACAGCTAAAAATATTTTCAATTTAAATTTAAAAATAGTCTAATCCTACAAAAAAGTTAATGTAAGCAATAATTTAACAAAGAGAAAAGTTTGCTTTCAACTGCAGTAAAAAAAAGCTGAGTTAAAATGTAGTATGGAGTTCTTACAGATATAAAGTAATTCCCATTCACTTTTAGAATTAATATTGTGGTTAATTATTAATTTTAATGTCTATAAGATTCTTAATAAACACGATATACTAAACACTCCTATGCAAGATTACTCATTTTTGCTTTGATTTTATATTAGTACCTATCAAAAATATAAATTCTTATTTAAATGTTTTAATGTATCAATCTATTAGGATTTTAAAATCAAAAAGATTTGATTTAAATTTCATGTCCTTAGTCTTGGATACTTAATCTAAATGCCATGTAAATCTTAATAATCCTTAAATTTCAGCTTTGGACTGCACAGATATAACAAAAATATATCACGAGGCCCTAGCTCTTAGCTTTTACTGCTCTAAATAAAACCGCGGTCCAGATATTCGAGTTTCAGACTAATTCTATTACGCAGGTAATGATAATGAATAACTTATTTTCCAAGATTGTGAAGAGATTATGAGCCGCAGCTTCAAGCTTATTGCGAATAATAATTAGAGAAATGAAGGGAACGAGATTTTATCGCTCATAAAAGGGAAACTCGCTCTCACATAGAAAGAATTATGATTCTAGCACTTAAATTTGACAGAAAAGGGATAATGCGTTAAAGAGGAATCTATGAAGAAAATTTATTAAAAAAATATTTTGCACATTAAAAACACTTCTGTTTGATAGCACGCTAGACTAGTGAAGAAAAGCGATTTCAGTTTACCTTCAGACTTTTAAAAAGTTGAAAATTCTTTGTTTTAAGCTTATGTTTGTTGGCTTTTATCACCTTACCTAAAATACGTAATAAAATGTTTAGTTATTGTTAGGTATACATCAGTAATTTTCCTCGTTCAAGTTCGTATTGTAATACAAGCGCTTCTGAATTTGTTCCCTTGGATCTTTTTAATCTTTTTCAAACTTTCTTAATCTTTTTCAAACATTTTAAAAAATATTTATTTCTAATGTAAAAATGAAGAAACATGATTGAATACGTGTCTCCATTTTTTTTTTGTCAAGGAAAACAAGTCCTTACTGATAATCTATACATTTGTTGTTAGATAACTGATTTCAGATATTGGAAATACTGATGATATAAACATCATTCATTTTGGAATCATTCATTCAAATGTTTTCTCTCAGTGCGCTTCCTGATTCGAACGATATTCAAACGCAGTGTCATCTCCCACTCTCCGATATATATATATATATATATATATATATATATATATATATATATATATATATATATATATATATATATATATATAAATATATATATATATATATATATGTATATATATACATACATATATATATGTATATATATATATATATATATATATATATATATATATATATATATATATATATATATATATAATATATATATATATATATGTATATATATACATACATATATATATATGTATATATATATATGTATATATATATATATATATATATATATATATATATATATATATATATATATATATATATATATATATATATATATATATATATATATATATACATATTTCCAGTTCAAGGTCACGAGAGAAACACGATCGGACATATTCTAGATTTCGGAATCATTCACTTCAAAGTGCACCGGCAGTTTCAATGATATATTACATATATATATATATATATATATATATATATATATATATATATATATATATATATGCAATATGATATTGATTAAGGTTTCACTTTTTACACCTTTTAATTAGAGAAATCTATTACAGTGAAAAAACATGAAAAAAATCACTTTATCTATAATTGTTCAAATAAGAGAAACATTAAATTACGCATAGAAATTAAAGTTTCATTTTTAATGACCTCTTTCTTATCGATACAGATTTGGGACCGATGATTCCTCCTGAAGGTCAGTTGTCCACGGAAGAAGAGTACAATAATTTACATACTTGAATCAGATCAGACATCTGTTCTAGGTAGGTGTTGCGGGGAAAAATAGATCTTTTGAGCTTTCATTTTTTTTTCTGTACTGGGTTGGGGTAAGCTCGTTCTCCAAGCTTATTCAAGTGTGGAGAGCCTGCTGATTAAATCATATATTAAACATATTCTTTCAATAGGTCGGTCTTCACTTGCCAGCCTTTTGTTTAAAGTGAGCATTGCTTCGAATTCAGAGAAATATTGATAACGGTTTCATGATCAAACACAGATCCATGATTTCATTCCGATGTCTTAACCATTACAGTGGCACTTGAAAACTGATGAAAGTGGGTGTAGTCTTTCAAATAAAATCAATACCATAAAACTATTTTGCAAGGGATGAAACTGTCGATGCTATATAATTATGTCGATGCTATGTAATTATGTTTCTTTTTCATTCCTATGTTATATATGTCTAACAGGACTGCAGCAGAAATTGCGATTTGTGAATAAAAACCACCATGCGATTTGTGAATAAAAACACCAACTCTTCGGTCCACGTTTGTTGCAGACTAGTTTTAGGAGATGTCAGCAGATACTAGGTGAAGGATGAAATAGGATGAAGGTGAAGGATGGAGCATTTGACCACCATGACACACTCTCCACTCTAGAATGATCTTGCCACCAACGTTAACGGGTTTTTCTGTCTATGGAAATCTAAATAACACATTATTTTACCTTCATGATTAAAGGGCCTAATATTACATACTTCACCTGATATCTGCTGACACCTCCTAAAACTAGTCAGTAACAGACGTTGATCGAAGAGTTGGTGTTTCTTTTACTTGTCAAATTCTGCCAGTTACATGACACCTTGGAAATCATGTGGATGCTAGACGCTTATGGTAGCTGAAATAAGTCTCTCGTACCTTCTCGTACAGCTGCAAAACAGGTGATTCGTAATCGAAAAGAACCACTTCTCATTAATGGACAGGACAAAGTTTTAGTTTATATGTTGCATGGTACATAATTCCTTTATAGCAAACATTTAGTTTTGACAGTAGCAAACGTACTTTACATTAGTCATTAGTGTTACTGTATACAGAATTTTTAACAGACTTTACAAGAAAAAAGAATTTTTGAAAGTATACTATAGTAATTTAAATCTGCAGTGAGGAATAGTAATATGTATCAGACCAATGTTTTTGAACATTTTGCATATCGCGACTCCCTATTTGAAGACACTTTCTCACGATCCTCCTTTCAATGATACCAAATTTTTGAGTTCTAGACTTTAAATTTTTTCCCAATGCATCAAAGCTATTGGTTTACTGCCTTAAATTTCATCATACAAAGCAAATATTTATAAAAAATTAGTGAAAGCTGTTATTAAACCTAGTTCTTCAGGAGATCGAAAATGGTTTTCATTTTGGTTCAGAACACCATCCTTAAACTTTTTCAATGGATTCTCAGTAAAATGAGATAAAAAACATCATTTAAATACTCAGTAATTTTAAAAACTACGGCAATACTATATTAACTTGTTTTGAGACTTTGCATTATCTTTTAGTATCTACTTCTTTCAAAAAGATTTTCCGATGCAGCTCTTGGAAAACATCTTGCAACGTCATCTGCAACTTTCCAATTGACACATGATGAAGAAACAGATTTAAGGTAATATGAGCCTCAGAGATATTTAGATTTCAATTTTAGTTCTGAATATTGTTCTTTAATTGTAAATTAAAGTTGAGTCATTCATAATTTTTTTTTGTTTAGTTAATTCAGAATTTGTTTTACTTATAATACGAGATCATTAAAAGTTATTAGCTTATTTGGTTTAAAATAAGGCATAATACTCAACAAAGGATGAATAACACTATGCGACTGAATTGTCCTCATATGTAAATCCTCATATGTAAATCAATCTCAAAACTGTTGGTGCGACTTTATGAAAGAAGGATTCAAAAGAATTTAAAATGATAAGATGTACTTTTGACTCGTATATTGGATACAGTTTTACATTAAATATATATATAATATATATTTTTATGCATTTTTATCCCTGTTTCAAATGCTGTCTCTCAAGTTATTGACTAGTACCCTTTGTTCAAGGCCTTTTAAAGCTAGTATTTAAATTTCTTGTTCCCAATATGCAATAATAAATAAAACTCATTAACAATGTTAATGCATTATATTAATGTCTTAAAAACTTATTCTAAGGGATGCTTCATTATTTTTTTTTATTTGTTCATTATAATGAATATTTATTGTTCCCCATAATGTATGAATGAAATGATGAGGCAAGAAGTTAACGTATCTACGCTTAATAATGGCGACTTTTTGTTAGTTGGAAAATTCCGAGATATGGGCTGTACATACATCTCCGATCAATATATAAGGTGTTTACATTCTTTCTAAGTACGCATACACTTGATATTTTATACTAATAGCAAGTCTAAAATTGAAAACACATTGGGTAAAATGAGTTAGAATGTAGATTACAGTTAAGATAACAGTTTGATCAATTTAATATTTATTTATGATTCCTATCGTACCAATGCAGTTAGGGTGAACTAAAATA
This sequence comes from Dolomedes plantarius, assembly GCA_907164885.2. Classification (NCBI taxonomy): domain Eukaryota; kingdom Metazoa; phylum Arthropoda; class Arachnida; order Araneae; family Dolomedidae; genus Dolomedes; species Dolomedes plantarius. The sequence continues at coordinate 89,664,498 of OU015501.1, forward strand.
GATATGTGACTATGATTGGACAAAAACAAACTTACAGTAAACTTACAGTAAACTTACAGTTACTTTCTACAATCGGACAGTAGAAAGAGGGATGTTGTCTCAAAGAGCACGCAAAAAATAATTCTCTCTAAATAATGTTGTCTGTAGTCCATTAGATTCTTATCAAAATTAAGAGATATTTTCTAAGGGTTAAAAGAAGTTCAGATCGATATTAAGTTCCCTTCATAGATTTCTGATGGTATTTTGTTTTGCCTTTTAGGCCAGATTGTCGGTGAATTCACAGTAGAAAACATCCATTGCAAAAAGGTTCTACAAAGCAAAAGTTTTCTCCCCAATTTTCTACTATCAATCATTTTAAGACAAAGGAGAGTTTTTATCGATTTTACTTTAAACTACAAGAAAACTGAGGAAAAAGTCCCGTTTTTGCATTACTGTTACTATTTAAACGCGTAGAAAAAATTCACACGTCCGGAAAACGATATTTTTTTCGAATTGTATTCAATTTCTAAGAGAAATAAATAGTTTTTCCCAAATATATTCCAAATAGATTTCACCAATATATACCAATGGATTGTCACCAATATATTTTTCCATTATAATAGTTTTTCACCATTTATTTCGCTCTATCTCTAGGTTATGTAAGATTCAAAGATTAAATGCTTTTCCTTTTATACATTCCTCACATTCATTGTTAATAATTTATACATACATAAGGGTTTATATAATAAAAGAAGCCTTCTATAAACAAAAATTAGTTTGAAGAGACTAATTTAATTATCTTAAATTATTTCAGCTAAAAATATCTCTTGGTTTTATTAATTTTTCAGAAACTTCAGCTGTAAATTCTTAATAATTCATGCAAAATAAGGTGAGAAATGACAGTTGAAAAATAAAATATAGGGTGATCAGAAAGTCAGTATACATTTGAAAAAGTAATAATTCACGGAATAATGTAGGTAGAGAGGTAAAAATTGACACACATGCTTGGAATGGCATGGGGTTTTATTGCAACCACAAAAAAAACTTCAAAAAATGGCCGACAGATGGCGTTTCATGTGATAAGAAAAGCAATAATTAGCATAACAAATTATGACAAAGCAAAGACGATGTTCTTCAGAACAAATGCTCAACATTTCGACCGTCATTCCTCATAAATAGCTGTAGTCGAGGGACAATGTTGTGAACAGCACTGTACAGCATATCTCTATTTATGGTGAGACATTAGCGTTGGATGTTGTCTTTTAGCATCCCTATTGACGTTGGTCCATCGTGAACTTCAAGATCATTCTCTTCACAGCTGCAATTGTCATAGGACCTTTACCTGTTCGAATGCCCTTCGTATGGCGATAGGATCGTAAAGCCGCAGTAGCAGATTCCCCATTCTGATAGTACAGCTTCACTAACAGTGCCTTTTCTGGTAACGTCAATATGCTGCGATTGCTGGTGCATCTGATTCCCTCCATAGGACCATAGGAACATAGGAACGAGTAACTAACTGTGTTTCCTAGGCCAACGCCTTCTAACACAGATTTTTCTGGAGAAAGTCAGCGGAGAGCGGTAATATCACAGAATTGAGAGTTGAATGTTCGAATGTAATATCTTCTGTTCCGAAACTGATTCCCTCTCTCATTACAGCTCCTTTTATACACGATTCTCATGCAGCGTCACTGACGTTTTGCTGTCCAGCGCCATCTGTTGGCCATTTTTTGAACTTTTTTTGTGGTTACAATAAAACCCCATGTCATTCCAAGCATGTGTGTCAACTTTTACCTCTCTACCTACATTATTCCGTGAATTATTACTTTTTCAAATGTATACTGACTTTCTGATCACCCGGTATGTAAGTCAAGCTATTCCGTATGAGAAAACAATATACTTCATTTGACAATTTCATGGATTTGTGTAATTGCATTTTCCCAACTGAGATTTCAAGTTTAGCCAATTTCCCTTTAAATTTGTTTAAAATCATTCTCTCCATTGTTGATATATTTAGCCCGAAAACAGCCCTTCATAGTTAATATGAAATCATTTTTGAGGAAGCTACCTAAGAACTAAACTATCAGACACTATTTGAGTTATAATGAAAGAGTACTTATTAATTTTAAGTAATTCATTTAAATTCCTTTGAAAATGACAAGACATTTTTCTTCTGTTTCAAAAAGATCGGTTTAAAAAAAAACATTACAATGGAAAAAACAAATAAACTTAAAATCTATTAGAAATAGTTATTTTATTTTACGGTAAAGTTAAAATGGTTGAAAAAATTAATTTTTCATTATGAAAATAAAACTCTGTAAATGATGTATATCTTCAAAATTTTACTCAGTACTATTTAAAACAACCACAGATTACGAGATAGCTGTATTTGTATTATAGTACAATCGTAATTAAGTTCAAGGTGGAGCATATTAATATTCATTCAGGGCTTGTGGCGACCCAGTGGTACAGCGCTCTGGTTTTCGGTGCAGAGGGTGCTCGGATCGAATCCTGGCGTCGCGCCACGCAAAATGCCTCCGTTCGTGTCGTCCCTCCATAGGGGGTAATGCTGTCCGCCTATATGGTGCCCCCACAATAAAATGAGCAGTAAAAATTGCGGCGTAGTATAGGCGAATGTCTGACGACAAGTGACTCCGCATTGGAAAAAAAAAATTCTTCAAAAATTGGGAAGCACATTTTCCTTATTATGAACTTTGTATTACAGAAAAACATACAATCAAATATTAATATGTATTGATTTGTGATTTAATGATTTATCAACAAAATATGTTGAAGCATTAATGAAATACTGAAAAGCAACTTTGTTTAACGAACAAAAAGTATTTTCTTTTGGTTTATTATTTATGCAGTAATATATCTCATAGAGTTTATTAATTACTATTTAGTAAGATACGTGTTGAATCATTTTCCATTTAATAAAAACTAGTAGTAAGCACTCAAAATTTATTTTACATTAAATTGAGAATAATTTTCTGTTATATCAAAAATTTTATAACTCTCCTGCAAAAGAGTTTTTGTTACTCCAAGATATTATATTGAAAAAGGTATTTTATTTAGGAAGTATTTTCTCTACTGCTTTATTTAAATGATCAACAGAGACATTCTTCATTTAGACGAAATATCTGTCGATTTTGGTTTAATATTTAATAGAAATCAGTGTTCCATAGATAGAAGAGTTTATATGTAATGATTTATTAGTATCTAAAATAAAGGAGAATAAAGTTTTGAAATGTAGCTTTCTACTCAGTTTTTCCCCTTTCTACTTGTAGATTTGTACGAATGTAGGTATAACTAATACTATGTAACTTGTAATCAATAGAATTCTTGGTTAATTTTAAACAGTTATCTATGGTAAGTAAAACAGGCAATTTATTGTTTAATAAAAATGTAAATACAGCCGTACAATAATGATCAAACTTCAGAAAGTATCTGTACAGGTAAAAACTAAAGGTGAGTTTATTTATTCTAGAACGCTTAATATCTGTTTTGAATTTTCCTTTTAATGACTTACAAAAGAGTAAAGAATATTTTTATTTAAAATTAACACTTTTAATAGGGCATTAACATCGACATAATGTTTTAGCCAAGTTATCTCTATATATATTTGCGATATGGCGTATTCAAATTTTCTAGTTTTATAGAAAATAAAATATATCTCTCTATCAATTAATTATTTTTCTCAGATGAATTCTTTTATAAATAAAAATTAATGATTCAGTTGCCTGATATGGAATTTTTAACTTTCATCCAGTATCAGTCTATTTTAATAGCAAAAAAAACTATACTTAATAAAATGTTAGATTTTTCATTTTTATCTTTTATTCTAAACATAAAATGTCGTGTTTTCTCTCTGTATTAAAGATTTACCGGCTCTGTTGGAGAGACGCCAAGTATGAGTTTGGTATCAAGAAATATCAACTACATCTTAAAAACTAAACCCTAAACTTAACCTTAACACCTTAAAAGCTGTTAAAGGCAGTTCTATTCAACAAAAGTACTTTATGATAATTTAGTCAGATGTCACTTACATTTATTTTCCATGAGCGGATATCTAATAAACTTATATAACCCTATTTTCCCAATATTGATATTAGGATTTAACTGTTCTCGGGTAGAGTTTACGAAATTAGCATAGACATTTTATATCTTGAAAGAATAAAAATACTAATAAAAAATATGAAAATGTATGCTTTCATTAGCATTAAACTAAAATATAATTTTTTACTTAGCATGAAATAACTTGGCAAATAGACAAGTTGCAAAACATGGCAGTTGCTTTAACATGAGCATTTTCAGTTTGATACTAATTGTTCCTCATAAGAAAATTCTTTTCATTACAAGAGAAATAGCAAAATGGTAAGAATATATAAAGTAAGAATATATAAAGTAAAATATTCCTTAATCCCAATCAAGGAATATTTCCCCTGCTTCTTCACTAAGATGAATAAAAAATCAGGAAATTAACTTATTTCAAATTTTTTATTCAAAAAATACTATTTAAATACAATATTTCATTAGATATAAGATTTATTAGCATGCATGCATTGTGTTGCCATGAATGAATAGATTGCATACCACTTCAGAATATTTTAACCTAGATATGATTGTTACTTCAAAATGGCAGCCTGGAAAATATTTGTAGCTCGCATTGCTTCAGAATTTTAAGATTTTTCTTGTCTAGGTAGAGATAATATATCAGAATGAAAAATAGTGTATAGAGATATCTGCTGTTCTTTTGTCGACATTTGTGAAAGGAATGGAAGCTTGTGGAAAAGTGCAAAATGCATAATAAAGCAAAACAGACAGTCATTTTACAATTGCGTCAAACATCTTATGAATAATTCCTATTTTCAAGTATGAAACTATTATAAATGTTTTTTAGTATAATTGGAGTATGAATATCATGTAATTAATGTCGTTACTTGTTAACATTTTCAGGAATTAAAGGAAAGCTAACAACAAAATCTTTTTATATTTTGACATTTTTTTTTCACTAAAGTTTTGATTTTACAAATATTTTTCCAGCATTCTTCCAGTCCAAACGTATAAATAAAGTATTTGGCATGCAATAAAAAAAGGCAAAAGTATGCTTTTAGCGAGCATTAAGACAAAATGTGTACTATTGGTTTTGTGAATGTCATATGCGTGAAATTTCAACTCAATTAAACTGTATGGATTACACGTTGCGTGATTTCTATCATTATTGGCACTACTGCAATACCGTGTTGGGTTTCCTTTAGACTACAGTATTTTCCGAATTCTTCTAAATGCATATTATGAAAGACGCTTTAGTAATTTCTGATATTATAGCAAGTAAACATTCAACATAGTGTTTCAATAGATTTGATGATAGAATAGGACAATAATGCACACTCTCTTACATTTTCTTGGACATTACAAACTGGGTGGAAAACCTGGTGGCGGTTGAAGAAGTGACCGATTAATCGCATGTTCCACCATTCTATATGGCAGAAAACATCGACTGAAACCAATAATTTTCTTCAATATGTATTATATTTATTTTACTAGTAAGATGTTTCTTGGTGAATTTGGACGCAATATTTTTGGATGCTAAAGGTTTTCATATTTTCACCATTCCACTGGTTTGTAAGTGGAATATTCCTTATAATTTTACAGCTGTTTTTGTTAAATTACTATGTCTATGATGTCATAATGTTTACGATATACCCTTGTATTCATATTTCCTCATCCTTGTTCCTCATCCTTGTTGTATTCATTCATCCTTGTGTACACTGAAAATTAAAACTGTATGTAATATACTAATTTTTTCAAACCATCGAGTACAATTTCGATGCTCCTTAATCTTGGATAAATGGGGACTTGTATCCTTCTTCTGCAGGTAATTTTCAAAACAAAGCTCCATCAAATGATGCATCATGGCACAATGTTTGGTGCAACACCCTCATTTTGAGTATTTGGAATGTTTTGCTATTTGGGGACATCTTTTATTACAATAAAGGGACAATTTTCACTGATTTCCACAAACAATCATATAGCTTTGTCATATTTAGCCCTAGTTTTTATATTCTCAGGAATTAGCATTATTTTTTTAAAATCTCACTTGCATGAAAGATGTAAATGAGAGTAACTACGTCATCAACGTTGGTAAATTAGCTTCTGTCACGTCAAATATCTTCTACGTTATGATACAGAAATAATTTTTTACATAACACATTTTTGACCTAAAATAATAAAGTTTTCTTATGCAGTATCACAGCGGTAATTTATAAACCTTTTATTTTATTTATCTGATGTAAAATAATGAATCTAATAATGTAGTCATAGACAGAATGTACATGTTTCATTTCTTTTGATTTTTAAAATTTTATAGGAAAGTAAAATATTAATAAAGATTGACTATCATTGCAAGGCATGAATTACAGAAGATGTGAAACAATAACCTCCTGATAATCTTTAATATACAATAATTAAATTCAGAATTTCATTTTAGGTTATGGAAGTATTCTGCAGTGAATGCTAGAATATAGGTAATATGACTTAATCGTTATTATTATCAAACTGCTACGTTCAAGTAAATTTTAGCATTCTTTCTTGTTCCATTAATTTAGGAGAACACATGGCCTTTAATAAATAAACAGAAAATTGTATAAGTATATATGACAAAGAAGCATGCGTTAGTGAGCGGTATTAAAATGTTCTAATTTGATTTAGGAAGAAAGTAATAAAAAAGGCAGTTTAAAGAGATTTCAGATATTTTCGTAATATTATTTTTTATAAGTTAATGTCAAAAAAGTATTTTCCTTATCATTATTTCACCTTACTTTAAATGCCATTTTTAACTCACTATGTGTAGCAAAAAGCAATTTTTCTTATAAGCTTGAATTTCTTGTTCCTTTATGTGATTCCCAAGTACTATATCGTGCTGAAGTAAAGCACCGTAACAAGAATCAGGCATAAAAATATGCAGATAGAATTGAAATTAAATTGAGGGTGGTGCTCCTTTTTTGAATTCTTAATTTGAATCAAAAAGCATAATTTTTGTCATCTTGCAGAGCATTAAAATCCTCACATTTCTAATAATTTTTGAAACAGAGTAAAATAACATTCACTGTTTCTAACTGAGAAAGTATATATTTGTTGACATCTTTAATAATTTTAAGAGCGTTTAAAGATTAAATGTAACATCATATAAGATAAGAAATTAGATTGTTTTATAAGGTAAAAAAATTACTTCTGATACCGAATCACAAAATAACAACAGAATCCTTTCAAGATTCCGTAAACTTTATCTTGAAATCAATCGTTCATCTATCGTTAAGAGACTGTACTTGTATATAATGACTAATAAATAACTCATAACTTCCTATATATTATTTATATAGGGGCAAAACAACATGTAATATAAATACTACCAAAAAGTAATACTGTATACTCTACTATTGTGTTTGGGAAAGTTCTCAAATGTCTGTTGTACAACTGTAGAGTTATGTTTGGTTATTTGTCAAAATTTTCTGTCGTTGTGATACTAGTTCTTTATTAAACCAGGAAATATCTGTAAGTAATTATGCATGCAAGTGGCAATATTTAGTATTTCTATAGAAGATATTTCTGTGGAATATCATTTCTAGAAGCTTGAAATGAATACCTTTTCTATCAGGGTATCCACCAAACTAGTTTTGAGCTCTTTACTAGCTCATTATGAGCTATTCATCGTTCCTTCAGCAAAGGAGTTTTATAAGAAAAGAAAGTAAGCGAAACACGTAAAGAAACATAAATCATTTCATCATCAGAAAGTCTCTATTTGTTTACTGACTAATGGGATTCTTTAGAGTTTAAAGAAGTTTACGTCAGGGTTTGCTGACAACACTAACTATATTTTTCGATTATCAATGAATTTACATAAAATTATTTTCTTTTCAATTTTTATTGCTTTTGAGGAGTTTGTTAGACTCAGGTTGTGGTATATATTGTATAGATTTATTACTTGTCAAATACTCATATAAAACTTCTGTACTTTCAGACGAAATTTCTTTTTGACAGGGAAGTATTTTTATTAATATCAGCTGCACTTTTCATAGTTATTTCCTTTATTGGATTCAGACATTTGTAAATTTCAAAATTAAAATTTACAAATGCATGTAGCTTCAAGATAAATAAAAATGGCTATATTACACATTTTATCATTTCATGCAAAAAAAATAAATCAGGTGGCAAATTAGTCAAACGAAATTGAAATAAAGGCAGTAATTTTAGGAGGATAAAATTTTAAAACAATAAATAATTTTTGGTACGGTATTGAAAAATTATTGAAAACATGCGTCGGAAATAAACATGTACTTACTTTACACATACGTTTTATGAATTGCACGTATATATATAATATATATATATATATATATATATATATATATATATATATATATATATATATATATATATATATATATATGTATGTATGTATGTATATGGCTTTATGTCTTTTCATGCTTTCTCTTTGTTTTAAGTTGATAGGGATATGCATTAGGCTCGGAAAAAACTATTGCTTAAATAGGGGGGATGAGTTCTTCAGTTTTGTTTAAAAGAGCATTCTGTTATCGACAGCGTGAAGTATTACAATAGAAAAGTGATTAAACCAAAAGAATTACATTTTTTTTCAAAACCAGTTGGAAATCAATAAAGTAGAAAAAACATTTCTTATAATTATTTTGCATTTAAATACTCTTCTAAAAAGCACACCCAGAAATAATTTATTTCATGCTTTGGACGTATTTTTTAATTTATTGAAGTGAGTAAAAATATTTTTAAGCTGCTTTTAACATCCGAAAAATAAATAGCTTTGAATAAAGCCCTATCTTTTAAACATGGATTTTTTAGAGGCCAGGCATTTCTATTCACGATAAAGTATGAATGAGACTAACAAAATGACAACGCGTTTAAGGATTTTCAAATAAACTTTCTGAGTTCTAATTTTATTTTGTTAGAATTTTAAACTGTGTAAGTAACAGGAATCAGTGATACCAGTTTAAAAAGATTTTCTTTTATCTGTTAGAGTGTAAAATATGTAAAAAAGTAACACGAATATACAAAAATAAAGATGAAACATTCCAATAAAATCTAAATGAAGGAAATTTCAACGGTGTACTAAATTGCAATACGAAGAAAGGCGGAAAAGATAATTAAATAAAGGTTTCTGTTTTGTTCATTTTTCATACGCCTAATTAGATTTTCAAGTCCAAAAGTCACCCGTTTCTCTTCAGTGGCAAAATATATTTTTACAGTATTTCAACGAAAACCGAACTGCCGTGAACAAAAAGTAATTTATTTCTTGAGGTATATCGATTTATGTATGAGGTTCATATGGGATATAAAGGGAAATAAAGGTATTTTTTTAACCATGGGAACTTCTTGAGCTATGTTTCAAATGCCATTATTTAATGGAATAATTGTATTAAGAATGCATAGCTACATTTTCCAGAAATACTCTTCGGTGTTTTGCTTCGAACTTTGCAGTTTAATTTACTAAAAGTATAGGTTATGCACTCACAAACATATTTAAAAACATTCAAATATGTTTGTGAGTGCATTGAGATTATATAAGTTCTTCCACCTACTTGAAATTTATGTAAAATAATAATAAGTTTTATTATTGCAATCTAAAATCTCATAGCAACTACAAAAATATATCAAAAAATTCTCATTTTCAGTTCAGGACTACTGAAATGGTATATTTTAACAAATTACATTATAGGTTCTTTGTAGATGAAAAATACATTACCATTAAAGGAAATTTTCGTCAGAATATTCACGGGATAAATATGATATGTGAAAAATATCGGATGATATTTTTTTAAACAAATAAATGCCATAAAAGTAAAAATATAACTATCGTAACAAGCATATCAGAATTTGGTGATAAAAACAACAGATTACTCATGACTTGATACTGCTATTTTTAGGTTTCCTTTTTCAGTTTGTCAGAGGAAAGGGGATTTTCAAGAAATTTAAATCAGAAATAAAAGTGAGCATGCATGCATTTTTTATGTTACACACCACCATATTTTCTAATAACCATATTTATTTATTTATTTATTTTTGAAGTCATAGGGTCATCGTGTATGCACAGAATAAACAAATCCTGTATTTGAAAATGGAAAAGGAAAATTTCTTTCGTTGCTGGCATAAAATATTCAGAAGGAATGGAGCAGAAGGAAAATGCATTTTAAATAGTTTTGTAACGGAAATTTGAAAGCGAATTTAATAAAGACAGATGAACACTTTGAGATGCTAGAATTTCACTCAAGTGGCAACATTTGAAGACATGCCATTCATGAAAATAAATATTTATAGAAATGATTCCTTTGTTCAATAAAAAAATTATTAATAAAACACACACACAAAAATGATATTACCTGCTTATACAGCAATACAACATAGCAATATGAAAACTTGCTTAATAAGATTGATAAAAAATCTAATTTCAGTTCTCTCCTTCTCTGAACGATGTTATTTACGTTTATACCACGAAATTACTCGCCATATTGGATCTTTATACTCTATTGAATTGCTAAACTAAAAAACACTGAATTCGTAAGAGAATTGTGTCTGTGTCTACAGAAAAACTGCTTCCTAATTCAAGATTATTGAGGCTTTTCTATTTTATATATATCACGTTCTTATTTTAGGTCCCTTTAACAGAAAAAAAGCAATATTCTAAATCTGATACGTTTTCTGCTCTAAACTGTTTCTTAAATAAATAATGAAATCTTTCACATATAACAAAAATATTAATTTTCAAGTTTTCTTTATTTCAGCCCATATTCTTTTTCTGTATGATGAGAAAGGTTTTTTTCTGGAACACGTTATTTTTTGAAAGTGAGCTCTACCTACCTATCTTTATCTTTTCATGTGTTAATATCATGTCGTGTGTAAATATTTGTTAATTTGAGTACATAGGTTTTTAGAAGTTTTGATTTATTGGGTAATTTTAAAGCTACTTTTAAGTTTTATTATTTTATTAAAGACAAGTACATAAAGTGTTAGGGTAATTTATTTCAAAACAAAATTTATTTCTTCAAATCGAAGAACTGTTATTGAACACATTAATACAATCAATATAATATATAATTGTAGGGGTACTGTAATTATATATATATATATATATATATATATATATAGCGTACTCCAGTTAAAATTTTATTTTTATATAGAGTTCACCAATATTCATCTAAATATCTTTATATATGCATAATCGAAGTAAATTGTGAAATTATATGAAAGATTGATTGCGGAAGTTTTATATATACCGATGTTAGTAAAAAAAATAGCATTATTCAATTTATATATAGAATATTACCTAGATAAACTTTATGAATAACACCTTGGAGGTAATTAAATAGAGTACAATTAAATGAACTTAATAGATTTTGGGGCAGTTCTTTGTTAAGTATCTCATTATGCCACTGTTACAGCAGGTCGAAATTGTGATGAGAGAATTTCCTTCCAGATAGTACTACAACTGCTAATTTATCGAGGTCATGACGCGCTGAGGTAGCCAAAACAGCTACTGTACCTTGAAATCATGTTATAATGCAAACCGTAACTTGACAAATGTCACAAATGCACGGTTTGTTAATCCACTTGAAACACGGTCAGACATTCAAGAATAATGACTGCAATATTGGATGAAAGTGTCTCTAGGAAGTACAGTGGTGGCACTTTGTGAAATTTGAATGTTTTTCAACTTTGAATGCTTATAGAAACTGTTGCATTTCACGCAGTGCAATGATTCATATATCATACGAAAGGAAATTTAATGATAATTTCAAAACAATAAACAGACGTAAAATATTTACATTACAAGGGAAGTTATGCTACTCTCAGTCATACAAATGTCGTAACGTTTATTAACTTTTTATACTGGATATATTCTACCCTTTTAAAACTATTCACCATCTGAGTATGGTTCCCCTAAGACCGCCTCACATCCTGGAAATGTGGATACAGCCCCTGCTGCAAGCTGTTCCATTCAACGAAAATCCTGCTTTTACCTGATTTTTAGGCGCTGTGTTCATATCTGCACATTCCAAGATGCACGTGCAAAAGGGTTAGTCTCAATGTCACTCCACTTTGGCGCATTCCTCGCCTTCCCTCCTTAGACACACAAAACCACTAATCTTTGTTCTGTAAGCTTCGCTTCACTGCTTGGCGAGCGCCAATACCACATTTGGTCAGCACATCATATCACGTGACCAATCCACGCTGGAAGAGGGAATTTTAACGAGAGACAGAGCACCGCTGGCTGCCGGTAACGAAGGATGTGGATCACAGAAGAGACCACCCCCCTGGGTCGACGAAGAGGTCGTCGCATGAGAATCCGGGCATCCTTGGATCTGCGTGACGACTTATCATAGCTTAAATTTTGTTTAGCTTTAATGTTATCATGGCCTTAAGCCACCTTCTTTTCCTTTATCATAACTAAATAAATGACGAGACGATCATCAAGTTTTGACTTTTTATTGTCACCTACCTTTGTTCTTTTTTTTCAGATCTCTTCCACCATTTTGTTAATTTAATAAGATCTGCTTCATGATCAATCCTGTTACTTTTGCCTGAATCTGCTCCACCCACGTCACATTCTATGATACCATCATTCCTTAAAACCACAACAAACAAGCACAGATGCGTGAGATTCAAGAAGGGATTGTAGTAGCAGCTACTACCAGCCAATCGGAATCGCCGTTCTGAGGACCAGTGGTAAGCTGTAGTTTACGAGCAGGTGAAAGGTCATGTTCAGAGGTAGGATAGGTCAGTTTGCAAAATAAAGTTGGTTACTGAAGTAAAATTGCGGTTGGATGTTTGTGTGAATTTTTTAGCGCTATTGACAGTGTAAAAAATACATAAAACAATGTCATCCACGAAAAGTAGTGACTAGTCACCCAGGAAAGAGTCAGGATTATTGTGTTACGTGAAGATGGTCTTTCGTATGCAGCAATTGCGAGAGAAATTGCTGGGAATGTGACAACATCAGGAGTGTGAAAGTTTTGTTTACGCTATCAGGAAACACAATCTATACAAAACAAAGGAGGAAAAGGCCGGAAAAAGTGCACAAAAGCCGTCGATGATAGGAGAATAAAACGAATTTGCCTCAAGGACAGATGGACGTCATCTGCTGCCATTAGGAGTGAACTGAGTGCAACTGGTGTTTCTGTCAGTGCAAGAACGATACGGAGAAGACTAACGGAGGTTGGCACAATAGGTAGGATTCCCCTAAAAAAGCCACTGCTGAGTAAAAAGCACCGATAGAAACGAATACAGTGGGCAAAAGAACACATTGCATGGGCAGATGGTCAGTGGAAACAAGTGATATGGAGTGACGAAACTAAGATATCGATATTTGGTAGTGATGGGAGAAAATATGTGCGACATTGCATCGGGGAAGAGGTACATCCAGATTGCTTTCAAGCAACAACAAATAATCCTAAAGTATTATGATCTAAGCATGTATGTCAGCAAATGCTGTAGGCCGCCTTCATGTTATAGATAGCACACTGAACAGCAGAAAGTACACTTACACCATCCTACAACCCAAACTTCTACCTTCTACCAAGGATCTTTTTCCATATAATGCCTCGTTTTATTACCAGCAGGATTCAGATCTCCACCACACTGCCTGAATTTACCAACAATAGTTCAGGGAAAATGACATACAGGTGATGGGATGGCCAGGAAACAGCCCAGACCTGAACCTCATAAAACATTTGTGGTTCCGTTTGAAAAAATTAGTACATCTGAGGCGTCCATTCAATAAAAGAGAATTGATTGAGGCTATAATTGTCTCATAAAACCCCATAATGAAGGAGGAAGAGCTTCAACTATTCATTGGCCCAATGCCACGTCGCTGTGCTGCTTTTTTGAAAAATAAAGTATACCCAACAAAATACTGATAGGACAGTGACATCGTAAGTATACAGGGGTTTTCACCTTATGTGTTGTTTTCAATGGATAACTTCCCTTGTATTTCAAATTTTTTATCTCTGTTTATTGTGTTGAATTTATCATTAAATTTCCTTTCATTTGATGTATGAATCATTGCACTGCATGAAGTGCAACAATTTTTATAAGTATTCAAATTTGAAAAACATTCAAATTTCAAAAAGTGTCCGAAATCTTGGCGACCACTGTAAATTCTTGTGGACATCTGACGCAACCCAGAAATGGTGCTCGACAACGTCTTGGATACACGTTGATAATAGTGTGAATCAAAAAGTCGCAGTAGTACGTTTCTTCAAGTGCACGCTAAAAAGCAACTTGACTTGCTCAATGCCGCAAAGACGTGCACTCTGTGAAAAGATTATAAATAATGATTCCTCATTAAACATATTTTATCTCTCGTTCTAAAAATACAAGTTTTTGCATGGGTTCCTTTTGTTTCACTGTTGTCAGTAATTAAAAGTTTGGGGTCTGCAATTATGCCATAAACGTATTCTTCATCCAGACCTGTGTTGAAATCCGTTGTGACGTATGGCACTGTGTGCTTATAAATTTTGTGCAGTATCTCTAAGGCTCACACCTTCCTACATGTCTTCTTTGCATGTCATCAGTGTTTGATCATTTCAAGATAACTCAGCGGATTTTTACACATAATACCATATATTATTTTCCGTTGTTCGCGCAAAGTTACAATTAAGGGAATTCTAGTAATTGTTATTTCTGCACGAAGCCCTCTGAGAGCAAATAGTAAATGTCTTCCAAATTGATGTTTTAGAAGCCACTAAGATCTAACACTGCTAACTGTCACTAGATATCTAATGCTTCATTTGTTAAACGGGATTGCTGCATTATACTTATACTTTATATAACTTACGTCATGGTGAACTGCACTTGCCGTTTTATGTAAACTCTTGTTACTGTCGACGTTTCCATTATTTGATAAACCCCCGTATCTGATAACACCACGTATACTTAAACGACAGATGTTTTATCACCGTTAAAACGTTACTATTTTATGATGGAAGATTACTCATATGGTGCGGTTTCTATACATAGAAAATAATGGTTTTTCTAGGAGTATTTAAAAGACTTAGTTATTAAAGTTATACACAGAATGCTGTCAGGTGTCACAAAATACAAGCACAGTATGCGCTGCAGAGGGAGCAATATTTGCCTTATATATAAAAAAGGGAAAATATTATTTTAAAATAAATATAATCATGTATTAAAAACGTAATTTAAAAATAAATTTTTCCAATATATGAATTTGAGCTTCTTATAAGGGATTAGCATATTTTGGGCAGAGTTTGTATCGCCTGTGGAAAGTTTCTTCCCATTACTTTACTGCATTTAAGAAAATATATCACATTCATTATACCATATAACCATATAATCACATTAGTATTTGTAAATCATAGACCTTAATATATTCAGCATTCATTAAAATTTATGTACATCAGCTACGGAAATAAATTTTGGTTTCAGTGAATGGGTGAGATCCCACCTTAGATTATTTTCGTCAATGCCATTCCGATGGCAATTTTTTTTTCACTCGATTTGCATTTCATATTTTATAGATACTGGTAAAAGTTGTACTCTTTTTAATTAAAATACATTACTGTCAATGAGCTACAAGTTGAAAAGAATTTTCTCCTAGCATTTCTTGAAATCTTAAGAGAAATTTGTATTTATATTTTAAAAATACATAGTTACTTCTACCTAAGTGCAAAAATAAATATGAAACAGTCTAATTGAGTTTTTAGGTTTTTTATCTTTGAAAAATACCTTAATAATTTTTACGCGAGCTTAGGTGCGTAAAAGTATTAGACACCTTTAAAAAATAATGCGATGAGTTTTTAAAGAAGATAAGCTTATATGAATTATTTTTATCTAAAGATGAATGCTAGAGAACGCTGTACATAATCCCTTTTAATTAAAACTCATATGGAAATTTATCAAGTTACACATATAGCACGACATATTTTTTATAATAAAATCAAAACAATAAATTAACAAATGGAGAGTTTCATGTTACCTACATTACACGAGTTGCACTTCAAGTTAATTAATTTATTAATTGCCTTATTGTGAGGCAAAGTTTAGTTTCCTTTTTTCCTTTACAATACCTGTTAAAAACAGAAAAATGGTTTAATTAATTAGATCACAAAATTAGTTGCTTTCAACGGAATACAAAATAAATTCTGGGTTGTTTCCTTTCAGAACGAATGAAATAAAAACAAGGAATATTTTTATTCCGAATTAAATGCATTTTTCAGAACAGACAGGATATTCAACTTCAAAACAAGGAACAAACTAAGCAAAATGAATTGTTAATGTAAAAAAGTAACTAATATTTTTTAAAAACGTTTAATTCAGGCATAATACATTAGAAAATTAATCGCCCTATGGATTGCTTCAGATTTTTTTTGCATTGAGCTTTAAGTTATAAGTACCTTGCCCTGGTAATGAAGACGTTGTTTAATATGTGAAGAAATTGTACTTTTTTGTGCACCTCATGAAAAATTTATGCGAATACTATATCTTTATAGAATGATTTATTTACAAACTTCCAAACATCATCACAGAACTAAAATATTAGAATACTCTATTGCACGTTTAATTTAAGAAAATTCACATTCCTAAACGCTATACGGAAAGAAGTTTGTTGTTTGTCTAATGTGACAAACAAAAGCTTGTTTTTCAAATATAATAACTGATAGATGCAGTTTATAATATGGGCAAAAATGTCTCTAACCAGTCGTGCGGTAATATGTTTATTCTATACCTTTTTATAATTTTCTATGGCACAATGAAGATAAGATAAACCATTCCTATCATTACGAAAATATTTTTAATAAATACAAGACTTGATGAACCGCATTAATAGAGATTTGCCGTAAACTTAATTGAATATACCTATTGTCTAAAGCCAAAACAGGTGAAAGGGGTTAAAGACTCTGAGAAATGGATTTTTGTTGATCTCATTTATGTTGACAAAGTATACTAATTAGACTCTCATATTAGTTAAAAAATATCTCAAACTATTTACTTTGTTGTCCCAATAGGGCGGATACAGACAACATAATCTGAAATATCTTCTACTAAACGCCTCTTCCAGACAGATCAACTAAAGGGCCGAATTTACTCTTAGTGTTATATACTGATTTATAAAATTTTGTAAAAAGAGATTATTAGAGAAAAAAGATCACATGATGTTTATGTCTAATTTCAACTAGGTAAAAAACAGTGTTACCTTTATCAGGATCATTAATTAAAGATGTCATATTAAATTTTCAATTTCAATGATGATACAGTGCTAAAATGAAAATCCGTTTACTTTGATTTCATCACAAATATTTGCGAGTAAAATTTGACGTAAAAAATCTTTTAATTAGACAAGAAAGGAACATAGAAGGCAAAATAAAAAACTAACTGAATTTTTGTTGGACACTCACTCTTTCACATTTTACCTCTGGTATTTAACTTTAAATGTGCGAGTAATTTCCCCTAAATGCGGCTGCTGATTTGCAACCACTATTAGGTTATACTGATCATAGAATCACAAGTTTTATAACAAGTTACTACCAACATTAACCTAAAACAGAATATTATCTCAAAATAAACAATCTACGTTATACTTTCCTAGAGAAGCTTCCATTACTAAATATGTTAAAAAAATGTTTCAGCATTTCAAAGCTTTGGTTTTGCAGGGAAATCATTGATAAATAAAAATAGTACATTTACATGATATCAACACAATAATTTGCTTTGAATAAAATATATCAAAATAAGCAAAATATAGCGCATATTAAAAAATTGTGTTATTGTTTTTTGAAACACGTTAATGGGCCAAAAATTTTCGGACACATGCTTACCTCATCTCTTGTTTTTAAACCAGGATATCTATTTACAGTTCTTCTGACTTTGTAGCTACCACATCTGCATCATTGGAAAAGTTGAGTCACGAGTTGTTGATTAGATTGCAGACAGTATTTGCTTTTTCCTTCCTCAAGAACTCAAAACACGTCCAACACCGATGACGAGTGATTTCACCTGACTAAGATTTTCGGTTTTTCCACGGAGATTCGCTGAGTTAGTAAACTTAGAGACACACAGACACACGCATGCGCACACAAATTCAAGTCAATTCAATTACAAGACCAAAGAAATGTTATGAAAATATTTTTCTGGGGTTATGCTTGCAGAATTTTGGAAGAAAAAGATAAATACACTTGAAAAAAGCAAAGGATTTGTCATACAGTGCAAAGTCCAAAATTCCTTAAAATGCATTGCTGTGGGTATTGTATTTATATAATATTCTAATATAAAAGAGTCAAGCTGCTATCAAAGAATCAAGTTTACACCATATTAGGAAATTGCACGTGTCGTAGGTTAATTGAGACGTGCAAAATATTTTAAAACTCACTTTTACCGCTATATCAGTAAAATATATGTTCTGTTAGGATCAATCTATGATTTTATTTTACCGTCAAACAAAATTACCAACGCCTTTTAAAATGCAGTACAAAAATGTAATTCAGTTTTTTTCACTAAGCAAAGATGTATTTATACTTAATGAACAAACACTTTTTGTGTTAGTGTTGTAACCATATTTCTTGTCCATTTGACAATTCTATACGAATTTAATATAAAATGCAAACAGATACATGGGTATAACTTTGACTGTTAAGAAATTTAAGACAAACAAAATTAATTATAGTTTGAAAGAGATTTAATTGTTTCTACATGTTTGCATCCCTAATGTATTTGCCATAATCTCTTGACTATTAAGACTCGTAGTAGTTGTATAGAAGAGTGATAATTTCTTGTTGTTTTGCTATGTGTTAGTTGCTATAAAAGTGAAAAGAGTTTATTATTAAAATATACTCGTTTCTATTTTAATTAAAATGTTCCTTTGGATAAGCAGCATATATCGGAAACTAATCACGAATTATGTAGCATATTAATTATCGAAAAAGTTAGATTTCCATACTTTATAACAACTTTGTTTAACTCTTTTTTTACGACACTTTAAATGCATCTGAATACAGAAAAACTAAATAGAACATTAATCATTCTTGGGAAAATTGTTCAAGAAAAAATATTAGTATATAAACCATTAGTGAAGAATGAATGTATACAATATTAAAATGAAAATTTTTTCGTTTTATTCTACAGAGGACAGATAGCATAAAGCATTGCATTGCTTTTTTTTCTTTTACAAATTACTCTGTGAGAGGGAAAATAGAGTGTCTGGTATTGTAAGTTAGATTCAAGGTGATATTGCGAACATTTGGATAATATGACGGTAGTTATTACTGTCAGGAAACATCATTTCGAGTTCTCGGGTCATTAGTAGATCATTGTAGAAAATTGTATTCAAGATAATTTTGGATAATACCATTTCTATCAACTTATAGTCGATTGGTTGATCCTTTGATCCTTGATTTAAAAGGTAAATACTGTCCACAGAACATTAGATTTATTGGCAACTAGGTAATACAGGATTTCTTGTCCTAAAGTTTAAAAATAGAATTTCCAAAACGACAATATTTATTCAAGAGATCATAAAAGTTAAGAAAACACAATATAGCATCGTAGGTATCAATCAAGAAAGTCACTTATATCAAAATATGGAATCAAAGATTGGTTGAGGAGATATTTTTATTTAAGTGTTATTTTTGCTGCCAAACACATTATAACAATGATATGGAGTTGATATTGACATTAAAGATCACTTTAAAATGTAACACGATATTAAAGACATGATTTTTTTATTGTATTATTGTAAAAAAATACATACGCTCGATGATTTACATATCTTCTTTGTACGACTAATATCAAGTAGTTTGTGAAATCTGTCAGAATAAGTTATTTAAATAAGTATCAACATTTCCCTTATAATTTTATGAGTATACAAAATTTTCCTTTGGACCCAGTAAAATTTATATAGCTCTGAATCATGAAGCAAAAATAAAACTAAGTAATATTTTTTTTACAAAAGCATACTTATCTAGAGATTGATTTAACAACAAATAAAAAATTAAAATTATCCAAATGTGATTCATATTTTATTTTATAAAGAACATATATTTTATCAGTATGTTTAAAATATAAAACAAATACATTTGTCAGAGGATTTTTCAAAACAAGGGCAACACACTTTTGAGGGTTTTCACACAATACGATCTCATTGGACTTCACTACAACTTTCACTTATGTATCGGGAAAATATTTCAATTGTTTAATGAAACGGAGTATATTTATAATTTATTATCTTTGTTTTTATAACTATTCTAGTAAGGCTAGCTGAAAATAAAATTTTAGCTGAAACAAAACGATTTTACATTTACGAATCTAATTAAAGAAGCATATACAATTTACACTAAATTAAAAAACACAACAATCTAACAGAAAGCATATGTATGTAAATATATTAAAGTAGATATTCAGGAATATAACGTTTCATACTTAATCGTCTACTTATTCCGACTTAGACGATTTTAATATAGTTATGAATGTTAATTTTAACAAAATATTTATGAAAGAATATTGCAAATTGATAGCATATTTTACTACGTTTATAATACAGAGCTGTTTTAAAGTTTGCAATTGGACCCATTATTAAAAATCTTTTCCTCTAAATCCTGAAATACATGCATCTAATTATTTTAGCTTATGATTTCATTAGTAATAAATACTAGCTTATTAAACTTCTTGTGGATGCTAAGTAATATCCAATACCGAAGAGTATTGCTCTTAAAATATTCCTTAAAGTCGAACTAAAGAAATAGATAAATTCCAAATTTTATATAATGTTACTTGAACAGAAGAACATTGGAATGAATATTTTAAATTAAACAAATAGTATATTTAAATAAGAATAAACATTAAAAACATTGACAGCATTACAAAAATGTTTTATATAAGGAATTAAAAGAGCTAAAAGCAGATAATTTTATATGCATCATTTAGGTTTCAATGTCAAGAAGTATGACAAATTATTATGGATTGATTTGGGTAAGTTTCATACCCATCCGTGTTTAATACTAAAGATTTAAGAACAAAATGATTATTGTTGTTCTAAAATTGTGAAAAACAACTATGATGTCCTATGACAAGAAAAAAATGATCAGATAACACTATATTTAACTTTAGAGAACAGGAAATCACTCCATTAAAGATTCATATAATTCGGAGAAAATGATTACACGAAAAAAGTTTACAGTGATGATAGGATGGCGATAGGATAGAAAAAAATCTTTAAAAAAATCACAATAGGTCAGCAAAAAGAAAATATTTGCTGATTTTCAGAAAATTTAAAAAAAAATTTTCCTTTCGTATCAGTCATGATTTAATGTAACTGTTTCAGACAACTTCAGCAGATGATAAGTAAATTTCACGTCTGAATTGCAAACTTACACATAAATTACAATTACCTTAGTATAACCAGACAATGATAATCTGTAAAAACAAGTGTCTCGATTATTTTTTATTTCAGATGAACGATATAATTATCTTTCAGAAAAAAGCAGATTCCATGCAGTGGTAATTACATTACAGTGTTTTGATGAAACAATATCAAAATCAGTTCTTAGTTTAATTGCTTGAAAAAAATCTTATTATTCATTTCGTAAGTAGCATTAAACAACACAGATAATAACAAAGAAAATTCTATTATTATTTTAAATCTCTTATTGTTAATTTCACTTAAGAGTAGAGAACTTTCTTCAGAGTTCTTAAGAGTAAGGTTTTTTAGAAGTTAGCATATTCTGAGTAATCAGTATTGATTTGCCCCAAATTTTATCTTCTTAAATGATAGTCGCAACGAAAGGAACCTTTAAACTGGTTAAAATAGATAAAATTATGAAAATGTCAACATAATTATGAAAATTAAAGGTAAGTTATCAATGATTTTTGTATTGTTTACGAAATATTTCCAAGAAAATTTTGATTTTTCTTGCAATACCTTTTTCAGGATTTTTTAAAAAGTTCTGATAAGAATTTCTGATTCACCCTCATGTGCTTGCCCAAAAAATAGACGCCATAAATTTCTATTGAAATTTTTGCGATTTGTTTGAAAATCAACGGTAAAAAGTACAGCTCGCAACTTGTCTCTTATATACTTGTAGGAATAGAGACGTAACAAAGTCCTTACGAACATTGATGATTACACCAGTGATGGAGTAATTAATCAGAAGATTATATTTTGATCAACGAAGTTAGTAGACTTTTTAACATTATCAATATAATAACAAATTATTTTAATTATAATTAAAATGATAATATCATTGTAAATAAAAAAGTTTTTAGGTATAATTAAAATGATAATATAGTATATTTGGAAAATATATATGTATTGATTTAAATTTTTCAGTTTTCGAATTGAAATAGCTCCAAGAAATGCTAAATTCCACGAAATGCTGAAAAGGAAGGCATTCAAAATATTATTAGACAAGTGATGCTAAGTGGTGTTTTTTTAGTATTCGTCTCTTAAGTGTATTATAGCGTCTTGTTCGGATGCAAAGAGAAAGCATTACAAATAAAAAGTAGAGCAAACTGGCATTAAAATTATATTTTATTTCAAAAAGGAAATCAAAAATCATATAGTAAGAACATTTCATCTACAAATTTCAAGACCTACAAACTTTTTTTCTTTGAGAGATCTTAAAGTATTTAATATTGTAGTAAGTTCAAAACATTCAGCAAATGTCTATGAGAAACTTTAACATTAAACTTGTGAAAATAAGTAAAGGTCTCATTACATTCGAATAATTGACATGATGCTTAAATTTATAAAAATATATAGATGAAATAGTGCATGAAATATAACAAGCTTGTTATATCACTGAAGATTTGATAGAGCGTTACTAGGAAGTACAAGGCACTACATATCATTTATCAAATGCTCTGGATTATCTTTGATGGTTTATAGGCATTTGGTTAGATCAAGTATAAATTTCAGTGAACCTTCTATTGAAACTTTACAGAAATGGTTTTCAAATTAAGTACAGACCTTCAGTTATAGTTTTTTAATGCTGAATTTATACATACAAACTACTCAACAGAATTGTTTATTTTTATAAAGTAAAGTGATTAAGTACCAATAATGATAAAATAAATTTAATGTTAAAGTCATGAAAAATCAAAGCGTTTATAAAAGTATTACTCCTAGTTACATAACACATAAGAATGTAAATATATTTAAATTTATTGGTTTTTATTTCATACAGTAATTATAAAGCATTACGTAAGTTTTACTCTAAAATCTACCCAATATGTACTGTATCACAAATCGGCTGTACTCATCAACTATTACAGATTTGAATAATTCTGTTTTTTTTTTCTGGTATCAAGTCTGGTAAGTACATTTGCATACGTTACTATATTATAAATATTAATTCATGCGATCTAAAGATATGTAAACAAAACTAAAAATGATGTTAGCAGAGTATTTCCTATATCACAATCTGTTGACTTAAAAATTTTCAAGTAATAGAAAAATATAAGTTCATGTATGATAATAGCTACTTTCAAGATATAAATGCTATGCATTGCATTTCCTACGACACTGATTAATATATATAGCTGAATTCTTAGGTGTGAATAACTAAAAATGTTACTCAAACTCTCTTACCTACCATTAATACTACATACGTTGAAAGAGCAAGCAACTAACGTTTCACTTAAGGCTAATGCTTTCAAGTCTGGAAATAAGAAAGAATTAATTTTTGAATTTTGAAATTGTCTATATACAAGTAATGCTGTTGATTTAACAGTTTGGTGAATTTATCTTTAAATGATGCTATGAAATGATGCTAATATAAGACAATAAGCTTTAAACCCGTAGCTTTATGTTTTCATTTTGTCACTTTTTCTTGGACCATTTTATAAGCAAACTGCTATGCAGCTAAAAATTCTTTGCTCTTTTCTGGCAAGAAATCAATTTATCCTTTCCTCCGGAGCAGAAAGATGGCACTAGAATCGGCGGAATTCTTTTTGATTATGGCATCTTATTTTGCTAGAGTAACGCAATGGGGAAAAGCGTTTAGTTATTAAAATGCTCCCTATCGATAGATTGAAAAGAACAATCAATGAACAACACTGTTAATTCATGGACAGGATTAAAATTTGCATATTCGGAGAGAAACGTTTATTTTCAATCTTTAGATATAAAGCTGCAGAACAATGTTGGAAGAGATGATAAAAAAATTATCTTTTAAGAGAAAGGGATATGTATTTCCAAATGATAAATTCTCTTGCATGAAAAGAACTCCGAACTGAAAAGTTAAGAGTTGTTTTGAAGGGGGTTCAGGATTTTCTAACGTGAAATACACTAAAGGGAAATATCATAGCTCGCATTAAATCACAATCGAAATTCATAATGAAAAGATGTTTTAAACTAGGAATGGTGATCTGTTTAACATATTTATAAACTGATTACGAACATTGGAACTGATTGAAATAGAATCAAATGTATATGTAATAGCAGTTAAATTATTATAAATATGTGAATCGGATAAAAAATTATCGAAGTAAATACATTTCGCATACTTGTCATTCAATAATAACTATATTTATATTATATTATGCATTCTAACCTTATGTGTAACGTTAATTGCTGTTACATTTGTCTAAAATACAAGAAGCAAATGTGGAAGGTTAAAACCAATCTAGCGAACAATGTTTTACTGAAAAAATACTCCACGAATCTGCTAACTGATATCTAATGTTATAAAAAACAATAATTGTGTGAAATAGGCAAGAGCTTTCGATACACAGATTTGCTTTTAACAAGATTTATGCACAAAATTATCACATATGACATAATGAATATTAAATATTCAACAGCAAGTAACATTTAACAGCAAATATAAAATATACATTATTAACAACATTCTCATAACTACACATGACAGACAATAATTAACAATTTATAAACAGAACAGGTAGACATATATGCGTATATCAAAATATACAACATGCATATCACATTTATGTTACTTAATAAGTCATTAAAATATACATAAAATATCTTCAAATTTATAAGCATTGAAAATAATGAAGAATTCGGCTATAGAAATGTAAAAATGAATTGTATTTGAAATGCATGTGAGCGTGATTTAATACAATAAGTTAAAAATGGACATTTGAAATGAATTATGAAATGAAAGTTTGGGATTCAGTACAGCAAGAATTATATTGAATAATATTTTATAGCTTGTAAATACTTTTGTAATGTGAAAAATATTTTTTTGTAATTTCATCACTACTCGAACCAGTTGGTACGTTAAACTTTCCTCCCAGAGTTATATCAGAATGTCTCTAATGTATGAATATATTTTTTCAATTATGATGGCTTGCATAGTTTAATTAATTCATAATTTGAGTTTATTTTCTATTTCAATGATGGATACATAAAAAATATATGGATCCTAATAGTATCTATTTGTACAAGTTGCTTCAACTGCACCTACGAAATGATTTGAATTATATTCACTGACAAAGGTAGAGGATTCCCCAAACAAACAAATATCGTTATCTTTGCTCTAAATTTAACAAAACGTATTTAGAGGATATTTTCCAAACGTTGACTACAAAACTAACTGCAATAAGATATCTTCATATCTAAATTTAAATTGAGAAAATTATTTAAATATACTTTTATATTTAAATTATAATTTGATATGTTTAGACAGATATGTTACGTATTTTAAGCTTACGGAATGCAAGTTCCAAATTGAGACACATTAATGCAATTTTTTTTTCAAATTTTAAAAGATTTTTCCTTAAAACCAACAACTACTTAAAAAATTCTATGGTTAGGTTTTAATATTGTTGAAATTTAAGTTATAAAAATATACAAATCATAAGAATTTTATTTTCAAAATATCTTTATGTATAACTGGAATTTTAGTCTTAAATATTACGAAACTTCCTTAAATATAGTTATATATTTAAATGCATATATATATATATATATATATATATATATATATATATATATTGATATGTTAATTAGATACTTATTGTTCTTCTTTTAGGCTTAGAGAATACAAATTCTTATTTCTGGATAAGTCTAATTTTCATAATTATTTTCCTCTGAATTTTCCTCAAAATCTGTGTACATTTAAAAATATGTAATGAATCGATATTGTAGCATTGTAGAAATTTAAAAAAACTGCAACTAAATATATAAGGGAAATAAAAGTCATAAAAATTTCTTTCATGTAATATCTTTTACTAAAATATTTTTAAATGAATTTAGCAGTTCTTAACTGCTAAATTACTTCAATGTAGTTATATGTTTAAATAAGTACATTTCGATATGTTTACTTAAATAATATTTTATTTTATTCTCATGAAATGTAAGTTCTGGTTTACAGAATTTTTTTACTTAAAATGATGTTTATAATTATTTTGAATAGTAATTCTCAAAATCAATACTCAGTGAAAAAAATATAAATCATCTGGAATTTAGTAAAATAAATCTTACTAACCCCCACGAAATCAAAGAATTTCTTAGGGGCCATATTACGTATATTCGTTCTAATTTACTGTCTTTATTCTCTCCTTACTCTACTCCACGTCTAACTGTTAATGCTCCCAACTACTAATGGACGACATGCAGCTCTCACGTTCTTGTTGCTTCTGTTCATGATTTTATTTCTTTTCTCTCGACTGCTTTTGCTACCCAACAACCTTTATAAGCATAGCATGCTTTATTAAGCAGAAAAGAAAAGATGTCCTATTAGATTTCTTTTTTGGGGGGTTAGTCTGGTCAAATAATCTATTTAAATAATAACAGTGACTTAGAGGCCGCGTATGCTTTAGATGAAATATGTTTGTTCCTTGTTATTTATGGAGTCTGCGGGAAAAATAGTATTTTGTATGTTGCGTGTAAGATTTATTGCACTTAAGATTGTGCGCAAAGGAAATATTAGCTAGCTCTAGACTCATGTATCTCTTACGAAATATATATTCAATTGCTATATATATATATATTGTTTACAAAGGATTAATTGCTTGGCATATTTGATATGCTCGATATATTTGAAAGCTGTAAATAATTACGTTGAAACATATACATATTAAACATTAAACCAACATTTTAAAATATATATTTGATGAGTGCCAAAAGTATTTGAATTATTGAAATATATTGTTATTTACTCAATATCAATGCTTGTTTGAAAAAGTTTAAAAAAAAATTAAATTTGTGATATATACCTTTATTTTGCATACAAGTCTTTTATATTTTTAAGAAATACTCCAGAATTTTAATGGGACATATTCGTAAAATAGCATACTGTAAAACTGAGAGGGGCGATATGTGAATTGTTTAAATTTTTGGTTAAGACTTATCAGAAGTCTGCCTTTCATAACGGCGATTTAAGCTAATACATATATTTATGCCGCTGGTTAGGATGTAACAACATCAAAGGTATTATAATTTATAATCTCATTGAAGAAAATGTAAACGAAATTGTTTTTTATATGTTTAATTGTTTTTAAATTCCTTCTCAAATATTACATGAAATATTGCTCTCAAAACTGCATGTAAAACTCTATAAAACTCTTTTACTGTCTAAATAAATACACAAAATAAATAAATACAGATTCACTTTTATCGAAAAATTCCTTTTGGTGTAAGCATATACTTTAAAGTGTTCGAATCAGGTTATCGTTCTGCGCATAGTAATTCTATTTAACATGCTATTTATATTTCAGAACTCAGTCAATAACATACTGAAGATCATTTATGAAAAATCCTTTTAGTTCATTCTCTCTTTCCTCTTTTTAGTTTTTATGAATAAATATGCATTTTTGTCAGAAACTGTTTGGCCTTATAATGTAAATAGTGTATAGGATGTAAAAATAAATAAATTATGTAAAATAGTGGACTTCAACGTTTGGTAATTAAAATTCAAAAGTATTTTTATTTATTTTTTACTTTCTCAAACCATATTTGACTCTGTAATTTGAAATTGTATATAATAAGTGATATAAATTGAGTATATCAGCAGTGATACATAAACCATGTATTCAAGAATTCAATATTTGAAGCATTCATCAACTTCATATAAATAATGCAAATGGTGCTAGTAATGTTCGAAAATATTATGATGGTTTAATAACATTAGTTTTGTCTTTATTTTTAACTTAAAATTAAATTTTTTCTAGGTTAAATAGATTATATCAATACAAATCTTATCAACAATGGACGGGAAGAAATATACTACTGCAAAACTCTTTTATTAATTTCATTTTTCCGATATGTAAAGTGGATATGAATATATTTTAGCTTATTCCTGTTTTCACTTGCCTGGATGGTTGGCTATTTAGAAGCTCTGAAAGAAGGCTAAACAAAGCGGGATCTTCAGCCTTGTTTCTACTGGACTTAGAGTTATTTAATACCTAGCACACATATTGGATTTGAAGTATGTGTTACTTTAAAAAAAACGTTCTTCTTATATTTTCAAACGTCGTTTTAAAAAGATTTTCTGCACGTGCACTCACAATTAAATTAGAAACCAACGACTTGCTTCAGCGGAAAAGCTGTTCTACCTCCATCCTTCATTCAAAGCACAAGGCCTTCCTGAAATTTCCTATTTTCACACTTTCTTTAGCATTATTTTCAGGAGTTATTATTTTATCTCACTATTTAAGCAAAGCAATTACTAATTATTTCCGCACACATCCGTCATTGGCATTTACATTTGTTACACAGACTTACATAAACACATACACATATATAATGTATTCAAACTATACAAACCTTAAAGAAAGTAGTATTACCAGGATATATGTGATAGGTTTAAAAGGCCGGCGGGAATATATTTATTGCTTTCTTTTGTATAAATTGTCTAAAATAATTAAATATAAATACAGCTCAAGAGCAAATCCTCAAAATAAATGATGCATGTATTTTGTACTATTTATAAAGTATTTTATAAAATAATTTTTCATCAATATTCCAGCCATTCAAAATTTTTTAAAATTACTTATTAATATATGGTGTAAAATTTTCCATTGGATGTGAACTACTGGAGAGAGAGGAAATCAGTTTAGATTTTTTATTCATATATGATGGTAAAAGCCTACGCTGAATTGAAGACGACTGAAATTTAGTGAATCCAAAAAAATTTATATATGTAGTAAAATTTATGTTAAAAGATTTTGTGCCGATAATTATTCTGAAGGCTGAAAAAAAGTGCAACATTTCCATGCTTTTTAATATTGCTATATATATATAGGAACATTTTAAATGAATAAAATGTATCGAATATTTTCGCTTTCAACGTACTTTCATTTGAAAATGTCCTATAAAGCTTTTAAACATCCGTGTCTATATGTTTGCTCTAAAATGGCATAAAATTGTGAAGACGTGTTTCAAACACAGCGCTTCTCAAACTTTTTTAGGTATAGGAATGCTTTGAAAAAATGAAAGAATCTCATGGACATGTGATACAACACCCCATTCAACTCCTGAAACAAATCTTGCATTAACCGCTCTAAAAATTAATCAAAGGGATTTACAACATTATACATAATCAAAGAAGATTGTGGTGTTAACATACAAACAAAAAGAAGAAAAAAATCAATAGAATCCCCTTTATACAGTGGATTTTCCCGACTAGCACATCTGCTGTTGTCGAGCTTTCGAAAAGAATATTTCAGCTAGAATTTCTAAATTCTATTTTAACTAGATTTTAAGTTTGTTAAGGGGAATTAAAAATTCAATTCACCAATGCCAATTTTAATTTTTAACGTAAAGAAGGAGTCAAACAACTTCGCAATTTTTTAAATACTTATACTGCCGTAATCATGCGCTGAATTTTTTATTTTGATATATTTTTCTCCCGACACACTGATGTAAGATGATAACCGTTTGCAGAAACGGCGTGCTTTCTCAAGTTCAAAAGAGAATATTAGTATACTCACTTCTTGCGTAGACGCCGAACTGCGCGCATGCTTATCGCCAAGTGGTAATTTTGCGCCATTTGCACGTAAAATGTAAAATCATATAGTAAAAGGTAATCCAAACTTAATTATGTGCCGTTTAATCAAATAACTTCAATAAATGAAATATTTATTGAGTGCAATTTTAATCTCGTGATCCCTTTGTTAAGTTTTTATAATTTGAGGCTATATAGTACTACCAGTTATACTGTAGGGGATCATGGTTTCACCTTTATACGAATCTTTTCTATTCGACATAACTGATGTGAAACTGCTATAATCCAATGCCGAAAGTCGAGTTGATTTTACTTTTTAGCTGCGAATTTTAAAGTCTCTAATTATAACTATCCATGGAATTGCTGTTGTAACTCTCGCGTATCATTGAAAGTGTGACAAGCCTAAACAGGGGGTAGTGTAGGCGTGTGACATCTTTGCAAACATACGAACACATCATTTATGTTCACAGTTCATTGAGAGTTCAATCCATTGGCACAAAAAAGAAAAAGAAATCAAAGATTCAAAGATCATTTGAAATAACGTTGGAAGTTATTTCAAAGAATCTTTGAATATTATTTGTATCAGCAACTGATGAGCATTCCGTCTTTGCTGAAGTACATTCTATAATTTTTTTATGCACAATGTCACAGTTTCACAACTCTCTTCAACAGGATAGTTTAAATACTGTCCAGGAAGTAATAATCTATTATATTAGTTAAATAATTTACGATTTTTTTTATTATCAGAATGTTATTAATAAGAGATAACCGAGCGGTTCAAGGCGGACAGTTTGAGAAACGCTGGTCTTTTAACGTGAAAAAAAAATTGAAGATTTAAAAAAATCATTTGTGAATAAGTTTTTAAAAGTATGTAAGATTAATTAATGAAATTTCTTTTTTCAAATTATTCACTTTTGGACGGACGACGAGTTTTTCAGTTTCGTTGATGCTTAAAACGCTATTAAAAATAACACTTATGGACGTAATGTTGAGCGAGTTTTGTAAATCACATCTTTTATTACTTCGATTCTAGTAATCTCAAATGAAAGCAATCTTTTTTTTCTAACTCAGCTCAAACGCTTAAAACTGTAGCATGTATTAACTTGCAGTTTCAGCCTACGCTCAAACCATGAATATAGTGAAAAATTCCAAAGTTTGAAATATACTGGAAGTACAGAATTTCTTAGATTTAAATGCATAGAAAAAAATGAATAATTTAAAAATTAATCTATTATTCTAAGTATATAAAAGAGCAAGGTAATGTAACACACATGAAGCAGTTTAGAATATTCATGCATGATATAGCTTTAACCTCAACCTTTTAAACTCTATACCTCCTCAAAAGTGAACAGTGTATCTTACATCGAAAAACTTTATTCCTAAATCTAATTTTTTTCAGCATTTGTTGTTTTCAAATTATGTTATACTTAATTATGGAAGTGGCAGTTGATTTATGGGCCACATATAACGTATAGTTCTATTCATTGTACGATAACAGATGGAATACAGGAGTTTTTCACATTTCGTACGAAATAGCTTTTCGACGAAATGACGAAATCTATAGCAATGAATTGAAACACACACATTTAGTTTTCCTGCACTTCAACTAAGACATCACTTATGTGTAAATATATAATCCAATACATTAAGTTGAAGCACACGAAGCACACTGGAAATACGACTCTGGAATACTTGTCGATGTCACTCGGCGTAACTCCACATAATGTGCTAGGAAGGGTGAAGTTAGGAACTTCGACGTTTTGAGCAGATGCTGAACGACTGATGGTTGATGATGCTGCGTAGGATCGGGGGTCAACCAGCTTCAGACGAACCTCCTGTTTATGTATGAAATATTGGTATGAAAGAAGTTGAGACAGATATATATTTTAATTTAAATGAAGTAAAAAGGAAACACATAAACATTGAAGGGAATTTAGGAGGGAAAAGTGATAAGGTTTGATATTAATATAGAAATCATTGATGAAAGTGGAAATTAAAAATAAAATTTATTTTAGATAAATTTGTTTGACAATTTTTAACAATTTTTTTTACTTAAAGCACATGTTTAACTCGAGATTTATCAGTGAATTAAAGGTTCTATCGCAGGAAAAAGAATGTACAATAGCATATTTATTATTCAAATGGTGCACGTAGAAAAGTTGAAAAGGGATACCTCAATGTTTTCATATACTTGATAAAGCCATCATCCACAAAATTGTGTTTAAAGAACAATGAATTAAAT
This sequence comes from Dolomedes plantarius, assembly GCA_907164885.2. Taxonomy (NCBI): domain Eukaryota; kingdom Metazoa; phylum Arthropoda; class Arachnida; order Araneae; family Dolomedidae; genus Dolomedes; species Dolomedes plantarius. The sequence goes on from OU015501.1 coordinate 89,696,667, forward strand.
TGGTTTTTAGTATGATTCAAGCAATGAATGATATTTCAACAAACTAATTAAAGAACGGCTTTAGGCCCTACTTCACAAAAGATGTAAATTTTATGCAAAAAAAAACCTGTTTATAATGCATTTAATTTTATTCCAGATGTAATTTTTAAATCTATAGGAAATCCGATTTCAAGGTTATAAAGAGTGCAAACTAATCTGACAAACGTATATTACAAAAGGGATTGAAAACAAAGTTTTATTTACATTATTAAGAATATTCCAACAAGAAATTATGAAATATTATGCGTATATGTGAAAACAAAGTAGCGTTCAAGTGAATTTAAAAAAATATTTTTTGCACTAATAAGTTGCGAAGCAGCTAACTAATTCAAAACTATATCTATGCCTCTACTTTAAGCATAATCTGATCCAACAGGAACTACAAAACAAAATATTTCACCTAAGTCACTCAGGATTTGTGCACTCATAATACAAACGAAAGAGAAGTTTAGGAAATACAATGCCTAAAATTTTCTTCCCTGAATTCACTAAACCTACCTTGGGGATTTTTTTTAGAATTAAAATGTTACATAATTTGTTGTATGGGGAAAAAAACCTCAGACACTACACTATCAATCCTTTATTTACTTTTATGAAGCCTAATTCTATAACATAATGTTGAATATTCCTAATCTGAAACAAGCCGATGATAAAAAATGTATATTACGATATGGTTGGATGTTACTGTTAATAGAAGCCACATTTTAATAGCATTAAACATTGGTTAAAATTATATTATAGACAGTGACATTCTTGAGACTATAGTACAACGCAAACCCTGAATGAAAACTAGTTCGAAAATCATGAAAAACTTTACTACGTCAACCCCAAATATTAGAAAGTGTTTTCCTGATAAAAGTAATAAGTTTAGAAAGAATAATTATTTCTGAAACGCCACTTCTCTTTTCGTTAATTTTCTTTGAATGTTTTTCCGATATGAGAAACTACAGTAACGACGGGAAATTCTGATGTCCCAAAATTAACTATAAGGGTAATTTTGCGTGCAAACACTCTCCCCTAAGTATTTCAAAATAAGGATCTATTAAAACCAATCTCTAAGAAAATACGTTTTCAAAGACACTGGCGAGTATATTTAACTACTTCATAGTTTTATGAGCTCCATACAAGAATATAACTAATGCTAAATGTTTAAAATGAAATAATGTTATCATTAAAACATGAACCTTTCCGTTTAGATTTCTACCTTGTGAATTTGATTCAACTGAATGAAATTTATTTTGAACCTGATTAATAAATACATAGCTGTAATCCTGAAGACCGATTTTGATCAAAATATATACTATCGAAATATGTAGTACTTTCTGCATAGAAACACATATTTTATAACAACTGCCTCGCTTGCGCATTTTCATTAAGTTATGATCAACACTTTTGAATTGTGTTGTGACTAAATTGAGAAAAAGCAACTAAGAGAGATTTCCTGTTAAGTAATTCATATAACTAACAGGGCAAAATAAAATGACTACATGAAACTAATGCTATAAATATAATGAAATGTGACCTACGGGATTTTTCTATACTAAAACCAAACGATATCTTAGATAGTTATGACCAGAGTTGCAAGTGGATACTCACTAGTCTGTTTACGGTGTTTTATATAATTCCTAACGTGCTATGATATGACATTTTTTTATTATGCGGTTTATGGTGTCAAATTCTGAAAACTACTACTACTCTAATGTTGTTGATAGACACACATACACACACATATATATATATATAATATATATATATATATATATATATATATATATATATATATATATATATATATATATACATACATATATATACGTTCATACATACATATATATATATATATATATATATATATATATATATATATATATATATAAATACATACATGATCACACACATATATACTATTATAGGATGTAATAATTTAATCTGTCATAACTCAATTGGGATTTAAAACTCTATAGAAGTTCAATCTATTTAATTTTATTAAGTGCATGCATTGATATTAGAGATATCATGCAAATAAAACATTTCGTGCATGATAAAACAACTTTCTGTTATTTAAAAGAAATGAATTCATTTCATTTTGTAAAAAGGAAGATTGACATTAATTTTGTCAAAGGAAGAAAAACAATATCAGTATGTTTATACTTCTACTATTTTATGTAGCAATTCCTAATACTTCGTGATTAGTGTAAAATTCCTAGAAGAGTGTAGTTTTCTTTGTGTACTTTTTGTATATTTAAATTTAAAAAGGGTAAAAGGAGAAAATAATGTTGAATTTGATCTGGAAACAAGTCGTTTTAAAAAACATTTTCTAGAAATAAATCATTGCGATTCTTGCATCTTAGCAGAAAAATAGGATTCTACATTTACTTTCAGCTATAATATATAGTTCTCCGATGGCTGTTGTATCCGAAGGCTGCATTGATCGAAAAGCACTGAAACTATTGGAAGCACTTAACCGATAAACTAAAGGTATTTCATTTTCAGAGGATACAGCCGCATGGGAGCATTAGTGAAATATTGTCTGATTGTTTAAAATTGGAAATGGAAATTTAACTTGATTACACAATTTGCTGCCTAGAAAACTAATAGTATTTGACCCTTATGACCTAGATTTGTAGAAGATCGCTGCGTATCCAGAAGGTTACAAGTAAAAAGCATGATTGGAATTTTTTTTGAAGTAAAATTTTGAACACACAGTAAATAAAATAATTTTAGACTGAATATGCCTGTTGGAGAAGCAACAATTCAAAGAATAGTTTTGTTTCATAATATTTACATGCTGAATTAACCATAAGTTAAGTGTTTTTATAACGCAAAATACGAACCATCTAGAAATGATCTTTCCCTTTTACATAGAAATGTGCTAGCGAAAAAATGAATTAGTTTGATTTATAACGTATAACTAATCCTATGGAACGGTCTTGTAAAATATTAGCTCTGATTTCCTTTTGTTTTCATTAGACGGAATATAGTATTACGGCAATATATTTAGAACTGGTTCAGATGAAAGTGTAAAAAAATTTTTTGAAAAATAGTATAAATTGATGGGAGGATTTTAATTGTAATTAAAAACAGATTATATTAAATCTTTAACAACATTCTTCTGGTGTAGTTAACGCAGTATAAATTTCATACCGCCATTTAATGGAATTAAAATTAACATAAAAGTAATTTTGTGAGCGTAAAAAGTGTTGAAAACCTCTAATACACAAATATATTTCTCATTAATGTTAACACTCTGTATGTAATTTTAGAATTAGTAAAAATATTAATTTTTTGGCCAGACCTTTTGGATGATGGAGGAATTAGTTTTTGAAATATTGAAAAAAAAATGATGCTACCCTAGTTTTTTGTGTATAGGTTGATGTCCAAATGAAAAATATTTTATGAAACTAAGTTGTTTTTTTTCGGTTATTAAATTTTACAGAAAAATGATGATGCATTTTCTTATTTCATATAAACTTCATATAAATGTATTGTTAGTTTTCTTAACAATCTGTGTTGAAGGTTTTTAGTATTAAGGTAGCATTAAAAATGACTATCTACTTACTATATATAATGAAATAGTGATTTGCTTCTCCAAAACAAAGTTCTCAGTCAAACTGTTCTCAGTCAAACTAATTTTGAGAATGCTATAAGTATGCTAGATTTTATAACAATGCAATTAAATAATTCATTAAGAAAATATTACATAAATGGAGAATGAAATGAAATAATCCTGAATGTTAGTATAGACTGCATACGGAAGACACACGGAAGAGAATTTGACTTCGTAAATTAAAATTTTCTAAATACATGAAATTTAAAAATACCATCGTCTGCCCATTATTTATAGTGGCTGTGTTTATCTTTAGTTTTTTTAAAGAGGAATTACTTTTTTCATACATGTGTTACATTGAGATTTAAATATGTTACGATATATATTCCTGTGAGCAGGGTGAGCTTTCAAAACGATGTTGCTCTTTAATACTATTGTTCCCATATATATATATATTTATGCATACATACATACATATATATATATATATATATATATATATATATATATATATATATATATATATATATATATATATAAACCTTCAGTACTTCAGTTAAACTGAAACATGTATATAAAAAAACAAATAGATGAATAATTCTGATTCTGAAATGCAGTGGAAAACAAATTGGAAAATTATTTTTAAATAAACATCTTATGGATGGGTTTCTTTATTTTGGGTAAAAAAGAATAAAGTAAGGACATGGGAATTACAAAAAATGTTACTAGTTTTCAGACATCTGCATAATCTGTTGGTCAGGAATTATACACGTGACCTACTTAAATGAGGTATTTCCTATATTCATATATTAACGTACTTTATTCAATTTTATTGAATAATAAATATGCCAATAAATTTTATATTTACAAACTACTTTTCTATATTTGTCTACACATAGGTAGTAAAAGCAGGCATTGCAGCTTCTCATTCCCCATGACTCCAGTGAACTAACCTATATAGAGTAAAAACTGATAGACGTTCAAAACATATTTTAAACTTTCTAATTATCCTTGATCTATGGAAATTCATGAATTAAGTTTTCTGTTAAGGACAAATTTGCAGTTAAAAATAATATAATTTCAATCGAAATGTAAAAAAGTACGGTGTGCAAATTATTAAAAAAAAATGGTTTTGCTTCTTCTTGAAAGGATGTGGACAAAAATAAATTAATTATTTAAAGGTACAATCTTGTTTGGAAAAATAACGCCTCTACAATATTGTTTAAAATTTTTATGTGATATAAAATGGCGAAAGATTTATATAAATCAATATTTATCCCATCTTAATGATTAAACTGTTTCAGCTTTTTAAGCAAGGCTTAGTTAAAGTTAATAATGAAATAGAATGTGAGTAATATCATTGGTGCAATGAAATTTTATAGGTATTCATTGAAACTTGTATTTTATTTTTTTTAATCATGGTTTTCATTTGCAAAACCAAGAAAAAGGGAATAATTCGTTGCTTCAATTTGATATGAAATTTCAGTACTTAACACTATTATGTTAATAATTTAATGGTGAATTTCGGGGAGGAATCATTTAATATTAAATGATTATAATGTCTTCAATAATATCAAAAATGACAGACCTTGACAAATAATTTTATTTGTACTTTAAGTATAACCCCTTTTAAATCTAAAACAAGGAGAACATTTAATTTTTTGAGAAATTATGTATTTTGAAAAAAGAAATATCGACATTTTAGTGATTATCTTAGATTTATCTCTTTTAATTAATTGTTTTTGAATTTAACATTTTTTTATGACAATTTATAGGGAAGTTTGCTTTTATTGAATGTTACTAAATGTAATTTTTCTTCTTAATCAATTTTCTCCTTGTCCCTCTCTGACTGTTAAATGAAAAAAAACTCGTACACGTATTTTTTATAAGGTAGTTTTTGTCATTAAATGGAAAGTGACAAAAATTATTTTTAAAATAAAATTTGTCATGGAATTAACGACGATGTGAGATTTACTAAATTTAATTTGCACTGCTATAATTGTTACATATTACAAAGCGAATGTCAGTAAAGTGTATTATCCTGTCACATTGGAAGTGAAAATTACATTTCAATTAATTTCCCAGAAAAGCATTAAAATATAATCTAAATTTGGTTTCCTCTTAAGTCTCGATTGCTCTTCACTTTCTCATGTACTTACTGAGAACACTCGAGAGAGAGCAAATCAATAATGCGATTTTGAACAAAGCTTTATACTCTTTGAACATGTTACATTTTTGAACAAAACTTTATTTGCTCAAGGGGATGACTTTTGATAACGATCAATAGTCAATTGAATTAGCAGCAGTAGAACAATCGGATGAAATTTCTGACTAAACAACAATAGGATTACCAAAGACGCCCAATAGGATATTGGTCTAAATCACTCTCAGATCATTCTTTCAGAATTTTTAAAATTTTGGCACTTTAAAAAGGAGTCTATATTCAAGCTCTGAAACTGAATTACTGAGGATGGGAAAAAAAACTTGTTAGAGATTAGATGTTTGTAGTTTTCTTATTTAAGGAACCGAAAGTTCTGTTAAAAAATACATAAAAATTAAGAAACTGTTTTAGTCAAAATGCATTCGTGTTGAATCAAAGTTAAATTTCTGAAGAGGGATTGCTAATAGATGTTATTTAATCAGCAAAGATTAAGTATGGCTACTCATAATTTAAATGAAGCATTGAAAAATGAAGTTTGTCGTATACAACCGTTAAAAATGAGAAGTTCTTGTTTAATATTTTTGTATCTTTGTCCATAAATGAACTTTGATTGCGTGTAATAAACTTTCAGCAATAATTTCATTCTCATATCTAAAACAAATTCATATTCTTAAATGGAGTCTCCCTATATGTCTTACTGAATTTTCTTAGATGATATCTCAAATACAATATACGATAAAATATATGCAGGAACATTCTGAGACGTATATAAATAAACTATAACAAGTCTAAAGCAACTGCACTCAAAATATGAGTATTCAATGGTATGGATTTTTTAAATTATACTTTAGGAGCATGAATAATCAAATAATACATGGAAAAAAATCAGTGCAGACTGCTAAAAAAATAAGGAATTCAGATTTAAGTCCCTTTAGGTAATAGGATGTGAATTTTGAGAAAATTATTAAAATTTTTTTTTAAATACAACTATTGCGTCAATTTAAATGTTAGTTAAGTTTTAGAGGATGTACGCTGCCTAATAGTTTTTAATTTTTTAATATTGTAAAGGAAGGTTAATATCTAATTATAAACGTATCACAAAAAATAATTTGCTGCATTTATTATAATTTCAGAACAGTGCTTTTTAAAAACTACTGATTTCAAAGTTTTAAGAAATGAACGAAATAATTTCAGTTGTGGCTTAAAAATTGTATTCCTCAAAAAAAATGAAAAACTATGAATTGAATGGAACTATTTTTGATCATTGAGAACTCTCAGCTTTTAGTTTTTTTCCAAGATTTAGTCTAATGATATTATTAAATACCTTATAATATGTAAGGATTGAGAGAACTGTTTCAACTTAAACAAGTGACGGAAACTTACGTAATTTTATCAAAATTTCGCTAACGAACTTCCTTAGTTATGTTTTTATAAAATACGTTAAGTAAATTTCTATTCATGCAAGCTTATATATTAAAAATAAATTACTTTAACTCTGACCATTTAATTAAACTAAATAACTTCAGATTTAGAACTAATGAACTTCATCTTGTTACTGATATGTTATGGGGCACAGTATTGATTTGTTAATGGCGGAGCTAAATTTTATAACTTTATTATTATGCACATTACTATATTTAAAAAATTATTATACTTGATTCAATTCAAATTTTATGTTCTATTGATATGATTTATTTCAGTTTGTTTCCAGACCGCTACTATAAAAAGATTTTTTTAAAAAATGAAATGCAATTTTGAGTTAATGTAACACAATTCCCAGGGTCTCCTTTTCTTTACTATATTTTAGTAAAACAACCTTCAACTGACTTCATCAATTATAGTTATACTACCCTTCTGAATAAAACTTATTTATAAATTCTTAAAGTATTTGATATAAGGTGTAAAAAATAAAAATAACGTGAGAACAAAGTTTAAGAATTGAATTCATTAATACAGTATTTTAAAGAAGGAGTTCCAACTTTTATCGATATCCTATGTCATTCCAACTAATTGAGATTCCTACCTTGTCATGTTTAGAATAAGCATTGCACATTTATTTAGATGCTAAGAGAAAAAACCATTGCAAATATACAGGTGAGAATTGAAAATAAAAGAAAAATTAAAATTTGGAGTAGAAAATAAATTCTTTAATTTTTCGTTATTTGAACAAAGGTAATATCAATGTCAGAATTTATTCGGTTTGACTTCTAAATAATTTTAACATGATATTCTATCTTAAGGAGTACATTTTAGCCCCAAATTCTTAAAATTAGAGAAAAAAAATCAACAAAAATCAGTACGTTAAATCTCTATAAACAGAAAAGAAAATATGAGCTACTAACAAATTTAAAATTCCATGTTCATTAATCTTTCTTTAAGTCGTTATTTATGAAATCAATGTTGCAGAAATTTTTTGGGGCATTTAAAGTTATTTATTAGTCATTTAAAATGAATTAACTCTCTTACTTAATAGTGAGGTTAGGTAAAAACAATATGATGTTCATTACTGCAGTTCGAAATATCAAAAATAAATAGGAATTACCTTTTAGGCCTTTCGTGTATAAAGTGAGTAAACTATTACACACTTTTTTCCCTGAAGGAAACTTCCTTAATCACTAAGAAACCTTCGAGCAAGTTAATTCTTCTTTAACTGATGTGAAAAGATATATTATTAATCTGCACTAGGTACTATAATAAAGATTTTCTTAAGCAAAACGGAGCACTAATCGCTTGTGAGGGACAGCAAAGAGAGCTTGATTGACTAACTGAAACTTAGCGTGACGAAAAAAAAACCCCTCTGCATTCATAGAGAGTTCCGGACGAAAATCTCTGGGGACTTAACAGGTGACAGGAGCAATGATGAACAAAGGAGAAGTTTGCCTCGCATGTGGAGCTCGTAAATGTAAAGGTGATTATTACCTCCTTATAGCGTATAGAAATTGGGGTTCTATTAAGTTGTGTGGCTGTTTCGTACGTGTAAAAATGTATTATTTACTTCTAGCCTTAGATAAATTCTACTTACATTGCATGGATTTGTTTAAAATGTATGACGATGGAAATTAAACGGATTTAGCTGACAAATTGCGTCTCATGTTGCTGCATTTTTTATATTTGTAACTAGAGTTAATAAATGCATGTGCTATAGTTGATAAAATGAGGAAATACTTTATTTAATTAATGTTTTTAAAAACGTTTATGATTAGCTGTTACCAACCTAAATATTTATTTCTCCTAGCTATCATTTTGATTGATGCTTTAAATTTTAAAGAACCAAAGCACATTATAACTATCTAACACCTTATAATTTTAAATCCCAATTTTTCCTATGAAAAAGCTCAAACATCCTTCTTGAATTTATGATTCTGTTTCTTAACACAATACCAGAGAAGTTTTAAGGTTATTCCGCTTTGAAGTGTGTATAAATCTTTCTTGCATAGTTAATTTCTGTTCTTTAAATCTGTAGGAAGCAGATAATTTTCATGCCTAGTTCTTTTTATTTCATACAATAATTCTAATATAATGACAATTGTTGAATAAAAAATTAATCATACTGTTTTTTAGAAACAGCTTTACAATATTAAAGTCACTAGACATTGAAACTAGATTTACACAAACACATTTCATGCTTATATGTTAGGTTTAACTAATACACCTACACTAAGTTATACACTAGAAATTATAACTCTTAAGGTACTAAACGACATATATTGTACAAATTGTCAACAAACTGGGGTGTGAAATGTGAATTAAAGTGCTGAAGAAACACAAAAGAGCAAATGAGTTTTCATGCAACACAAATAACAGTTTTAATAAAGAAAACTAGCGTTAAAGAATACACATAACAAAAGTAAGTAAAAACAGCAGTCATAAAACTCACCTTTATTAATGGTGAACAATTGCAGTTGGAATCCTTCTTCAAAGGTCGTCGACATCTTTAATTATGATCCTTAAAGTTGATCCTTAAAGCTCTTGCGATTAAATGATTTGTGAAACTAACTAAACAAAAATCTGAGAGAGAGCGTAGAGAGGAAAGAGAAGAAAATAAAGCAGATAGAAATTTAAGAAAGATTAGTAGTTTTTTCAGGGATGAAGAAATATTGTGAATGCCAGTAGTTATAAACATAAAAAAGCAGTGCGAGTAAAAATGTGCTGGGGAGTATTACCTACACTATTTATGATAAGAAGTTATCGAAATTTATTTGTCGCCAAGTCATGGAAGCATTGCTTATTAAAGAAATAACTTAAGACTTTGACTCCTATGTAATTGACATTAACTCATCTCAGAAAATGAATATAGAATACAAGACATTGAATTCGTTATGCATTCAAACAGAAAACTACTGTGAAATTGCATAGTAACCTTCGAAATCACTTAAAGGAGAGATTTAAAATATTAATTATGTCTGCTTTTATTTAAATTATCAGCGTTTGCCATTAATTAATGAATTCTGAAAAAAACGTGGACCTCATATACCTCTCATAGAATTATATAATTTATTGTCGTAATAAAATATTACGAGAATTTTATATTTAATAGAGCACTAAAATCTTATGGAATTTACTCTACTCAAAAAATCATACGTATACAGAATTTAGTACAAGAAAAACGATCAAATATGGTTATAACAAAGCTATACTAAATTTATTTATTGATGATATGTATTTTATAATATTTACAATACACAGATGTGCTTAATTTATTAATATTCGGATGTTAAAGACACTTTTTGATATGCGTAATGATAGATCAGATGATAAATTTTAATCAGTCTTCAATAGAAATATCACAGGAAAGTGAAATTTACGAATTTTATTACTAATAACATAATATTGAATGCTCTGGAATTTATAGTTAGTGAACTGGTGTGCTTTAACTTAAGTATTTCTAATTCAATATATGTATATTTTTTCGTTTCATTGCCTGAAAAGTTTATATCCTGTTAGAATTGTTGAACCATTATAAATGAGGATTTTAGTACTTCTAAGTAAACAAAATATAATGGACTTAGAATTTTTATGACAGTTTAAACGGCAATTAGTCATGAATATTTATTAACTAGTTTCTTCCCCATTAAATACGGTAAAAAAAACAACAGCCTTTTTTTCCTATGAAAGGTGATAATTAATTTCATGCGCGTGTTTTAGATAGTGTTAACATTTATATATGAGAGTATGTAGTTTGGATTTTTTTATGTTTCGGACACACACACTCACATATATATATATATATATATATATATATATATATATATATATATATATATATATATATATATATATATAATATATATATATATATATATATATATATATATATAATATATATATATATATATATATATATATACATATATATATATATATATATATATATATATATATATATATACATATATATATCTATATATATATATATATATATATATATATATATATATATATATATATATATATATATATATATATATATATATATATATATATATATATAGGGTGAACCAAAAGTCTTGCCCTGATTATAAATATTTATCGTGCTGAAACTATTATAATTAGACCTATGTTTGTTTGGATACATTGTAAGTACTGTTATAAATTTTTTTATAAGACCATTTACCTCAGTAAATTCTAACGTGTGCCCCCTTGAGAGAATGTCGAAGCTGTATTCCAGTTCCCGCCAAGTGTTATTTAACATGTCTTCTGTTACTGTACACACAGTACATGTTTCGTCTAGGAAATCACTGACTAAAGATCCCCAGTGTGGGGGTGCGCCATCTTTCTGAAAAAGTTGCAATAAGTCTAAGTAAATGTTAGGGGTAACTCTTTTTAGGCTTTCTCTTGAATCGACTTCATTCCGACCGAAAATGATGTCCTCCTTACAAATATTCCTCTGAGTCCCTCTTGAAGGAGCACTCGCGTCATTTATTGCACACAAAAAAAAACTATTAAAACTGACCTATACAACGATACAAAAGTTACATTATTATATTAGACGGTTATTTTTTAATGAATTTTTATAATCAGGGCAAGACTTTTGGTTCACCCTGTATATATATATATATATATATATATAAGTTTTTAAACAGGTGATATTTTCACTGATGTATTGTTTTAAGGTATGCAATAATATTATACTCTTCTCAAAATGTAGCTGTACTAATACACTACTCAAGAGGCTTTACTTATTTTTTGTTAAGTGATAACACTTGCATCTTTGCATTATATCATAGACGATCTAATTATCTTGTAAGTTGAAGAATAGATACAAAATCATTGAATTATTTGATAAAAATTTTAAACAAGTGTTTATATTTTATGATTTTATTTAATATTGATAACAAGATATTTTTATGATATTAAGAATTGTATATGAACTATCAATTTATTAAAGGCATAATACGACAGTTAAAAGATTGAATGGAAATGTGCATGTTATAAATATTAAATATGTGATAATTACTGTTACTCGATTTCTGTCTAACAAAATGCACACCTGTGTATTTACACATAATATTCAGGTCTATTATTTTATTGAAATGTAAATAAAGTATAGAAAAAATTTACCATAAAAAAGATATGAAATTTTCTTAATTTACTCTTATAACAATTTAGAAATTAAAAGGCACGCTTTATATGCACATGAAATACAGCTGTTCCTTAAGAGTGCTGTTTACTTTCCTGATTACATTTATTCATATGCAATTTTTTTAAACTTTGAATTCATCATACAGTAAATTAATTAAATATTTTATACGTAAATGAGAGTCCCTGGAATCATTAAACACCCGGCAAAATTATTTTTGACACGGTGTATGGGGTTTAGAATGTATTGTTTTCATTCAAACACAAGTGTTGTAAAATTATTCAGCGAGCTCACATGCCTACTATATCTTTGCACTTTTACGACTGAGGAACAAAAATTTCTGAAATATGTCTGAGGAATAGGAGAAAGTCATTATCATACCATATGTAAGAGTGTGAACATTTTAGTAAGAAGAATATTTCAAAGGAATTATTAAATTTTATTAGTCATTGTTATTTAAAATTAAAAGCAATCTTTTGTATGTCAAATTACACTTAATAAGTCCAATTGGATAAAAATTCAGGAAAGGTTTCGTAAAATGTAAAATAACTTTCTTATTTTTTTTTACAGAAAATACATATGTTAAAAGAGGAAATACATTTAAAATTTGTATATTACATGCGCAATTATTTGACTTACCTGAAATTTAGAAAACAAATCTGTATAATATTGACAACCGTTGCTATATCGCTTCTAAACCTTACAGCGGTGTGTTAACAGTTTTAAGCCTTGTTCACATTTCATTCGCAGAGTAGCTTTGTTCTCATCTGTTGGAAAGGAGATTTTTAACATGGCCTGTGATTGGTTTGGCATATCACGTGGTCGATGAATTGGGCTCTGTGATTGGTCATAAGTTTTAGCGCTGACACTATGCTTCATAACGGGAGCAATGTAAACAATGCCTTAGTTTGCAAAACATACCTGAATGCAGGAGTAATCCTTTTTATTCGCCAGTCTCTCATCACATAATGCACGAAAATGATAAAAAAGAATTAAACTATTAAAAATATTTTACAATTTTATAGTTTTTAAAGCTATTTCTACTATAGCGATTGGAGAAAATGTAGGTGTCTAATTTTAAAAACAAAATGAAATTTAAGATGGAAATGATCCTTGTCTGTAGAAAATATTTTTATACAAGATTGATTGATATTAGCGACAACTAAAAATAACTAAATGTTTTCCTCAGTAAAGTACAAGCTCCAATACGAAAATTTTAAAGAAAATCTGAGTTAACTACCTCCTAAGAGTAATTTTATGGAAAAATGAGTTTTCTATTCATCGTATGGTTTCCTTTTATATAAACATTGCTATACGGACGTATACATTTTCTGAATACCTTTCAAATGCGGATAAAATAGAATAATTTTTAGTTATAGGACAGAGATTTAAATCATTGCTTAGAAGCTGCAAATCTAGTTTCTTTGCAAAAATCGAAAGATCCCTCCATCCAACCAGGTTGAATAATACTCTTAGAAGAGAGCAAAATTACAAGATAGAAGTCTCTGTTCATTATAGGCGAATGTCTACACGACAAGTGCCTCCACTTAAAAAGAAAGTCTGTTCAATGATTTTCTGTGAATATTAGCCAATGAAAGGTAAAAAAGAACGTTGCTTTACTGGTTTTCAATTTTCCCATTACTTACTCCGTCTTATTTAGTACGATCTATTCTATCTGCCAGCATAACTGCTAAATTTCACACCTGTGTGGGTATACGGTATCAAAAAAAAAGAAAAAAAAAAGTAAAGATTGTTACTACTTTAACTCTTACCATGTCAGACGGCAGCAAATATCTTACTGTCTGCCTCTTTGATTTGTTTTTGAAAAATTGCCACGTTATTTGCTTACTGATACAAAAGTTTTCTAATAGTTATATCAATTTGAATGAACCAAAATAAATTAGTTCATGTGTATAAATACGGATAACCTTATTATTTGAAAACTAAAATATATTAATTCATATATTGTAGTCTATGAATTAATTAAGTGTGGGATAAGGGGTAACCAACTGATTTATAAATGCATAAAAGGATTTTTGATTTAATTCAACTTATTGCCAACGAAATCAAAGAAAAGTAAAAGAAAAAATAAGGCTTGACAATTTCACCGTAGAAATGATGAACCGCGTCTATCTGTATTTTTTTCAAATTTAGTCTAGTTTTGTTTAAGAGAAAGGCATTAAAATCAAATGTGTTCAGAAAAGGCTTAAGGAATGATCACTAGTGATACGGGCCAACATACAATTAAAATTAATACTTAGTAAAAGATAAATCTAAGAATAAATTAAATGCCTTAAACGTTTTTTTTTGTTGTTGTTAGACTCTAGTTGGATTAAGATTATATTTTCATACATTATTTCATAAAATCCTTTTAGTTGTTGTATTGCAATCTAGTTTAGTAAATACTGTAGACTGGTAGTGCTACAAATTGTAAGAGATCATAAGCAGTGTTTGATGTGTGGTATGCAAGAAAAATAGTACGAGGGTGGATCCCCAAAAAAAGTTACAAGCATCAACATTTGAAGAGTAATTATTGTGGAGGGAATACTTTTTCCCCTGGGTGTAGACAGATGGCACTAGTAGTCTTGCAGCAGTTCTGCAGGTAGGTAGAGCAAGTTTGCAGATGCGTCAAAGCAATTGAAATGGCAAGACGTTTAGAAAAGTGGTCTCGCTTGGAGGTCAGATCACACTGCTCGCCAAACTCAGGAATTGCTGCAAAAGTTTAGGTGGGAAGTCTGGAAGCAACCCCCCCCCCTCCTATAGCCCAGATTTGGCACCCAGTAACTATTTCCTTTTTCTGAAATTGAAGGAACATTTATCTGAAGAGGTTCTCATCAGACAGTGATGTGAAAACACCTACAGAGAACTAGCTCAATGAGTAGGGACTTAACTATTCCAAATTTTCTCAAAAATTTAACTATTAATTTCCATAATTCGATAGACAATGATCTCCTATTAAATCTTGCCAACTATGACTTTGCCGACCCTGCTAACAGAAAACGGCCTAGAGCCGTTCTCTGTTCTTAATTATTTTTAACTTTTATTTTCCTAATTCTTTTTGTAATCTTACTGCTTACTTCGGTAAGCAGTGAGCTCTTATTTTTTAAATTTTAATTATTACGTATTCTCTCACTTAATCCCGCACTGCTCTCCCCGAGCTTTGCATTTTCTATCAACTTAAATTTCCTATTCTCAAGCCACTCCCCCGGATCCAAATTCCACCTATCTCTTTCATCTTTCTATGGTCAATTCACTATGCAAGCCTACGTTGGAAGGCGTGGCCTATGTAACGTAGTTACAACATTTTTCCTGATGGTCCTGATGGAGTAGGGACTTAATTTCTACCAAGCTGGGTTAAACAAGTTGGTCCTGCATTCAGATAAATGCCTAAATAGATTTGGTGATTATGTGGGAAAATGATCGGAAAGTATATATTTTAATTCCCTTTTGTATTTTCTGTCTATTTTTAATAAACAATTTTTTATTACCCTTGTAACCTTTCTTTTTGATCAACCCTCATACATCAAACTACAATGACGTTAACAATATGATTTAGTTGTCCTTTTCGTTGATGGTAGAAAATAAATGTCCGCATTATCAACTTAATTTCAGATGAAGAGTGTAGTCAAGGTATTTCTTGAAAAAAAAAGAATGGACTCAGAACAACTACCAATATCAATTGTTTAAAATCATTGCATCTTTAAAGAGGAAACGAGAATTTACAGTGACAGTTATATCCTAAGAATGAAATACAATAATGATACAAACAGTAGTATTGAAATCTTATGATTCACTGTGAGGTTGGCTGAAGTTTACTGACATAAGTTATTAACACAATGTCGGTATGACACATGGCAGATGAATAAACTTAAAGCTTGTTAATGAGCTTAAGACTCCCTCATGAAAAAGATACGACATTAGGTTACTGCACAACTTTCCCTTTCTTTTAGGAAAATGAAAATGTAAATAATCGAAAGAATTTGAAAACTTTTATGTCTGTATCAGTATATAAATATTATATGACTTACGGACCTTTTACATGCGATCCTATCATTATAAGTTATTTACATTAAAAACACTGGCTAAAATGATAACAATCTTTGGTAAGTGTAGCAATTTTCACCTTCATACTAAGCGTGTAAGAATTTTCTTCATTTAAAAGCCCATTTTCAACATTTTTTGAAAATTAAATAATCATTTACACAATTTTCTTATTTACTAATGTTTTTGGTTAATGAATAAATGAAAAGAAATGTTTGCGATTAAATGTTACATGAGTTGGAGTGGGGTAATAAAACAGGGTTTTCATTCCAATCTGCTTTATAACTCATGATGCTAATAGTAGCCTGCACAATAGAAAATTCAATAAACGAACCAGGATCATGCACCATCGGAAAATATTTTGAATTATTTAATGCTAAATCCGCTAGTATATTAATCTCATGGGACCTAATATCCAAATTACAAAAGCCACTGACCCGTTAACGTATGAATTAAAACTGAAGGGAACTTAAAACAGGCAGTTCCATAGTATAATTGAAGAACGTTATATAGTTCATATATTGTTACTTATCATACAACATTGCATGAAAAAGGACGATGTAAAAAGTAATGTGTTTTTACTATAAATTTGTATTGTACGGTACTTATAAAATCAAAAGATTTGGAAACACATTTTAACTATTTTGGAAGTCTTTTTAAAGAATATTTTAAAGTGCAAGTAGCATGATCATTGAATTATAAGCATTTTGTAAATAAATAAATTAAATGCATCAAACTCTTTTTAAAATATCCCCTTTTAAATAACTCAATGGGTATTTAAAAGTAATTTTTTCAATTTTTTTTATTTTTATCCTTTTATAATTGTTTATAAGATACTTCAAATTAGAAGATCACGAAAATAAGAAAAAAATATAGAATTATACTAAACAAAAGAATGTTTTTACGGTTTGTAAAAATGTGCATTTCTGGATTTTCAACTGAGGATTTAATAATCTAAATATCTGAGATATTTTGAAAATCTTTCATGGATGCTTTCAGAATGTTTTCGTATGCATGCCACGGTTGACAGGTTTTCTGTCCGTTGATGTTGACTCAAAAGCTTCCGCACACATCCTTCGAAGGATAGAAATGAAAAAAAACACATTTTTTTTTACTTTTTCGAAGTAGATGCCTACATCTGAGCAGATAGAATAGTCCAATAAAATGTATCTATGCGAAGTAAGGGTCGCCCGAGAAAGTGATTTGAACAAAATTTATGATGTAGCAGAGGCTGAACTTTCGTTAATATTCGGATAAAATACAATGTATCTGGCACCACTTATCATAAAACAAGCAGAAAACTTGCTTTTACTACTGAGAATAGAAGATGACTAACTCAAAGCATGTACGATGCTGCTCTGTATTTTATACGCAACGGAACCGATTATGGCATATAAAGCCACATTATTATAGAGTCATAAAATCTTTCTGGGGGTTTCAGATGTGAAGATATTTTTATTCCAGTAAAATTATTTTTTTTTTGTGTGTAGAAGGAAATCTTTTTACTGCACTTAATAATGCCAAAATTGTAGAACAGATGATGAAAATATTGACGTGAGAAATCATAGGAAAATTCTATTCTATTGAAACTTTTTTTATACCATCTTCAGAAAATTGGTTCTGGCCTTTCAACCTACCTATACGCACTCACATACATTCGTGCTCATTTAGATAAATGCATAAAACCAATTTATGTATATATACATATATATATATATATATATATATATATATATATATATATATATATATATATATATATATATATATATATATATATATATATATATATATATATATATATATATATATATTTATATATAGTCAAATTGATTGATGGGAAGATATCAGAAAAACGCGTAGTATGTTATAGCTGCAAAAGATTCCTCAACATCTGTAACGTTCCATGCAAACCCTAGATTAGTGACGATGTCAATGTTAAGCAGGAATTGATTAAGATTGAAAGACATCAAACTAACAATATTTCGAATTAGTGGTGGAATCATCGCAATGATATAAACAGGAAAGTCACAACAAAAGTTTCTGGAGCTCTGAATAAACATTATCGTAGTACGGTAAGTGGTACATTGCACCACCCGTGAGATTTCTGCCTTTCCCATTGAGGATCTGTTTCTTGTAAAAGATACAAAGACAACAAAATAAAGCCTTGTATTCAGTTCTTTTGAAGTGGGGCGAATTCACAATTCACGCCAACGAAAGATAACTCGCTAACTCACCAACATCAGCAGGCAATGATATTCCATAAAGGGAATATGTACAGCGAATACAGAAATAAAAAAGAACATTTTAAGAACATATGTATACATATATATATATACATATATCTTTATTTGTTTATTTTTTTATACACACAGTGCATAATTTTAAAGAACGCTGATACAATTCTTCCGTTCCATTATTTCAAATACGCGATCTATTCCTTTCCATTTAATTTAATATTAACGCCCTCTGTTGTTTTTTGTACTGCACTATGAATGTTTGATATAACAACAATTTATATCTATACAGCCGGTGAGCATATAAGCATTAATAATATTTTTTTAAAAAGATAAATAACTTTTATCGGTTTAAAATGCTGTTTCAAAGTAAAATAAAGTGATAATATAAAAATATAGCCAAATATCCTTTATTTTTTCGTTTAATAAAGATGTTTTTCCTCTTTTTGAAGATGCAGTGTTCGTTAGCATTTTATGTTTTAATGTATAACGGAAATTTATTTTTTAATTGAGTCAGAAAGTCGTAAAACTTTCTATATGTAGGTAACATCAACGTCTTATAAAATTTTATATTTTTCACTGCAAAAGTCTTCAGCTGCTGTGATGTATGTAGATTTGAATGAAACAGATAAAGTTAATAATAGTATACACCTCATCTTCCATGAAGTTAAGAAAAAATAATTTGCATTAATCATTAGATTTTAATTATAACGCGCAAGGTTATTCCACCTACTTTCATCCCCAAATAGATAACGCAAGCATTGGGGAAATTTTCGTTAATAAACCTTAATATAAGTATGAAATATTTGTTGGTTCCCCTCTTCAAAAAGATATCCGTAATTAGAACCTCCAGACAAAGCCTCCGATTTTTTTTCATTGTTATGTTGGGCTACGCATGAAGTAATTATTTAAGTGAAGAGAAAATATCTACATACATTCTTTCTGTCATGTAACTGAACGCTTGATAACTGAGATAATGTAAACCATTAAAGACTATTCTTGGAAGCTTGGTTGATATGAGTCCCTTTTGATATACTAAGGCGTTAAATGAAATCTGTAATTAATTATTCCTGCCTTAGTTATTTATGTCACATGAATATTAACGATGCAGCATCTCAAAGGTGAAAGTCCGGAATTGTGTGACGAAATGATTTTAATAAACATGTAATAAATGAAGCGTTCTAATGATATTGACACCATACTTCCATATATGACGTGAAGTAATTAATTTTGCATGCTCATTATACTTTCTATAAAACATTGTCTGTTAAGAATAAATTAAATTTAATAACCATAATCCTTTTAGGCTAATTTTTTAATTGAAATATTTTATTTTCAGATGCTTTTTCGGTAGTAAAAAAAAATTAATTCAAGGGTAAACCAGAAATAATTACAAGACCAGTATAACCGGAAAAAATTAATTATATATGTTTTGTCTGCATGCATATAAGTTTTAAATCCATAATTCAATTACTTTAATCTCATTTTCAAATATTTTTCCCCAAATAGTACATGCATATAAATGCTCTAATAATATTGTGGTTAAGGCACCATTATTAGCATAAAAGTTGCAAGATTAGAGCTGCTTTTACCTTTTAAATACACTCATGGACAAAAAAATGAGAGCATCAAGAAATAATTGCGGGATCGTAACGGAACTTGCAATGAAGGTACATGTCGGGGAGATATGCAGATGATTAGAAATGCAGCGTGATTGCGCTTTACGTATAGCCGGTAGAGGGCGTTGAACACCGTACTCTGTGGAGTATAAAACAGGTAACCAAAGATTGTTTGAGTGTGCTGAATCATTTAGAAAGGAAGAGCTGAGATAGACATGCCATTACGCCGTGTTCGAAGACAATATAAGCAATTGTCGCAGTTTGAGAGGGGGAGAATCGTCGGGATGATGGAAGCTGGGTGGTCAGCTAGGCGAGTAGCTCGTCAATTAGGCCGCTCTGATTGTGTTGTGAGGAGGTGTTGGGACCAGTGGACCCGAGAGATGTCATGTACACGAAGACCAGGCTGAGGACGCCCTCGACAGACCAGTCGTCGAGAAGACCACCACATCGTAAGAAATGCGCGCGTACAGCCAACTGCTTCATCGGCCGTCATCCAGGCACAGGTAGCACCTTCACTAGGGGCCTCTGTGTCTTCTCGAACCATACGAAGGCGCCTGGCTGAAGGACAGTTGGTATAGCGGTGCCCATTACGTGTGCTGCCCTTGACGCCCACCCATCGACGCCTCCGTTTGGAGTTTTGCCGCACACGAGGAAACTGGACTGCAGCGGAATGGAACCAGGTCGTCTTTAGCGACGAATCCAGATTCAATCTCGGCAGTGATGACAATCGTGTTCGTGTGTGGAGAGCCCGTGGTGAACGCTTCAATCCTGCCTTTGCTGTACAGCGACACATCGCTCCCACAGCTGGTGTGATGGTATGGGGTGCCATTGCCTACAATACACGGTCACCCCTAGTATCGTTCCGTGGCACCATGACAGCCCAGCGGTATGTTCATGAAATCCTGCAACCACATGTGTTGCCACTCATGCAACGGCTCCCAGGAGCCATTTTTCAACAAGACAATGCTCGGCCTCATACGGCAAGGGTGTCACAAGACTGTCTCCGCACTGTTACTACCCTTCCTTGGCCTGCCCGATCCCCAGATTTGTCTCCAATCGAGGATATCTGGGATCATTTGGGACGACGAGTTGGGCATCCCACGAGTTTGAACGAACTAGAGGCAAGGTTACAGCAAATATGGAATGAAATGTCTCAAGACATCATACAGAACTTGTATGACTCAATGCCCGATCGTATCGCATCGTGCATTCGCGCTAAAGGGGGTCCAACGGAGTATAAACTCCTCCGTTCTTTTGCCTTTTTCTCTGAAATAAATTATCCTTTTTCTTTGATTTTCTTATCATTTACTTATATCAAAGTAGTCATTACGTATGTAAAATTTCGTTTCATTTTGACGACTCCTTCTTGGTGCGCTAATTTTTTTGTCCATGAGTGTACAATACGAATCTTATGAAAGCTAAATTAGTGATATATAGTCATTTTCAGCAATTATGTGGCATTAAAATTAAATGGTCACTATTAAATTACTTCTGTACTTTAGATTTTAAAGTTTTAGTACAACTCGTAACTACTCCTGATTTTTGTTTTAAATCTCAATAAATTATTTTCTTCAATTAATAACTTCTTCTTGAAATTCATGGCTCACCTGGAGATCTAGACCCATTGAGATGATAATAGTCTTCTATAATTTGACGCCAGGCGTCATGAAACACTGGTTGAACTTTTGAAGCCGGGTCCCCATCGGGTTTTCTTGTCCATTAAATTGGATGTCGAGGAAGCTTTCTTCATGTATCAGTGGTTACAAGTGGTTATCAGTCAGTGGTTACTTGAGATTTGTTTTAAGTTTTGAGACATTGCAACTTACCTAAAAACCACTCGTTTTGTAGTCCAATATTTTAAAGAATTTTTTTAACTGTAGTTAAAACATATTTTTCAAGGTCCTCTCTTAATTTGACTGTATCTTTCTTTCTTTTGTAATCATTTCCTTGTTCTTTTATAGTCAAATTTTTGAAAGGCCTCTCAAAATGTAAACTATTATTGAATTATCAACGTTTTTTTTACTTGCCTTGCATACGATTGGCAGACAGGTGTCATTCTGGAGGAAGCTTTCCATTCTCTATTCTCACTATTGGATAGCATCAAAGTTAGTGTCTCCACCTCTGAATTTTCATGGCATATTTTTAGCACATATATCATTCCCTTCCACATTTTGCCTTGTTTCTCTTCTGCGGTTGTCTCAATGAAGATGGAATAGGGGGGGGGGGGGGGGTGGAGCTCTTTCCCATTCTTCGTAGTTTCTTTTTTTTGTGCGCAGGCTTTTCTAGGTTTCCCCGAAATATGCGTTTTCTTCAGGCATCAGTTATATATCTCCTCATAAATTTTTTTACCTCAATTCTGCGAAAGCCCTTTTTTCCATCTTTTTCCGTTGCCGGGAAAGTCTCTTCAAAAGTTTAGGTTTTATGACTCTTCGGTTTAAGACTCATAATAAATTTCGAACAAGGTCACTTTCGGTCACAGCTGTCCCAAACATAAATTCAAAAACACACAACCCTTACTTAGGTGACGCGATTAAAAGTTGTCCCTGATTTACCCCTAACTCCGGGATAATTTAATTTTACTACTCTATAATCGCAGCATTTCGTTTTGGTAAAATTTTGATGCTCATATAAATGCATAGACTTGCAATAAACTCCACTGACAGTGATCAGGGATAACAGAAGGATTCTGCTAATGATTTCAAATTATCGATGTCCCAGTGTTTTGTATTCAGAATCATTTATCGGAAGTAGAAAGAGGTCTGAGACATGAAATTCTAAGATAAGTTCATTTTAATTTTCTTGAGTGGTATCATGCTATGATACTTAAAATCTGTGAAAGCATAGAAAGGTTAATATTAGAGACGAACCATATGTATATCCTTGTATTCTTATTAAACAAGGAGAAATTAAATTTGTTTGGCAAAATATTTATACAGTCACTTCACAAGAGGAAAACACAGCTTCTATATATACACTATAATAAAACTAAAGTGGTAACTAGTTGGACACTGAAAAATAAAGTTCCTCCTGCAGCCTCGTCTTAGTTTGTTAGAAGAATGACTAAGAATGTTACCATGAGACCATAAGAAAATAGGTCTAATTGCACTTCCTAGGCCAAGCCCTCTAGTTCAGGCTTTCAGAGATAAGCAACGGAGAACCATGATTAGTCAGAAAGTAGAGAAAAGGAGAAGAGTAATTGGTGCACTCAGGATTCGTGAGCGCGAAGCAGGCAAAATGAGCAAGCAACCCGCATGGACAACAATTTGGTTTACGATCGATGCTAAGTTGTGATAAACTGAATGTTACTCTATTAATAAAGCAGCCAAGTTGCTCAAGCGTTGTTGTCTTTTATCTATATCCAAATTGTGTAAAGCATGAAACGATTTTATGTGACTAAGTGGTTAGTCATATAAAATCGTTTGTGATGATGCAAAAGATGCTTTTTATAAGCTGAATATAAAATATTTGAACAACTGATACTCTTGTGATAAAAAGAATGTGATATATATAACATTCTTTTATAAATAAATAAATAAATAAATATATATATATATATATATATATATATATATATATATATAAACATGCATATGTATTCTAGTGTATCCTTATTGAAAAAAAATCAAATATGCTGGGCAGAACATTTATACCGTCATTTGATAAAAGGAAAACACAGTTTCTTAATATCTATTATAGTAGAAACTAAAGTGGTAACAAGTTGTGAACTGAATAATGTAGTTTCTTATCCAGCCGAGGGCCCTTAAGTGTTACTGTCTCTATAGACAATTCACTAAGGCGAGGATCTTCAAACTATTTCATATTATATAAATAGGGGAGACAACCAAAGATTCGTCTCCATTTATAGCAAAAAAGTTTTGATGATCCTCGCATTTGTGGATTGTTCATAGTGACAATAACATCTAATGCTTCTCAGCTTGACGGTAAACTATTAATTGGTTCGAAACATTTAGCCATTCCTTTGTTTATATTCTGGATTCTAAGAAGTTGTGTATTCCTGATTGCTGTTTTTATAGCGAATTCTTTAATGCATATAAATCCTGCTCAGGACAAAAATTTATATTCTGATTCTAAAAATACCGATGTATGGGATATATAAAAGTGTTAAATACTCTAATGAAGAAAAGAAAAGCCAGAACAGTATTAGAATTTCCTTCAAAATATATAATATATATATATATATATATATATATATATATATATATATATATATATATATATATATATATATATATATACTAGCTATTTGCCCGGCGTTACCCGGGTATATATTTATCCCAATTTTTTTATTACACAGGAAAGGGAATGGATTCTACCTATAGTGTAAAATCTAAGAAATTTAATTTACAGATATTTCAAAGTTAGTACAGTATGCAAATGATAAAAAAAATTACAAATTCACTCTATTATTAATTTAACTCAAAACTTCATAATAAACAACATTTTTAGTTTCCTATATTCTTCTCAGTGACTCCGAAAACTATGGATTCGATACTAATCTCGGTCATTTGGACTTTTTTTAACCCTTCTCTCCCCTCCTCTCCCCCACCAATAGTGATGGGAGGCTGTACTTGCACTTAAACGGCATCGGGAGGATCCTATTCATCTCAGCGACACAAAAACTATGGATTCGACCCTACTCTCGGTAATTTTGGACATTTAATTTCTACCCCTTCTCCCCTCCAATGGTGTTGGGAGGCTGAACTTGCATTTAAACGGTATCGAAACTAACCCTATTCGTCGCAGCAAACCCGAAAACTATGGATTCGACACTGCAAGCTCATTTTGGACATTTTATATTCACACTTTCTTACCCCCACCTCACCCAACAATGCTGATGGGGGGCTGCACTCTCATTTAAATGGCATCGGTAGTGTCCCTATTCATCTCAGCGACATCGAAAATTATGGATTCGACACTACTCTCGGTATTATGGACATTTTATATTACCTCTTCTTTCCTCCCCCCTTCCTCCCTATGCAAATGGGGGGGGTCTAAACTTGCACTTAAACGGCATCAGAAATATCACTATTCGTCTCAGCAACCCCGAGAACTACGGTTTTAACACTGCTCTCGGTATTATGGACATTTTATATTCACCTCTTCTTTCCTTCCCCCTCCCTCCTTATGCTAATGGAGGGGGGGGGAGCTGAACTTGCCCTTAAGCGTCATCAGAATTGTCACTATTCGTCTCAGCGACCCTGAAAACTATGGTTTCGACACTACTCTCGGTATATTCAACATTTTATATTCAGCCTTTCTTCCCTCCCCCCCTCCCCCCAATGCTGGTGAGGGGCTAAACTTGTCCTTAAACGGCATCGGAAATTACAATATTCGTCTCAGCGACCCAGAAAACTATGGTATCGACACTATCTCGGTATTTTGGGCATTTTATATGATATGTTCCTCAAACTGTACTATGTTAACTGTACTATATTCATTAGTATTTCCTATAAGATTTAATTTGAATATTTTCTTCTACATTATTTTGTCTATAAAAATATCCCTTACAATTTTTTTATAATTATATTTTTTTGTTTTTTCTACATCAATTGTATACATTGATCGTCGTAATTATTATAAATATATAATATTTTTTTACATTAATTGCATACATTGACCGTTGTATTTAATTTGAATGTACTCCGTAGCGAAGTGCAGGTTTCAGCTAGTTTTTAAACATATAGATATAAATATATATACCATATATGGTGAGTGTGTGTATGAATATAGGAATGGAAGCCTCAAGCTACGGGACTTTCGACTATGTTCAGAACTTAACTAAAATTAATTTAACTAAACTTAAAATCTTACTTTAAATGTTAAAAAGTTTTTAAATAACTGTCTGCATTACACTTAGAGAAAAGGACTGAATTTTCAGATCTAAATAAAATGCTTGGAAAAGGTCACACCGTAGCTCATTATGCATTCCCAGGACAGGTATTAGTTATGCAAGAGTGATGAGCATTAAACAGGTCACGTGTCAGCTGCAACTGATTTCAGAAAGGCCATTTATCTTCTAAGAATACTTTTATGACTATTTCATATTTTACGTACATTTCCGGCATTTCTAGGTCTATGAATTTTAAACGCATATTCGGGTATTAATTTCGAACTGTAGTCAGATTAAAATAAGTTGCATATTTTGCAGGAGGACCATATCCTTATGATGTTTTATTCAATTTTTTGCTTGGGTACATTTTTATCTGCAAACCAATCCGACGTTTTCACGTAAATCAACTTTTATTTCAGAATGTGGTATATTGAGCTGAGTTGCTACACGGCAATTTTTATAAAACTGAAGACTGTTTATTTATAATTCAGTAAATGTAACAGATTTTTTTTTAAAGTTACATAAGTTTTATAGAAAACATATCAATTAATTTTAATTACGCATGATAAAAAGAACGAATAAATATAGAAGATGGAAACTTGTCCCATTTAGGTTCTTTGATATTAAATGTTCAAAAACAGAAAGTATATAGTTTTATATCGTTAATAAATTGGTAACAGAGTTTAAGATTAGTTATACACACACACACACACACACACACACACACACACACATATATATATATATATATGTGTGTGTGTGTGTGTGTGTGTGTACATATATACAGCATGGTTGGTTCCTATATGTATATGAACCAATGATATCTTCTTTTTCTGATGGGTAAAATATACTTTTTGAGACTACAGAAAAATACCATCACACTGAATAGGTAGATATTTGTAACAAGTAAATATTCAAAATGTGATTAATTATAATCTTGTAAGTCTTCCGACCTTACATTTTAGTTAATATTTACATGTTCTTTATATATGGTTATATGCCCATGATAACGTGTTACTAATATATATATATATATATATATATATATATATATATATATATATATATATATATATATATAAATATATATATATATATATATATAAATATACAGGGTGGTCATAAAGTAACTTATATATGGACCGATATATGGACCTCTAGCGGCTGTTACGTTCAACCGATCGAGATGAGATTTCAGATATAGTTATTCAGAGGTATGAGGTCGGGATTCAGTGAACAGCAACCAAGTGGCGCTGACAGTTAGGGTTATAGGTACAGAAACTCGACATTTTCAAATGGCAATACCCATTTTTTCTCATCGCAAAATGCTCGCATGAGAAAACCTTAAAGAGCGTTGGAACGGTACGTGTATCACAAAAAACGGACGCGTTATGCACGCACAAAAGCAGCTCTGCGAACCTCCTACAAAAAAGATGTATGGATCTATAGCGGCCGTTCTGTTCAATCTATCGAGATGAAATTTCAGATATAGTTAATCAGATGTATGAGCTCGGGATTCTGAGAACGGCAACACAGTGAAGCTCACGGTTACGGTTATAGGTATAGAAACTCGAAATTTTCAAATGGCAACGCCCACTTTTTCCCGTCGAAAATGCTCAGCGCATGCGAAAACCCTAAAAAGCGTTGGAACGGTACGTGTAACACCAAAAACAGACGTGTTATGCACGCACAAAAAAAAAACCAGATCTGCGAATGGTTAACAAAAAAAAAATACGATCAGAGAGCTTTTTGTTGGTTTTTTACACTGGATATCTGGCGAAAGGCGTTCTGTGATTGTTTTATAGTCTCTGTCATATGCAAATTTCCTCCGTATGCCCTGGTCGTGTCTTTCTTGGCCATTCGCAGAGCAATTTTTTGTGCGTGCATAAAAAATTCGCATGCGCTGAGCATTTTGCGACGGAAAAAAGTGAGCGTTGCTATTTGAAAATTTCTATGAGCGTTGCTATTTGAAATATATATATATATATATATATATATATATATATATATATATATATATATATATATATATATATATATATATATATATATATATATATATATATATATATATAATATAAATATATATATATATATATATATATATATATATATATATATATATATAAATATATATATATATATAAATATATATATATATATAATATATATATGTATATATATATATATATATATATATATATATATATATATAATATATATATATATATATATATATATATATATATATATATATATATATATATATATATATATATATATAGCCCATTTATAAATTAAAATGTCTTCCTTAAAATATATATCCTAATTTTGAAACAAAACTACCTTTATGTATACTATACATGCTTTTGCATGTAATATTCATAAATGATTTAAACAAAGTTTATTTGTAATGTTACAGCCGGAGTTTTACTTTAATAAAAGTTTTTGCTATTACATTATGAGTTTTGCTAATACATTATGACTAATGATCAAACACTGAGTAAAGTCAGTATCACATAATTTAAAAAACTTTTGATATAAGCCTTCCATCATATTCAAAGTATTTTCCTTTTATCTAAACAGTAAAATCTTTCATCTGTGAAATAGGGATTTTCTATGAATGTATGCTCTAATGGCTTAATAGCTTAATGTCGCTTTCTAATTGAGTAATCTTCATTCAGAATAGAAATTGGAAATACTTTCAAAGTACCTTTAATGATTATACTTAAAATTCTGTCCAACGCTGAATAGAAAGAGAAAAGTGGGAAGTTGGTCATTGTATTTTTTGTCTGAAAATGAATACAAATTATTATCTTGCGAGAGACTTTAGTTTGGTTTGTCAATGGAAAAACTCGTAACTTTGAAGAAATCTTTAGTTTACCATTTGCGCAGAAAATTTTTTAAGAGTTAGTATAAATGTTATTTTATCCCTCACTGTCTCTAAATTATTATGTGCTTTTATTGTAATCTTCCTTTAGGAGGTTCAACTATCCATGATTTTTAAGACAAAACATTCAATAATCTATCAGCTAACGTCTCTCTATTATATTTCTTTCCCATTTAAACATCTATTTTTGGTGGTACTAATCAAGCTTATCGGAAAATAATGTTATCTCAATCATGTGACTAATGCTGCAGCTTAAATTGTATTTCTCATCCGTACTTTCTATTCAAGCTTTTCCCTGAATTTATATTTCTATTGAATGAACTCTTTCCATGAATATCTCTTTTCAAGGATGGTCTTTTCTCACCCGTGTTTCACTCCCCATTTTGTTATCTACACCAGTGCGCCTTATCATATTTTAACCTTTGTGATCCACATGACAAAACACCTGGCGTCTTAGTCTACACTATCACCAAGTGTTGTTTGTGTATTGAGGGCTTTTGTGCCGAATCAAAGAGAAGCTGGCCCAACCACATTGGCAGAGTCAAATGGACCGTAAATTTGCAACTTCTTTCTGTTGCTTGCTTAATGAAAAGATTTTCTGCATGTAACAGTGGGAAATGAACAGGGTTGTCGATTTTTTAAAAGAATTCGGTGTTATTAAGTGTTGATTCAGATTGGAAATCTTCAAACAAATCTCTATCCAAGCATTTTTATATTCAGGAAGCGACTGTAAAAGAGATTCTACTCAAGAGTTTATTATGTATGGTGAGTCTAATAGACGAAACGCTCGGAATTACAAAATGGAAAACTCAGCCAATTATAAATAGTTAATTAGCAGATAATTACTTATAGTTTTATTAAAAAATACATTTAAAAGTTCAATATAAACCCAAAAGCTAAGATGGACCATCGATTAATTCTGTGTGTTTCAACAGAGTTGTCACAAGAGTTTACAGAACTTTGACATCCCCTTTTAGAGCACTTTTTACATTGATACATCAAAATTGCTGAATGTACATATATGCATACACACATACACACACACACACACACACACACACACACACACACACACACACACACACATATATATATATATATACACATATATTATATATATATATATATGTGTGTGTGTGTGTGTGTGTGTGTGTATATACATATAATATATATACATATATTATATATATATATATATATATATATATATATATATATGTGTGTGTGTGTGTGTGTGTGTGTGTGTGTGTGTGTGTGTGTGTGTGTGTGCGTATGTGTATGTATATAACATGGATTAATTTTTAAATGCAAGATAAAATATAATGTCTAAGCACACTGTTTTTTTTAAAAAAAATATTTTAGTTCAACTATGGTCCCTACCTTTTCCCCGTCTCAGTCCAAAATTTATTTCCTTTCCTATCCGCTTGCCCAGTTTGATTTGTCGAGCAAAACTATCCCAGTTTCCCTTTTACCCAAGTGCTTCGATCTATTTTTACGACTATATATGGATCGCACCCTAGCGATAACTTTTGCGTCAAACTACAAAAATCCTAGCGTAAGTTCCCCCTTCCCGTCACATATGCACATGTTGACCAACACTTTAGCGAATGCAAATGACCATTGGTATAATTTAAATTTTTATTGAATTCCTGTCTTAGTTAAGGATGCGTAGCATTTTATTATTTTTTTAAATTTTTATGATATAGTTTCGTGATATATTTTTTTTTTACTCCAGTGGGTTAGTATACTTTTTGATTGAATTTATTGATTTGGATGACAGGGTATATCTCTTTCTTACTAAGTTTAAATAACCTTGTCAATGTTTATAACAGATTACTTTTATTTGAATCATTTTACAAGTTGATATTTAATTATCTTTCTGTAAAAGATTTGCTCTCAGTGCATTTTAATAGTAATAAGTTCTTTGCTCTTACACTTAATATCTAGAAAATCTTAGTCTTGAAAGCTGCAATTTTGCTAAAAATTATAGCAAACCTTCATAGCTGTCAAATTTACGTCAAGTAAAGGATGCATGAATTTACATTTTAAATTTATCACTTTGTTTTCGTAAAAATTCCTTTTTTTTTGTCCAATTAAAAAATGCATTCATTTATTTAGGTAGCAATATTATATTGCACAAAGCTAGCCATTAAATAAAAAGGTTGTTTTGTTTATAAAAACGCTTTTGAATAATGCTATAATTAATTATGAAGAAAAACAATTTTTTCTTCCAATTTTCCAATTTTGATTTGACATGAATTTTTTCCTTAAAATATTGAAGTATAACGAACTATTAAATAACAAGCAGGAAAAAACTTCGTAAATGAATTTGCAAATGTTTGTAAAATTTAACTAAAAAATGTTTATGATAGCTTGGGGGGGGGGGATTTTATTGTTATTTCTATTATGAAATGCTATAAAGCAACAAAAAAAGTGATAAATTTATGACTTCATTAAAGAAATTTGAAATTTCCTAGTCTAGAGTACTGCAAAAATGCAGTGAGTATATTTTACAGGAAAACAAACTTTTAAAAACATTGTCAGTCATTTAAAATTTCATAAATAGAGATTAAGGTAGCACACAAAGAATATTAGTGATCTATAGGAGCTGCGCATGTTTAATAAAAGTATTAAAATTCAGTTTGTTTTTAAAATGAATTCTTACTATTAGCATTTTGATATTAGAAAATATTTACCAGTCTTTAACGCAGAAAAATAAGGAAAAATTTCTCGAAGAGCTAAACGGAAACAGTATGATTTCGTTAATCTTCTATTCAACATAACTATTTTTGTTGAAGCAGATAATATCACATTCCTATTCTCTTCTTCCAAATTCTAAGAGGAACTCGAATCCCTCGAGAAGAAACTTTGTGCTCATTAGCTCTCTCATTAGTGAAGAACCTCTTTGTGAGATATTTAAAGGACATATTTTCTTAATAGCCTCCTTTTTCCTTTGTTTCCATGATCGATCTTCAACTCGCTCCCATGAGCTATTTAACCCGCAGTTTTTTCATCGCTTCTGACACAAATTTTTAAATATTTATGAGAAATTGGTACCTTTCTTCCTAGTAGAGCTTTTGTCTTTAATGTGAAAGCTTTATAACATTGCATAACCTTAGTATTATTGATCTTTTCGGTAATTAGAGAAGCAGGAGTGTTAATTTTTACAGAAATTCTTACTTTTTTCGTTCTTTCATGAACTATTATTTGTTCTATTTATTGCTTTTACTGACAGAATTTTGCTTTTTTTAAAGCTTCGGATTCGATTAAAATACAAATATAGAAGCCCAGCCTATTATGGATAGAATTTCACCGTATAAACGATAATTCATGTCTTGAAGTTTTTTAAAGTTTAAACATTATTTTCTAAAAATTATAAAAATTTACCTCTAAGAGACTAAATCACACATATGTATGTACTGGGAGAGACAGAAAAAAGTTCAAAAATGTATCTTCTATATTTCATTCAACTCTTCGTAACACTTGCTTTTTGCTCTAAATTCTTTTAGTCAAACGTTAAAATACGTATGTTGAAATAATGTGAACTCAGTTAAGCAAAGAATTTAAAACATAAATTTGCTTAAGATAGAAAAATATTATTTTGCACGATATATTTTTTGACTGATTGACCACATTTAAAGCTTGGATTCAATAATATTATTTACATAAACAATGACAAAAATAGGAATTTCTCTATACTAGAGTTTTTTCTAAAATAAATTAATTTAATTAAAACTCAGTACTTTAAACCTCAAATTGATATGCTCATAATCTTGAATTGATTAATTAATATTTCAGTGAATGGATATGAAATTTAGTATATTACTCAAAGAAGATATGTGTATTTTTATTTATAAATTAGAAAAAAAATTTTTTTTTAAAGTACTTAAGAAAATATTTTTATAAAGAAATAATAATTGTTTCCAACATTAGCTATACATCTTATGTAAATTATTGGGATAAGCTGTAAAACCTAAATTGAAAATTGTTTTCACATTCAGTTACATTGAGATGATATCCATTTTAATATTAAAAATGTAACAAACATATGTCCTTTTTCACCGAAATGAGAAGTAAGAAGGGAAATAATGATAATAATAAAACTTTTAAAAGACATGGAAGGAAAGCTAAAGATAATTAGAAAGTTGATAAAAGGAGAATGGCCTCTTTTCATTGTAATTTATTGCGTTAGTCTTTTGCAGTGACGTCTCATAAAAGTTCCTGAATAAAGGGTTAAAAGATAGCATTTTATCCAATATCTCAGAAAAAGCAATCCTCTTTTTAACTGTCGCGATTCATTTTTACTTCAGGCTCTTTCTCGGGAAGAAGTTAAAATAAAAATACTAGAGAAAATCATCCAGTAAAAGAAAGAAAAAAAAATCACTCTTCACATGATGCGAAGCCGCAATGCGCACGATTTTGCAGGAGTTAAAAGGTAAAAAAAAATAAAAGAAAATACCTTGACCGGAACTAGAAAGGTTAAGCTTAATGGATCTGAAAAGGGTAACCCGCAATACAGGACGTGACATATTTCTACGATAGAAACAACGGTAGAAATGACCCTGTTTCCATCCCTCCACCATGTCTCGTGCTATGAGAGGGGCACGTATTGCTAAGAAATGGATCTTAGAAACAGCCACGCGGGTAATTTGAGGAAAACATATATCTCAAAGAAAACATAAGGACGAAGTACTCGCGGATTACAATTTTTCTGATTTTCCTGGCGATAGAGGGAAGAAAGATACATTGAAATCGACGTTCTCTCTTGAGATTGTGCTAAAATGAAAAAGATATGGTAAATGTGAATAGCAGAAGCATTTTCTGCCCCTTGTAGGGCGCTGAATGTCTGTTTCTTAATATTTATCAAGATTTTCAAGAGTAATAACATTTGTTTGATCAAATGCAGGCAATAGGTTTCCATAAATTCGTAATTTGTGTGCGTGGTGTCGTCTAACGGAAAGTATCATACAGAGAACGTACATAAGATGGTGATTGGACTTTACTGTATGAAACTTAGAATTGAATATAGAAAGGATGTAATGAAAGGGATTACACCAGAGACACATCACCTTGTATTCAGCTATATGTTAATGATAAGAAATGAACATTTCTGTTTAATATGTAACAGGCGGCACTCACCGCGTATATCTATGTACATGATGAAATACTTACTACATTATTCTACATGAACTTCTCTGTTTGTAGCATCAGTATTAGAAGATACTGACTCATAGATAGGATATCATGGAGAAAACATATCGCAACCCGGCAAGAAAAGTGACACAAGGCAAAAGTATCAATTTTGAGGTTATGTCATTGAAAAATATGTATAAAGTGCCCCATCGAGCACGAAAAGCGACATATCTGAATATCGCAATTTGTCCACCTGAGGACAGTTGTGTCAATTTTATTGTAATGCTAGTTCAAGGTGTATAGTATTCTTTAAGTTGATTTTTCTCAAATGCTGCATTTTTGAGTTGTGTCACTTTTCTTGCCGGGTTGCGATATGCTGTTATAAAGTTTCTGTATCTCATATATTTTAATCAAAGTACATTTATCACTGATTAACTATTGATTTACAACTGATTTGTAGAGTTGTAATTTGTTTCGAAAATGTGAAAATAAATTATGTTTGAAAGAGGAAGCCGATTTCCTTGTTTTGTTTTATACATCATTTCTTATCGTCGACTAGTGCTGTTTCCAAAAATTTTATAAAAATTTTAGTTAATATTTTATGTTAAATCATGTACATATGGTGTTTTCTTCGGAAGTTTTTAAAAATTCATTTACCTTAATTTTAATACACAGATCACAGAGAGTACACTTAAATGTACATTCATTTTTTATTATTAAAATTTTGCAAAGACAAAATGAATTTAGATGCTTGTAAAAATCTTCTACATTCTATTGCAGTCTATTTAAACTCACAAATTGAGTGTTCCAGAATGGTAAATTTTTCCCATTTTATGTATAATTGTATGTATTTATATAGTATGTTTTTATGAGAAACTTTTACTGCAAAAACTCTGTAATAAAAGACATACATTCTAATTCTTTTTTATTTAACATGATTCAATATTAGTATCCTTTGAGATTAGTTTTTTTAGATTTATTATTTCAATGATATTGCCTCCGTATCCCAAATTTAAGATTTTATATTTAAAAAACAATCCATATTAGTTGTATGCAAAAGGTTTTAGTAGAAAATGAACTCCGAGAAAAATTTACTGACTATACTTAAAAATTTACTGATTACAGATAATTTGATGTTATTATTCAGTCAAATAAGATCAATTGCAAACGTATTGTATGTGTTCATAAACTGTTTTACTCCAAAAGAGGAAATAGGCTTAACACGAATCATAATATGCAACATTAACGTACATTTAAGATCTTAATTTTTTTAATGCTTTTACAAGGACCAAAAAAATGTTTAAATTGAATGCATTAGCTTCTGAAATAGTAAAAAATATTAGCGAAAAGAAACGTATAAAAATGTCTTTTATGGTTTTATGGAGTCTTTAATGTGTGGTATCACACGACATTATCTCTGATAAATAAATATTTTAGCTTCATAATTGTCTACAAGTGATTATGAGACCAAGTAAAACACTGTAATAAACTACGAAATTCAATGTGTCGTGGTATACTTTTGTAACAGTACATAAAATCTTATTTCTCAATATTTAATATCCTGTTAAATAAAAATCCTATATGTGGACGAAATGTTGTTTCCCTACCTTTCGTTATAATTTATTTCTCTTTTAATTTACAAATTTCTGTTAAAGATTTTATCACACCATCGTAAGCACATGTTTAATTATTTGTGAAATGAAGTACAAAACATAGTAACGGTTAAAATACTCATTATACGAATATTGTTTGAATGAAAATTCTGCATATATTGCTTAAACATTGACACTGAACTCGTATAATAATGCTTGAGATTTACATTTCCAACTCTAGAATTTTGTATGAACACTCTGATAAAAAAATCAACCTATATTAACTAATTATCTTTCTTTATTATAATGGATATTCTTAAAAAAATGAGAGTAAATATCAATAATAGAAACAAATAGTTATAATAAATTAAATATTTTTTATATCCATTGTAATTTATATGATCTCATCTTCCAGAACATATGGTTTTTCCCCCTTTATGTTAGTATCTTTTACTTTAGTGTAAAAAAGTCGTAAAAAAATAAAATATGTAAATAATATTCTGTATTATATTGGACATTAAAGTCGCTGATAACATTACCAAATCAATAGATTACTCGTTCAAGTTCCGCATTGCGGAAAATGGTTTTCTAAAAGAAAAGTTTATCCGTAAGATTTAGCATTGAATGTGCTATGCATTAATGTTAAAATTATTGGAATTGATCTTCGTTTTATATCTTATTGTTATCACTTTGCATTAGAATTTAATTTTTCTAATGGACTGTAAATACTATCGGATAATGGAATGTGCCAAAGAGCAAATAAATGAGAACAGCATTATTGCGTAATTTTGTCCTTTTGGATAAAAATAGCGCGAGACTCGGCATGTTTCATTGATTTTTATATTTTGAAAATTGATGAGAATATATCAAACGCTCTAGTTTAGCAAGAGTAATATTAACTGGAAAAAATATAGAACATTTTAAAATTATTACCTATCCATATTATGATTGAGTTTTCAGTTGGAAATAATTTTTTAATTCGACATCCTTTAGCTACATATATTTTTGTTAACAGGAATCTAAATATTAACGTATCAGAATTTATCAATAGAGCTTAACTACATTAAAATCCTCATGTATAGCAGAGAATCGTCTTATCGGAAACTTTCAAACTTACAGAAATACGAGACTGTCTGATATCTTTTACAAGACATTTCTGGAATATTTTACATGATTTACTATGCCAGTGCATTCATTTACAAAATTAAATTCAATAAGCTTTCTTTAGTTACTAAGAAAAACTGTATATTTTGTAAAACATCTATCAACAATATCATTCGAATTGTAGCTAAATGTTAAAATTAATATCTGAAAATTTCAATAAATCTAGGCGAAGCGCAAAACGCATTAAGCGTTGAAATTTATCTCTCAGAAATGGACGACACAAGTATATCCATAAGACTCTTGAAATTCTTCCCATCGGAAGTTTCTATTTCAGGCCTGAATAATTTCGAATAATGACCCATGAAATTTAGGAGTATTGTCATAGCGTATTCCCGCTCTAATCTGGCTTGTTTGGAAATTATTTGGAGGTAACATGGTCATTACCTTTTCCTGAAATGGATTATTTTGTTTAATTTTGTATAAAATGAAATTTATTCCCTATTACCTCAACTACCCATGAAGTTCGATTGCAATTAAAATGAAACAGGATTATTTCCAGCAGTTATAATATAATTCCTCCAAATTTAACGATCGTTAATTTTGTTTTAATAATTAACTCTACCCGATGCATGTTAAAAACTGGTATAAACGTTAAATGAATTGAAAATACTAAGTTTAACAATATAAAACGAGAGTTTCTTATCTGTTTTTTCTTTCAGACTATTTTAATGATTTATATGTAGTTTGCACACATTGTTATGATTGCATAAAACGATTACATTAAAATTCTAATAATTATTATTTCATCTTTATTTGGTCACTCATTAAAAAAATTCAAAACAGTTTTTACACTGTGAGATTTAGACATTTTTCTAACTTTCTTACATACATTCTTTACAGCTTTTTTGCGTTGCAAGATATATTTTGTAATTCATAATTTGTGTTCCTGGAGGATTTGTAACGGAATTAAACTTTTTTAAATAAAAGAATTGATTGACAATATATCTGTTTTTCTACATATGAACACATTTAATAATTTTTTTCTTTGTTTTATTTGTTGATATGTATTTAACTAAAACTTTATGTATTATTTGAAATGCAGTGGATCAAGGTTTTACGGTTAACTCTTAGTTAGGTATAAGTTATCGGAATAGAATTTTAAATATATTGTTATATTTATTTTTTTTATTTGACGATTCTGTTTTTCATGAAAATACTGTGATAAACTTTCACTAGTTAAGATTGTATGGTTTTAAAGTTCTTTATTATAAATTTTGTTGGAGCTACTGTGAATATTTAAGAACATTAAGAGCAATTACAACTATAAATTTTAATATACGTACATGCATATATATATATATATATATATATATATATATATATATATATCATGGTTTCCTGCAAGCAAATTGAACAGATTTCTGCGGAGTAACGTTTGTTTTCTTAAATTTTTTTCACGTATCATAATGACATTTTTATAACCAAGACTTAACTAGACTAAGAGAAGAGAGGGAAACAATACAGTGGTTTCACTCCTCCTGAACATTATTCAACATTTTTGTGATGCATCTTAAAATTTATCCTATTACAATTACAACGTAATTCATATTTACTAAGAAAACATAATCTCTCTAGACTAAAAGCAAATAGTTTGAGACAATTTAAAAAACTCAGACTCTGATAAAAATACTAAAGTAGAACATTTTTGCTGAACCTAGAGGTCTTGCATCATACCTACGGATACTGAATTGAAATATATTCGAAACGACTATCTCAATTATTGTTTCTCTATACGTATATTTCATCTAAATTTTAAAAATTATTGTTTTGCATTTGCACAATTTTTAGAGTTCAAAGGCGTTACGTGCTTGTTTAAATTATGTTAAGATTACTATCATACTTTATAATAAATATTTTACAGTTCATGGGAATTTAGAATTACTACTCTTCGAAATATTTAAAATTGGAATATGAGCTAAAATCAGTAGCTTTAAGTTATTAGTTAAAAAAAAATTACTCCTATAATATATTCTGCGCCTGAAAGCTGTTACGCAAAATCAAGTTAAAGATCATACCCCATTTTATAAAGAGTTTGGGTTTCAAAATTATATTTCCACAAGGTGTATGTTTATTGAAACTGTATAAGATGCATATAAAATGCAGTTGAGATGTATTTCTTGATATACTAGAAAAAAGGACAGTGGTGGAAAAATTTTAATAAGTATTTGAATTTATACTCTGTGCATATATTTATCAGAACACTTTCACTAGCTCAAAAAGCATAGGTGCATTAATTTGATAGTGTTTTAAATTAAATACGCCAAATAATGTTCATCCACTTAAACGTTAAACTAACACGTCACTGAGGGAAACATTTGAATTTTGAATAATTGATCCGGCTAAACAAAGCTGTATGAAATAAATTTTTGAGAAATCTTCCAGCATGGCTTCCATGTTGTGGAAATATTGAATAGTTTGAAAAATAATAGAAGAAATCAGAGAATGTAGTTTTTGGTGTGATAAAAAGATCTAAAATCTATTGACATTTTAATGAACGCTCCTTCGAGGGGGAATTTTAATTGAGAGTTAAATGATTTTTCTCTGTTGATAATAAAGTTTAAGTAACTTTAGTAAATAGAAATGCTTTTGTATCATTTATCCAGAAGAAAATTTGTTCGTAAGTATAACCTTTTAAAATTGACCTTAATAATTTCAAGGTTTAGATAAGCAATTATGAGTTCTACGTATGCGATTACACACTTTAATTCAGGAGCTGTGGTTTGGATGAATATTATTTATATCGAAACAACTGAATTTGGTGTGGTTAATTTTAATAGTGCGATTTATTTATTTCCTAGTTTTATGTGTAAACTGACAACCATTTAACATAAGAGCTAAATTTTATATTTAGTATACTCATTCTTTAGATAATGTGGTGTAAGAATTAAACTAGCTGGTCAAATTTCTGACACTTTATGAATAAATAAGGTAAACTGTAGCATTTTTGCTAATTAATTTGCTAATTAATGTTTTATTTCTCATAAGGATAAAAAAATATAGGCTTTCCAAGATTGCCAAAAGATGCTTCTCCAAGAAAAAGATTATAAATTTATCAGAAAGATTTATACGATTTTATTTTTTTATCTTTGCACATGAATGCGTAATTGCACGTAAAAATATAAAGCTGGTCTAAACATGCTATTTCACAAGAAATACATTAAGATTTTTTTCAAAAAAATGAGGAGATTAAAGTTACCTTTTAAGCGTGGATGAATTTTTACATTTCGAATGAAATTACTAAGTAATGTGTAAAAATTTTGAAAACTGTAAAAAATTGAAAAGAAATGTCGAAATTGCCGTGTGATAATTATTTGACTTTTTTGTATAATTATCATTATTCATACAGTTTAAGGAAATTTCAAATAATCTGGCATGATATTGCAGTCGTAATCTCTCAAAAGGCCATAATAATCGAGGATGTAAGTTCCATTAAATTTAAATTAAAAATTAAAAATTCAATAATTCCCGTTCATTTTGCAATAAGTCACTATCAAAGATTACCTTTTCTCTGTATTTTCATGAGACAACAGTTTTTTTTTTCACTACAAAAATGCACTCGAGAATGAATTTATAATTTTTCCACCACTGAAGCTTCGGAATGATTTTAATTCATCTGAACTACTAGAGAACAAAAAAATAAAGAATTGAACCTACCGGCTGTCCCCTGACGGCCGACTTCACCATTGTGACTTCAGCATTTCCTGGCAGAAGTACCGCCTCCGGAGGGGGGCACCTTTCGGACCCCTCCGCTGCGGCGGCTGCCGCCACGCATCTCTGTCTATGTTCTTGGGCCATTTTGGCCATCTGCTGGTTCCTCGCCTTCCTCATGCTTATCCTTTTCCCAAGGTAACCGACGGTTGCATACTCTAGCAACGAGGCGAACACCATGACGAAACAGGTCCCCAAATAAACGTCAATACTTTTGACATACGAGATTTTGGGTAAGGCGGAGTTGGTACTGGACATTAGGGTGGTCATTGTGAGCACGGTGGTGACACCCAAGGCTACTCGAGCTGGGGTGGCGTTGCGATGTAGCCAGAACGACACCCATGAAATGATGACGATCAGCCCGGCAGGGATGTAGATTTGAATCAAATAGTAGCCCATGCTCCGCACAAACTGAATCTCACACACTAATCTCGAATAGTTACCTGAAATGAGAAGGTAACTTTATAAGTAAACGAAATCTTTGGAACAATTATGTATACTTCGCTGAATGAAGCATGTATATTTATGATAATTCAATACAAAAGAAACGGGGACATACGAATATGTAACTGTCAAAAATGTATAGTTTAACTTGCTTAACTCTGCAGCATAGCTAGGATCTAGAGTATCCCTTTTAGTTTTCAGGGACAGTATGAATATGGTGCTTGAAAGAAACACGAATTAAGTTTTTTTGCATAATTTTCAAAGGAAGGAAGGAAGAAAAATCTCTATTAGCTTCTTTTAAAACACAGGATTAGGTTTTACCTATCAAAAAGATATTGGATAGAATTTAGCTTGCAGTATTCTGCAACGATCACCTAGAGAGGCAAAAAGGAGAAGTTAAATGCACAATTATTATATAACTGTGAATAATTCACTGAATTTGGACACATTTTGTTATCAATACTACAGAGTTTTTCTCGCAATTCTTTTGGAGATAATTTTATTAGTGACCGATTAGAAAAATTTGTATGACACGTTTTAATAACTCTTACAATAAAAACTATCTTTATAATTCTCATTCTGATGGTAATCAAGAATTTAAAGATTTTAAATTCAATCGAACGGTATTCTGTATACATCTCTCCTGGGAGCTATACTTATATTCATTACAAAGATAGGCAACATAGAGGAGTAAAATTTGATACTGGTATTAAAGCAGTTTTTTAAAACTTAATGGAATCATGGTGGTTTTATGAAATTTTCAGTGTTATTCCAATAATTCCAAGTCTATCAAATATAAAAGATATTCCTCCAAAGCAATATTTATGATATATCTGATTTAAAAAGTGATCACCTGACAATATTGATTTTCACAGTTACTTTCACAACTCTTTTTGAATTCTATTATTTACTCAGTTGCTAATATCTTTCGACAAAACATCTAAAATAATTCGTTATATAAATCGTCTATTATCGTCTTTTCTAGAACAAGGATCTCGAACTTTGAAACAGACATGATTTGCATTAATAAGGCGATGGCCGAATAGGCTAAGGCACTGGTATTCTAGAGTTGCCACAGGCTGGTATTCGACCCAGAGCCTGTGGCATGCATGTTCATAGCCAGCCGCAATCAGCTTTAAACTGTAGGTCCTGGTCTAATTAGCCCTTTTTTAGAATCAGTTAATCAAGCAACCTAACCTCTTAACCAAGCAACCTAACAGCCACACTTTACTGTGATGGAACTTTTCCTTGCCAATATTCACAAAAAATATTTTATATACATTTGTTTCCCTAGTTTCCATTTAGATTTATATTATTTTTGTATTAATCATTCATTCATTCATCAATTCATTTTTTCTCCAACAAAATAAAATGATTTGCCCAATAAAAATGTTTTTGGTAATGGAAACCCATATCAATTATCATATTTGTCTTTATTTTATTTCGTTTCACTAAGTCTCCATTAAAAAGTTTTAATCTGGTTATAATGGAATAGTTAGAAAAAGTTATAATTTTTTAATTCATTGTTATAAGAAAATCGCATTGGGGTTAACTTTATTTACAATTTTATAATAAT
The DNA here is from genome assembly GCA_907164885.2 of Dolomedes plantarius. NCBI lineage: Eukaryota > Metazoa > Arthropoda > Arachnida > Araneae > Dolomedidae > Dolomedes > Dolomedes plantarius. Next base: position 89,739,249 of record OU015501.1, read on the forward strand.
TCTCTGTGCTATTTTATTTTATAAATATTTAAAACAATTTTGAACTAAAGTATAATAATCAAAATAGCTTTTTTAGTTTTCCATTAAAGTTTCTTAGATCTAAAAGGGGTTATAATATTACTATTTGTAAGATTATTGCCTATTAAAGCACCAGGGTCATCCTTATTATCTGGGGGCTACAAACACTCATGCCATAATACGATTCGAAACTATTGAATACTGTAGGGACGCCTTAAAAAGTCTCAGCGTTTTGGCTATTTTCTGCTCAGGAACATATTTTTTTTCTTCACTTTTAATGCTATATGCTGCAACAAAATTTTTTCTGCTTTCACCTCCTAAGTAGCTAAATTTAACCTGTAATAGATGTGCGAGATTGCGGATAAATATGAAAATAAAAATTTAGGTCGAGATATAAACAAGCATAGGAAAAACGCTTAGGGTTAAAAGTAAATTAAATTTGAAAAATGATTTTGAATTCTCTCAAGCAACTAAAAATCCAATTAATCGTTTCAGTAGAGTCATGTAGATTAAATTTAAGAATATGAGCGTTTTTAAGATAAAACACTTTGGGTCGAGATAGAAACTTTTCAGAGAAGCCCCAAGAAACTGGTACAGGCACGTGTATGCTAATAACGGAGATATACGATCAATAAGCGTAACACGATGCGGTCGGCAGCGCCTATGTAAGCCAACGGGTGTCTGGTGAAGCTGTTAGATTTGTTCCTGTTGATACAATAGCAGGTTATCCTGATTTATGTGACTTTGAACGTAGTGTTACAGTCGTCGGATGAGAGATGGGACATAGTATCTCCAAGGTAGCGATGTAATTTGGATTTTCGCGCACGACCATTTCACGACTGTACTGTGAATATCAGGTATTCGTTAAAGCACTGAATCTCCGACAGTGGTGGGGCCGGAAAAAGACCTTGAAAGAACTGAACCATCGACGACTGGCGGGAATTCTTAAACGAGATAGACGTGCAACATTTCTCCAAATTGCTGCGGATTTCAGTGCTTTGGCATCAACAAGTGTCAGCCTGTGAACTGTTCAACGGACCGTCATTGATATGGGCTTTCGGAGCTTTAGACCCATTCGTTTACCGTTGTTGACTGCACGGCACAAAGATTTACGCCTTGCCTGCGTCCACCAACACCTCCATTGGACTGTTGATGACTGAAAACACGTTTCCTGGTCTGACGAGTCACGCTTCCAATTGTATCGGGCGGATGGATGTGTACGGGTAGGGAGACAACCTCATGAATGCATGGACCGTACATGTCAACCGTGGCCTGTTCAAACTGGTAGAACCTCTGTGATGGTAGGGGGCGTATGCAGTTGGGTATTACGCCAACTGCATTTTTGAAATATGGGGCCCCTGATACGTCTAGAGACGAAAACTGACAGGTGACGGGTACATAAGTATTCTGTCCGATCATCTACACCCATTCATGTCCATTGTGCATTCCGACGGACTTGTACATTTCCTGCAGGACAATGCGACACTCCCCACGTCGAGACTTGCTACCGAGTGGCTCCAGGATCACTCTTCTGACTTTAGACACATCCATTGTCCACCTAAATCCCCAGACATTAACATTTTTGAGCATATCTGAGATGCCTTGAAACGTGCTATTTAGAAGCGATCTCCATCCTCTCGCACTCCTATGGATTTGTGTACTGCCCTGCAGGATTCATGGTGTGAATAGCCTCCAGGATACCCTCAGACATTAGTCGAGTCCATGCCACGTCGTGTTCCGGCACTTTTGCGTGCTCTTGGGGTCCCTACACGATATTTGGCAGGTAAAATAACAGAGGTTTTTTGGCAAAATAACACAGATTTTTGGTTCTTCAGTGTAAAATATCTGACCTCACAACGTCAAATTAAATTCAGAGCAGCACCGATTCAATGTCATAATTACTCTCTAAAAGTAATTATAGTATTAAAATAGTATTGATAGTATTAAAATAGTTTAAGAAAATTTCTATATTTACGTGCTCATCTTGAAAGTTAGTTAATATTCAGTATTTATGGGCTGATATTTAAGTAGATAGATAGCATGGATTCATACTTTCCCTGTTGTTTGAACAACGATATTTGTAAATTCTTTAGAGATATCCCCCTCCATATAAGACAATGCTTACTCTAAATAATACTAACTCAAAAGGGACTGAAACGCCTTGTAGTGCATTAAGCCAGCAATAAGTGAAAATTTAACGTACTTTTTTTAACGGCAGCAAATGGCTAAACAAACGGAAAATCACACAATTAATTTATCGTCCTAAACATATATCAACATTTGCTGACAAACATACAATCGTCAGATATCACTTTCCAGATACTGAAAGCAGCATTTCTTTTAATAAAATATATTTTTAGGGTGAATAATTAACAAACAAAAATAAAATAAATACGGTAGAACATCGTGTATACGTGCTTGGTAAACTTTTTTTCAGTTATACATAAATTTTCAAACTTCCCAGAACGTTTTTAAAGAAAATTAGTCCAAAAGATTACTGTTATACTTTCTTGAACTTGGGCATCGAACATTAACACAGAGGAAGAAAAAAACATTCTAGCTCTTCTAACAACCTAGCTCTAGCGGTGTATTTACCTCTTTTAGCACTGTAAAATAGCATTTAAGTAAGGATAATTTGAACGAAAACCTAAAAGAAGTATTTATACACTCTGCTCAATGAAAATTTTGCGATCCACTCTCACAAACTAAGGTAAGAAACTGTTAAACATTCTACAAAAGAAACACTTCTACAATTTTCTATGCTGATTTGAAAAAATTAAGAAAAGATATAAATATATATTTAAGAAATATTTTAATGAAGATACATATATAATTTATTTTGTGATTTTAACCATACATTAATTCAAATATCACTGCCCGGAAGATTATTAATTTATTGTTAAAAATAACCGTAATATAAGGGATTTGCATCATCAAAGAATGCATGTCTAAGGCATTCATTCCACCAGATTTTACTAAGAAATAATTTTTCATTATGCTTTCCCACTGGTATAACTTAAATTCCCAACAACAATATATAAATGACGTTCTAACTTATATATAAGAACCAAAATTTAGGAAACTTTTAATACTAAGAATCAATAAAACTCGCGAGCTTTCAAACAAAGTTATACTTCAAAGTTTCTGTTATTTTAAAAGAAATGTTAATTTTAATTAAATAACATACCTGTCGTGAGGTGTTCTTCTTTTTGGTCTTGCCGGTGACCTAAGACTTTGAACTGGGGTAATTCGACATCCGTCGACATACCAATAGATTTCTCTCCGTCTCCCCACTTGTACCTTATGTCTCTCATTGTGTATCCGACTGTAAAAGATAAAAAGAATGCTCTAAATCTCACTGAAAATTTAATACAACACGAATATAATTCAATTAATTATTATTTAAAAAATAAATCCTAGTAAATTATTAGTTTAGAATTAAAAAGATTATAAAAAGTTACAGCAACAATTATTAATTTTGTGCTTATAATTGAAGGCCTTATTTGAATAGTGGTCCAACTCTACTTTTAAAAAATGGAGTTAGCCTCACTTTCATGTTTATACAAGTCATTTCTATCTTATCTTTAAACTGATACACCATCAATTTATTTCTGCTGCCAACAGAGGGCGCTACAAATCAGACTTCAGCAGTCACTTCTCAGCACTCATTCGACTTTAAGGCTCTGTATCTCAAAATGAACAAGAATGGAGTTGGACCACTATTCAAATAAGGCCTTCAATTAATATGGTTTTAATGCTTGAAATATTTTATCATCACACCTGTTTTTTTTAACAAAAATAATGTTTTATTCACTGATTTTGGGAGTTTAATTAGACTACGAGTATTTTACGAAATCCGACGAGAAAGTGCGAAAATTTTTTTTTTTAATCACATGAAAAGTAACATTGATGATTTAATGAATTTGATATTATTCCAGTATTGATTGCACTTAGCAATCAATATCTTTGATAAGGTAAATAGCCGAAGAAGCAAACTAAAAGTTTTGGCAAATAAAGCCTTTACAAATTATATATAATAAAGGGAATTTTATATTTCATATTTTTACTTTTTATCACGTCATTACCACTTTATTTATATTGCACTGCTGTTACAGACTTTTTTTTTCATAAAAGTGACATTTTCTCTTGTATTTGGCATGCGTGACTGACTAATGACAATCTGGTTCCGAAATCAACATAACGGTATTGCCGTAACGCTTTCAATAACCTTATAAATACTGCTGTTAATCTACTCAACGCAATGAGGAATGTTTTCCCAAGCACAGCTTCAATTCCTCCATTTGTGTATTTTCCCCAGACAGTTGGGAAAAACACGAGAAAAGCACCCTTTTCGCACAATTTCACTGTCTCTCGGCTTATCTGCAAATTCCAACTTAATCCACATACAAGGGTTGCAGATTCCATTTTACATAACTTTTTGCCTTCCCTCCATGACACAGCCCACGAAATGTTCTAACCTCTTTCCAGTCAAGTATTATATTTTAATGTGACCACTTCACCATAATCTTATATTTAATACTACAGGTATTATGTTGTAAATATTGTGGGCACTTGACACGCTGGGGTACATCTGTATCTGTGCCATTTAACCTAAACCATGTAATGTAGCGCACCAGATTATGGTACTCAATGATGGTACAAAGCCTTGTTTTCAACTTGTAGTTTGAGCATTTATTCCCCAAACATTTTCTCCAAACCACACCCGCATGTACTTTCTATGCACCCTGTCTATTATCGTTATGCAATGGAAAACGTTCATACTGCTGTCTCTGTGTCTAGTATAATTTCCCAGATATTTCTATGAATGACCGACGCCATGTGTCGGTATATAAGATTTTGGGGCTGTGATACGATGCAGAAAATAATATAATCTTGCTTAATCAGGATACAAATTTTGATACTGATATGCTTAAAGGAGTCAAATAGATACAAGAAGGAAGTATCAGATATGTGATGTGAATTGAATGGTAGAAAATTCCACTGTATTTCTTTAATATTCTACAGGCCAGTAAAATAGTTAACAACAGCTTCTTAATCTACAATTGAACTTAAAATTTTGACTAATTACAAACTAGTAAGTATGGTTCTTCTTCAAGACACTGCGAATAAGATATGATTTTCTCTATGGACAAGTTACAAATTATATATCGTAAAATCAAAATGCATTTGGAATTTGCCTATTGTTACACCCACACCTTGCTTTGTGGTCTGAAGAAGAACTAATCCTGTTAGTTAGAAAATAGTTCCCATTTATACACTTGACGATGGACTTGAGAACCTGTGATATGCTGTTTTATCCCCACACTAGTTGCTAAGTATATCATTTATTCATTCAGCCTAATTTGAACATCCAAATCATCACAGGTCTACAAACCTAAATAAAGGAAGCTCACTATAAGGCTCCAAAAAATATTTAGTCTACAAAATAGGTTTATATTAGAATTACTGTATCGTTATACAATAAAGGTGTTAGTTGCATCATTTCTACGCACGCAAGCAAAGTAGCAACTGAAAGGTGACTAACTTCGAATTCAAAGGGTGAAGTAAATTGTAACTGCTGAGATATTTAATGGGAGCTTAGTCAGCGCATATATCATTAAATCATCAATGATTACAACTGACAATGTGCAAGATATGTGCGAACATAATATAAGGATAGTTATATACCAAGCAGCTTACGAAATGACAGCGCAAGGTACGAACGGAAGCGTAATATCAGGATAGCAACATTAACACCTCATAAGATGGGATTTACTACAGATTATATCATATGAAATTACAACGTATGATCCTTTAGGGATAACAAAATAGTGGTTGCTTAAAGATCATAATTAAACCTACTACATTTACACCCTGTGCTTTTGAAAATATCTAAAAACGAGAATCAGGAGTTTTTTTTAAAATTTTATTAATAAAATTCCTATTTCAAATTTTGTGAGCCATTTCTAGTTTTGTCAAGAAACCATGATTTATATATCTTATGAAGCAACATTTTATTGATTGCAACATGTATTTAATATTGATAGAAATAGATTTACTTACAACTTTCGATCTCAAGAAAACACACTTGTCTGTCCATGGGAAAATACTGCAAATCCATAGGACAACCAGCAGTTACAGTCAATCTGGAAGAAAAATAATACAATTTGAACTACATGAAAACATTATTTCACACAAGATCATTTATTTTTATACCTAATAACATTGTAAACAAATGACTGTGTGTTTGCAGATTCTAGATGTAAACAAATATGCAATCTATCTACAAGAAAATGAGAAGTGTTTTGCAATGCATATTAAAAAAAATCCCTTTTATTTCATCAATGATGCTGTTTTATTAAGACATTTTTTATAAAAAGTTTAAAAGTAAAACTAAATCCTCTTATTTATTATTCACAGTTGTTTGAAACCGCATGCACTTCTGTTCGTATTTAAAATTTAAAAAAGTTAGGTTCACTGCGTTTTATACAAGGACTTCGAAAAGAAAGTTTGTAAGTTTTCCGGAGAGCAGATAATAACTTGTAAGACATCCAAAAGCTGAGTGAATTTCATAATGTAGTGAAACACATTACATTTGGATGTTGTAACTTCATTGCTAAAACGCAATTCTAGATGACGTGATATATTACGCTATTTAAAAATGACTAATTTTGAAGGTGCAGAGTGACGACGCTGTGTGCTTTAGTTTGAGAAAACGAAGTTTTCAATACTAAGTCAGTGGAATTTTCCGTCACTAAACGAGTATTGACGTCCCACAAGGTGCCCTATATGCATGCTGCACAATAACTTGCGGCACATAAACAGTAAATTCTATGCTTTAAAGTCATCTATGCTATGACGCTCTTCTTGAATAGTTTTGGCAAAGTTTGGACTGAAGTCCTAAGAAGTCAACCAGAATTGCGTCTCAGGAAATTTAAGAAGCGACAAAAATTTAAAACTAAGGATTTGTTTTTACCAGCTTGGAGGAATTAACTACAAAATTACTATCACGATCGCTTAAGTTACGCCTGTTATATTTTGGCACGTAGGGCAGAAATTTGATGGGAAGTCTGCAGAATTGCTGAAGGACAGTTAATAACAATCTTTCACTGTATGTATTTGATTTTTATGTATTGCACTGCATTTATATGGTAATGAAAACTATTCATTTATAGCTATGCACATTCTATTGTCATTAAAATTTGTATACATCGTTTGGAAACACAACTTAATCTGCATTTCATTTTACAAACACAACTTATCCGCTGATAAGAATTGTAAGATGTTTCAGTATTATTTTTTCCTTATTATTTATCTTTAAGTTAACTTTCCAAAACCTTGATTGTGATGGGGTGACAAATTCTGAGTTGATGTACAAAATTTGCTGTGTGATCTCCGGATAAGATGTCTTTTATAGTTTAACTTGTTACTTGGCATTTACTTCATCCAGCTATATTTGTATGCTAACGCAGAGATGTAATAAATGATCTGCTTTTGTTATTTGAGTTTAATTTATTACCTCAATAACCTTTGAAGTTTCTAAATTAGGTTAATAATTTAGACTTCCTAACCTGGCAATGATGTGTCAAGAAAGTACAAGAATGCTTTCACCGTAATTGCTCATTGGCAGAGTTTAACTTCTGTCTAACGAAATCCAACGGAATGTTTTTGGATACAAAATTATATTTTGAAAATGCTCAGTGACAGCCTTACATCTTCAAAGTACTGATTAAAGCTTAATGGGATACATGAGATGTATAGTATTTCTATTTATTTGGATGAATTTTGGAATACATGTTTTATAAAACACTGTAAAAAAAATTTTCCAACTGAAATTATACGAATTTTCATGATTTTATGCTTATTCTGGCATTTTCTTTCAAATGACTTTTCGTAATGAGTGTAATTAAGTAATAAAACTAAGTCATCTGTTCTAATTTCTCTGTATGAATTTTTAAAATATTATGTGGGAATAAAAGGAAAATTCGGAATAGCATTGAAATAAATATGTCTGAAAGTTTCAGCGTCATATCATTGATTTTATTTAATGTACAGTAAAAGTTAAAAGTGTTGAAATTACGGTAGATAATAGAAGGTAAAATCAAATTAAAATTTCGACGATATGCAAAAATAAATTTGTCAAGATCATCAAAAATCCCTTAATGGGAAAGTTTGAAGACGTCAAAATAATCTGTGGGGAAAACCCTGTTGATGCATTATTGTTAGTATCTCAAAATGTTTAAAAGTATTTAAATATGAAACAACGTTGTGGAAATCGCAATATCTGTAGTTGTACAATGTAGCTCATAATTAGAGAGATCAAGCATTTGTAGGCTGGCCAATTAATGGCTTGCAAAGGTGATTACGCACTAACATAACTTCAGCATGTAGAAACAGTTTCTCTAATCCCTTCAATAAATTCTTGGCCTCTATTGGGTATAGACTTGTATTATGACTGTCAGTACGTGCTTCTGTATCGGCCCTTCGCGGCTATTTTACTAAAGCAGTAATTTGCCCGGTGGGAAAACTTTCGACAGTGACAAAGCTGTGCTAGAGCCAAAATTTATGTTTTGACGTGCTGGTAAACGGGATCCTGCAGCCTTGATCGCAAGAAAAATATATTTATCGGGAGCGTCAACAGCTTAGTAGGAAAGTTAAACACAGACGCAAGAAAGAAAAAGTACGTATGTAATGTAAGAATAAAATGCCGTAACTTCTTTTGCAAGCGTTAACTATTCCTTTTATTTTCCTGTTTTTTTTCATAAATATTTATATCACATATCCTTTGTTTTAAGTGCTAGAGAATTATTTATTTACACATTTAACATTAGAGTTCTTTTTTTCAAGTAAATAAATAAAATGTTTTTTTTCTATTCCTAAGTTGCGCCTCAATATCTTAATAGAGGTTTTTTTCTATGATACATTACTAATTTTGTAACAAATAAAACGAAACTTAATATACCAATTCTTGTTATAACAGTACTCTGAAAAAAGAACTAAATATTTATCTAATGATACCAACGGAAGATTTAATTGTAACAAAAAATAAATAAAAGTTAATAAGATACAAAATTTTTTAATTTAAGTCATAGTTTAAGTTATTGTAATATAGTGGTGAAAATACTTTTAACTGATTAGACTTATTGGATAATTTGAATAATTTATTCACTGTAAATTATCCTGTAAAAATAATAGTGAAGTTTTGACTTTGAGGTTGCCAATTCTTTACTCTTTATTTTACAATAAAATATCAGAAGGCAATGGAAATTAGTTTTAAATCTTCTTGTAGTTTTTAGCTAAATATATGTATATGGCATTAATAGTATCAAACCACATTTTAAAAATACGGTATTTTAGCTTAAGAATTAGAGGTACAATAACAAAGAAAAGATGCTTTTTCTAAAATGTAGTACTTATTTTTAAGGGGAATTGAAAAGTAACGTAATACATAGACTTTGAGAAGCAAACGACATTTAAAACAATTAATTTTGTAAATTGCTGTATTCGCGTGTGATATTGCAGCCAAAGATATTATGGTAAAATTGAGTAGAATGGAGCTTGATTTGGTGTTGTAAATATTAACACGTCCATTCAAAAAGCTAAAGGTTTTTGGTTAAATCCCGGTACAGAAATATTCTTTTGAGGTGAGGTAAATGTATTGTAAGTTCGAGTAACAATCACTTTAAACTGCCTTCCAAAAAATCTAAATTTTTGGTTTAAATTTCCAAACTATCTAAATTTTTGTTGAAATGTCAATTTTATTGTTAAAATTCAAATTTTAAATAACTTTCTACCATTTTATTGTTTGATTGCCTTAACGTAAATGGATAAATGAGGAGATCGTATGAAACGTTTATTATAAACCTCATGTCAAGCAAGCAATAAAATGAAAATAGAAAAACTCTCTCGGAATAAAAGCTCGAAAGCAATTTGCAAAGTATTATCGTTCCGCGAAATTCCAAAAATACTTGAAAAGCAGCACAGAATCAGGCATTTTGAAAGGCAGTTGACGCTCCAAGAAAAAAATATGTCAGGCTTAATTTTCTATTGATTGATTGTTCAAAGTGTCATTTGATGATCTTTAGAGCGCATTCAGTTATGCTAGGTAATTGGTTAGTAATAAATTGTGAACGCTATGTCGATGAAGGAAGTAAAATATAAATAACTTGAATATTTCCTCTTCGAAATTACAATAAATGTTAAGTTTTAGTAAAACTAGTTTATTCGATACCACAGAAATATTTTTTGAGTGAGCAAATTAATTTGCTTGCTCACCTCGCATTTTTTTAATAAATAAAATTCGGTGTAAAAAAATTAACTTTTTTAAAATTTAACTTAAAGTATCTAAATATTTTTTTATTTCTCTTTGTTTATAAGACTGAAAATGATTAACTAATATCAGGGCCAATTGATTATTGGTGTGATAGACTGTATTTGAGAAATGTATACCTTTTGTAAAAAATATGACAATTATTATAAATCCTGTTAAAAACAAAAATTTTTAACATTAGATTTATATATTAAACAAAGAGGACTTTATAAATGTAAACTATCATAGAAAATAACATAAAATAGAATATTCCTTCCTAACTTTTTTTAAAAATCATATGAAATACAGTGATTTGTTTTCTTCGTCAGAAATTCAGGTAAACTGTTTTCTTGAGATTGCGCAAAGAAATTTTATCTTAAAACTTGAAGATATTCAAATTAGGAGCATCTAGAAAGTTTCTTTGCATATAATTTACCTTTGCTGTGCTTGCCAGCTTTTAAAAAGAAGTCGGAAAAGTAATAATGTTCAAAATGTCTTTAAAATTAAATCTTTGAAAATGAACGCAGCCAACAAATCTAACTGTAATCGACAAAAACAAATGTTATAGGTTGATGAATGCTTTATTATAATGCTTTAGAAATTTCAAAAAATCGTTTAACGTATGATTGAAAGATAAAAATAGTAACATATTCATTTTCTGCATGTAATTTCTACGAAAAAGACCAAAGACCAGCAGATAAAATAGTTTTTTCCTCGAGTAATTTAAAATTCGTTTGTTCTGAATATTACGTCATTCGAGTAACGAAGGACGATGACAAAGCTAAAAAAAGACCTGAAATTTAACATAAGTAGAGGAGGTCTTTTTTTAATGATTTCCCGAACCCAGATTTAGAAATCGTGACACGAAGAAATTTAGGGAAAGAATTAGATTGTGGCCTATTATAAAAACATTACGTTGAAGAAATTCGTATTATAATTTTCTACGATGGTGCTATTTGAAAATGTCTAGAGGTAATTTTCAGACCTTCGCCACACATAGCTTTCACTTCTTTTATATTTTTTATCTTTGGATCCTACACTAGAGCCAAATTTTTGTGTTTTATCCAACTTGAAATATGATATAGCTTCTTAAGGAAACAATTTGAAACTTGGAACATATCCGAAAGCATAAGGTAATATAGAGTGTGTATTTAGAATGACAAAATACATATTATTTTTGCATTTATTGCCAGTATTAGAATCCAACATTTATAACTATGTTTCTTCCAAAACTTTTGTATACAGTTTAACGATAAGGGATGAAAAGAAAAAAGAGAAAATGTAGAAAAGTTACTCGTAATTTTTCTCTTCAGTAAACAAAGGTAACCAAAACTATAGTTATTTGGGTAATCGAAAGTGGATATATTCAAACCAATGCTTACATAAACATAAAAGAAAATGGGAGTCCGTTGCAATCTTGAATCAGTAATAACTTACTAAATTTATTTCTATTTTTATCATCAATTGTAGTGTTTAGTAGATGTTTATTTTTAAGCATTTCAAAACAAAAATAATTACTACATTTAATTTTTTTAAATCAGATACTTCTTTTTTTAAAAATAAGGATTTGTTTTTGTGTGCATTAAATTAAAAAGGAATTAATGGAAAATTTATTATGGATCGAATGTAAACATTAGAATAATTTAAATTTCTGATTAGTTAAATGACTGGTTTTGGCCCTTATAAGAAATATATTGTTTTCATAATAATAGATTTTAGAATCATTCATCCTCGAAATTTCAAAGTTTCTTATTTTATTGCTTCTATAACAATTGAATAAATTGGCATAATTAATGATAGTGATAGAAATTAATGCTTCTTGAAATAAATGTTGAGAGACAAAAATTTTAATGTTATATAAATGATGTATTTCTTTGACCTTTAAAAGATATCAGAGTTTTTTAAAGTTGAGTAAGCTTATCATTCTGCGAGCAAATGTATGCAGTGAAGATCAATGATGTGAACAACAAACAAATATCATTACATTATATTGTAATGTAAAAACTTCATAGCATGAAACTACACTGAAATACATTTTAAGGAATTCATATGAAGATAAACGTATACTAATAAATCCGTTCGCTTGCTAGTGATAAAATAGTTTCTTATTTAAAAGTGACACTAAATTAACTAGTAAAACTAAAAACTTAACTTAAAAATGAAATAAATGTAGGGTTAAGATTTTTACTAAAGGGCGTAAAGCAAAGTGTTGCTTATGCTACATCATAAAACTTCAACGTTTTCAGATTAAGCCACTTTCCAACTTCAAATATTAATTTGATGAATGAGAATTCTTTTGGTTAAAACATTTTACATTTTTAAACTTTTCAAGTATAATGTATTAAGTGAATAAAATATAGCACAAATTCAAACAAAATTAAATATTGTAAGACTTTTCTTGACAGAATGGATGTCCAAAAAGGTGATGGAGCTCTTTTACATTTTGTAACCTGATTTAATATTTCAATATCAGTTTTCATGTTTAAAATCTAATAGGGCTCCGAAATCCATTTTACTGTTGAAAGGGTGTTTTATGATCACCTCTTTAACTTCAGTATCATGTTAGCTTGATAAATTTTCAAGCAATGAATGGGTATTAATTGGACAAGATAGTATTAAACGTTTTTGCCTATGCAAATATTCTGCATTGTTGTACGATAAAGTATTTTCTCTATGAAAGAAAATATATCATTTGAAATGCTTTTAAAGGCAGTTTAGAATTGACCCATTTAAAAGTACATGGATTGATATTTGGATCTGTCTTGAAATGAGAAAAAATACTGCTTTAATACGATCATTTTTATTATATGGGAAGGGAAAACACAAATTGGCTAAACGAGTGACAAGTGTTTTACAGTATATTAAGAAGCATATTTTATTCACAGTACTTTTAATGAGAAACTTTAAAAGAAAACAGTTCGTAATTATTCATTCCCCGTTAGCAAATATTAAAAACTAATAATTGGTGATATGGGTAACTCCAGAGAATGGAAATATATAATACTAGCTGAAAACCCGCGCTTCGCTACGGAGTACATTCAAATTAAATGCAACGGTCACCGTATGCAATTTATGCCAAAAAATAAATATATATATTTATAATAAATGCGATGATCAATGTATACAATTGATGTAAAATATATATATCTATCTATATATATATATTTATAAAAAAATCGTAAGGGATATGCATTTTTTTTTTGGATTATATCCAATCGTCTGCTGCATTAGAAAGAGAAAAAAATATTTTTTTGTCTATTTAGTTGTTACGCACGTGATGATAAATTTATTGAAAGTACCAGAAAAAGAAATCACGTGATCGGCATTTAATAAATTAAATTCTAAAAATTAATCTTTAGAAATTCACCAAAATTCAGGAAATGGAGGTAAAAATTCGAAAAAAATTTAATTTTGAAGGAATTTTTATGATCTTTCTCGTGATATAAATTTTATAACCCTCAATGTATTATTTTAAATGCAAACGTAAAAAAAAGTTTAAAAACAGCTTAAAAATTTAATTTAAAAAAATCTAAGAAGAATTTTTGAAAAATCTTTCTTAGTGCACCCCTACACTATTAGAAGAATCGCCATGCAAAATTTCAGCCCTTTAGGTCCAGCGGTTTGGTCTGTGCGTTGTATGTCAGTCAGTGAATGAATGAGTCAGTTACGGAACTGTTTTATATATATAGATAATTATTGTAGACATCATTTGACCAGATTCCTCAAAATTTCCTTTAATGTAACTTACACTTTCACCCAAACAAGTAAGAACCCTCTGACACACATCAAATATAAGTTAGGTAAAAAACAATTTAACCTCCTTCCACGAGTGAAATACTGTAATCTCTTTGTCCTGTTAATTCGTACTTTCAATTAATGCCATTCCCTCTTTTTATAACTCGCTTAATCTCTTTCTTATGAAAATTTTTATTGTCACATACCCATGGCATGAGTCATGTTTGTCCTAGAGTAGCTTAACATTTTTATGCACATTTATAGATTTTTTCAAACTTTCCCGAGGTCACGAGAAAACAGCAGTTTCACGGTCATTCGATCGTAAGGCGCTATCATAAAAGACATCTAGAGTTTTCTCATTCAGTGCAAGGTCCGGCGCTTTTAAACCGGCGTCTTTACTACGTAAATCTATTTTGCTCATGAATGTCATGAGACATCTATCATAAATTTTTCACTGATTTAGACAATGGAATCATGATTTGTATATTACAACGAGATATTCATTTTCAAATATAACAGGCACATGCTTTTTTATTGAAGTCATGAAATTTACATACGTATACGAACTGTGTATAATCCCCCCCCCCCCACACACACAAGCATACAAAAAATTAGAAGGTATTTGTATTTAGGGAATGATCTATTTTTATACCATACCTTTATAAATAAAACATGATAAGTAGAAAAAAAATGCTAAAGAATTCAAATTATGAAGGTCTATTTTCTAGGGATATAGATAGGCAATAAAAACCTTGGATTTAAATGATAATTTTAGGTTATTTTTTAATAATCTACTTTTATTAATAATAAAAAAATCTCAATTTGTTTGATTATATTGTACCCTGTGTACCGTGTTGTGTTAGATATGTTATTAACCATAGTGTTACGCACAGATTAGATACTCCAAATACCCAATGTAGCATAGAAATGTATCCGTAACTATATGAAAGAAAACTGCCACCAGAAAAGTTTTTCTGTTGTGACAGAGCAGTGTGTCTGAATCTTTCTTCCATTAGCCTTCTGTCTTATAGACATTTTTTATTTATCCTCTCCGGTAATATGATTTCCTGAAGTGTCTCTAAAGGTTTTTTCTGTGAGAAACGACAAAATATTTGCTGGAAAATATCGACTTAGATTTACTATGAGAGACTGATGAAACGAAAGGGAAAAAATATTGTACATGGAAATGAGTCAATACAAAACAAAGTTTAAAATTAAGCTTGCTTCAGAAATGAGTCTCAGAATGAGTAGGTAACCATTTGAAGAAAATATAGCGAAAACAGCATTAAATTGGAAATCTGATGATAAAGGGAAATAATAAGAGAGTCAATATTAATGCTTTTTCTCTTGTATTACGAACAATATATGCTATCTCAAATTTGTTTTGAAAAGTATAGTTATAAATAAGCTCTATTAGCTTTAATGGATTTTGCCGTAAAAGTAATAGAGAATACATGTCTCAGAATGACTAGAAGTTGACTAGAAATTATCCCGAGTTAATGGATATTATAATACATCTCTTTTGCTTTACAAATTAGATATTATTTTCCATTTCAAGTATTATTTATATTAATACTTGCATTGCTTGGCAATTTTTAAATTTTAAATTTTTATATTTTCTTTATTCTGCATATGTTTCTAGATATTCTGATCCTAATATCTGTTCAAATCCCACGTACTAAACAGTTATTGTTCTTTAAAGTTCTTCGAGCTAAAGCTTTATTCAGAAAAAGATTGCTTGTAAAATAATACTAGAATTTCCGTCAACTATCATTTAAATTATTTAAGGTCATTTTAAAATTTAATTAAATTATGTTGCTTTGATTGTTGAGTATCTGTTTCATGAAGAAAATTAGTAACTATATACCGAATACAAAGTACTCATAGGAAACTGACTTTTAAAGGCTTGTAGAATTATCAGCGAAAGCTGTATTACTATAACTCTATTTGCTATCTCTGAGCATTTAATTATTTATCATTCTCATCTTTGCGAAAAGAGATTATTTTGATCTAATTATACTATTTTTTAAAGAATTTTTTACTTTGAATTAACAATTAACAGTTTTATTTTATCTTGTACTCAGATGAAATTGATATTTAAAGGCTTATAGAATTATCAAGGAAAGCTGTACTATTACACCTCTATTTGCTCTCTGAAGATTTAATAATTTATCATTCTCATCCTTGCGAAAAGAGATTATTTTGATCTAATTATGCTATTTTATTGAATTGGTTACTCTGATTAATAGTTAACAATTTTATTTTATCCTGTACTCATATGAAACTGATTTTTAAAGTCTTATCGAATTATTAACGAATACTGTACTACTACAATTCTATTTGCTCTCTCTGAAAGTTTAATAATTTATATTTAGCAATCCCTATTACGTTGTGAAATTTCTTTCTAAGCTAAATTTTACCAAGATATAATTATTCCTTTCATCTGTCTTTTTCTCCGTTTTTTTAAACTCCCGCATGATAAATGATGTAGGAGATATGTTTGTAGGTTAAAAAATGGAAAGCATATCAATATTTTTTTCCTCGATATCATTGAATAATTTGCTAAAGGAAACTAATGCTAATTACTCAAAGTCAGTTATTGCGTTTACTTCTTGCTATTACTAATTTTGAAATAAATCTAAAATTTGGAACGCAGAAAAGGAAATTAAAAATCTGCCTATGTTTTATTTTTTAAAGAAAAGCAATTTTCGCAAACATGACATACAAATATTGTCTTATCTGTTTCTCTTGTTTATGTGTAGATGGAAAATCAGATTTCTGTTTTGTTTGTCTTCAGCAAAAAAGAAACCACGATTATGCTCTCATTAATCATAATACTGTTTTTTTAATAAATCAGAAGGACAGGAAGAGTGTATATATTACGTCTGTGTCCACTATATGAAACTGAATATACAAGAGAAATGCTTTCATGGAAACACATTTTTGCCTGGAACTTGTGTTCAATAATGCATGACATTGCTGCAAACATATGAGATTTTGGTGGGAGAGTAAGAAGCTGTTGAAGACAGCTTGATACTCGAAAATTTTTCTCAGCACTTACACTATTCAGAAACTTACTTCGAATGAAAGTTTCGATAAAAGAAATTTTGAATTCTAAGTAGGACATATCCAACTGAGTAAGTTGTTCTATAGAAAAAAATATGTAAATTAGACTTTTGTTTTCTGCGTTTTCTGAAAACTGGACACAGGAAAATAAATTCAGAAGAATGCATTCTATTGCCTGCTGTAAGCGTAGTTTTAAATTCACGAGTGGTGTGCGTGTGGCAACCAGAATTGCGTGTAAAGCATGACCGAGGAGAGAACATTTTATGCCTGGTGCGTTCTTTTCAAGGCAAGCTAAAAAATAGTCTGAGAATGAAAGTTCCGAACTGTAGTAGTGTCAAGATGCAAACATTTAATTTGGGGGAGGGTAAGGGGAAAGGGGTTCATGATCACGCGAGTTATTTCCAGAATTCTATATATTTTATATCGCTGTTTAAAGATGTTGGATGTTTAAAGATCAACTTCATTTTACCAATTCTATAAGTCGTTAAATTTATATGTCATTATGTGGGTATCACATTAAGATAAATAAAAAAAAGTTGATTGAGGTTCCTGGACCAGAAAAAGAATTTTTATAAACCTAATTTATGTCCTACTTTGTGTAGTTAACCTAAATTCAGCGGACTGTGACTCGAAGCAGATGGATTTTGACGATGTCTATAATTCAGCATGTTTAATGTTAAGACTGTCGCATTTAAAAGAATATATCCTTTTGAGCTATGATACTTAATTTTTTTACGATAATTATCCAAGGGAAAATTGACAAAGGCATTTTCGTCTTTGGCTCGACTTTCTACAAAAACTCGTTGTTGCATTTTTAATTTCCCTTACTGAAACATCAGTCCCATAATAAACTTGACAACAAGTCATATCATTCTTGAGCCGAACTATGATAATTTGCGTAATAAGAAATAGCCCATAAAAATAGTATTCTCTTTTTACAGTTTAAGAAAAATATGTTTGTTTGAATATCAATATATAAATATGAACTATTCCAGTTATTCGAATTACACATACTCCATACTAGTTAACACAATACTGATGATTTATTTTAAAAGAAGGTTACTAAATTCCAAAGTCTTAAAATCATTAAAGAGTATTTGTTTCTGGAATGATTTAATAGTATGTGTTTTAATTACAATGGATAGTTACATTTGAGTCTTAAATGATACGAAGAATACAGTTTTGAATACGTGGAAAAATACGAAACACTGAGCTAATTTTTACGTTATTTCTGTTCATTTTAGGAAAAATATGTATAGGAGAATTTGCGTGATTGAAAATAAATATATATGTATTAAATTAAATTTTATTTTGTAGGAATATGAACAGATATTGTTTCAGAATTAAGAAATAACATTTGGATTTAAAAAAAAATTCAGTTTCATACAACTGCCCTTATTATGTTAGTTGATTAATATATCTTAAATGTTCCCTTCATATGGTTTAATTCACCTTATGCCTAGTTATTTATTAAATTCCGTAATGTTATGTTGGTTGAATCTAGTAAATATATCTATTTTCAAGTGTCCCGTTTAAATCTAGTTTTTATTGGCAAGCTTTAATCCTACTATTAAAATGGGTTTTGAAACCCTTTCTGTTAGCCCAAAAAATAAAAATTATTTTTACATAAAAGGGAATTTTAAGAAATAATATCATAACGCTGAGTCATGCATAACGTAGTTACAGTATGAGTGCATTTAAGATACACTTAGCGTCATATTTGCATGATTATATCCTACGACGATGTTAAATATGCATGTATGTCACTTCAATACTTATAAAATTTGAGATAAAATAAATTAATCTTAAATACTTCTTTAAAAAGATTCATAGTAAGCAAATTATCTGCGCAATTTCCCCCTCGCTATATAATCTAGTTGAATATATTTTCTTAGAGAGATTTATCTATTATAAATGCTGAATAAAGAATCGTTTTTCGAGAAGTTTTTTTAAACGTTTCGGTGCAATTAATTTTATATATTAAAAATATAAAACGCTGAAAGGAAAACAGTTTTCCAGCAATTTTATGCGAAACATCATCTTGGGAAAAAAGAAATTTGATGTATTTAAAAGCTTTGTGATGTTTTTCGAGCGGAGCTCATTAATTCTTCAAACAATTGATTTCTTCACAACATATCTTTGGATAAAATAAAAGATCTTACAATAATTAATTAGGAAGCAATTTTCCTTGTTCCTAATATAAAGTTCTGCGAAGAGTTGTTCTCGAAATTTCTCCTGACATACAAAATAGATATTGGATTCCAGAAGTGCTTCCGGCATTATAACTAGATATGCGCATTCTTAGATATCGGACTAAATTACCGGATATTAACATTTAGGAAGGAATGTGCTTTTTTTATGTTTAAAAGAAACAGTTATGATAATGAAAGAATTTTTCTAATTTCCTTTCATGTCTGTTGTAACTTTTCTCAACAAATATTTTCTTTTTTCACCCGATGTGAAAAATTCTCTTATTTTAGAATTAATATTATTTATTCTAATGTTTGTTCTGGCAAAAGTTTTTAGAATTATCAATGATAAAACTGCGATGTAAAATTTCTACATAAACTTTGATACCTATGCAGGCAGTATAGAAAAATTGCTAGGAATACGAATATAAAAACTGCTCCAAAGTATCAAATACTATTAAAATTTTTCAACTTCCTAATTTATGAGTTTTATACTTTAACAAAAGACACGTTCTGCAAATCTAAAAGAGGCAATTAAAGTCATTTATATATTGAACTTGTGGATGCAAATTTTGTAATGAAAGTTAGAAGCTTTTATATCTGGCTACATAGATTTTCAGTAGCAAAACATGCAATAGTTGAAAAAATAGGAAAATATTAAAGTAATTATATAAAACTGAACAATATAAAGAGTTTATCAGAATATTCAGTTCCATGTTGGATTCTATACCCTATTTGAGTATTCTTTATGTTTAACAATAAGCATCCTATATTTTGATTATAACGGTAAAGAAATTGAATTTAATAGGGTTTTGCCTTACTTGTTTAAGAGTCAACATTACATTCAAGGCATGCATAGTCATTAGCCAAGAAATAAATGAGGTATTATCGTAAAAAAATAATTATAAAGTGAACTATTTCAATAATATAAAAATAGGTAGTAAAATTAGAATTTTTGTGCATTATATGTTTTAATGAATAAAGATTAAATATAGTCACAAAAGTAATAGAATTATTAAGGTGAAATTAAAATAATTAAAACACACACGGACCAACTCTTAAAGTAATATGGATTTACTTTAAAAGTTTCGTTGAGAATTTACACACGTCTAAAGAATACTGAAGAAAATTATGCGTAAAACAGTATATTTATACTCATTTTTTATGTTATTAATAGATTTGATTGGTTTTGTGATTTCTACTTTTAACCACAAATACGTCTGGTAAATTTGATTTGTATTGTGATTTTTTACGAAATAATTCCAATTAATGTACAGAATATTTTTGATCTTGTAACATGGGCAAAAGAGAGGATATCTATTTCCATCAAGTAACAAATGTGAACAATAAAACAAAGATTTACCCACTGGATTATTTTTTATATAACTTGAGTCTTTACTTTAAATTTAGGACATATAATCTTTTGCCTAAAGTACAACAATACAAATAGCAGTATTGCAAGTTAAATATCAGTGAGAACAACAATACGCTGTTAAATATTACACAGATTTTACCGTACCTTCTTCCATTGTTGAGTTTTCAATTTTAAAGCCGGAAGTGCTCTAAGGTTTTCAACGCATAAAGTAGGAGATTTTTAAGCAGGGGAATTTCATCACTTCTAAATATTCAAATTTGAAGGGAACAGCTCTTTTTTATGCTTTTCTTATTTGTTAGTGATTTCTATTTTTGTGAGTGTAGATGAACATCATTCTTTCATTATGGTGCAATGAGATGAAGTTACGTAAAAAGTAAGGGTGAAGAAAATTTATATTCATCGCTTCTAATGCAATGCTATTAAAAGAAGTTGAAATAAATATTAAAATGTTAAAAAGGGGAAATTTATGAGAAAAGTGTATAAATATCATTTAACAGAAATAAGATACTCAGCAAGTATGTTAATTTTCAATATTTTGTTATAATAATGAACTATGTATTTGAAATGGTAAGAAAAGTACCGAAAGCTAGTGATAAAAACACCAGTAAAAATAAAACGAAAACTTGAAAGAGAAGAAAATGAAAATGAATACACTGAATTAAAAGACAATGCACGCATTGTTGTAAGAAAAGTATTTTTTGGTTTATTGTCACATCATGTAAAATTTAAAAATAAAGAATAAAACTCTGAAATAAAATAGTTAAGAAAATTTGGGGAAATTGCTGTCTCATATGATTATATTTTTAATAGCATAATGAGCAAAAAATTCCCATTTCGTATAAACTTACGAAAAGGCCATGAATCTAATTTGCTAGAGTCGTTATCTGTATTTCTTTCATATCTGACGTCTAGCTCATTCGCCATGGGCAGATTCCTTCTATATAGCATACCTGAATAGGTTTTTGTACTTTTTCATGTGTAGACCGTTTTGGTTTTGGCTTAATTTAACTGCCGATAAAAAGGACTGTGGAAAGTTTTTTAAATAGAGATTTAAGGTTATGTCTATAAAACTTTGCATTTAGCTTTACAGAAATATTTGTATAACTTTAATGTAAACGAGTTTAAATAATAAATTTAAATCTTTTAAATTTAGCTACAGATGTAACTTACACAAATATTATGTCCTTTACTAACTCCTGGACAGTAATAAGCGTATTATAAAGCAAATAGGATAAAAAAAATCCAGTAGAACTTTTGAAAATAAAAGTTTGTAATGCTAAAATTATACTGAATGCAATGCTTTATATAAAAAAATATTTACATGGAACCAATTCAATTTGTAAAAGCATATATTCAAGACCCAGATGATTTTAAATATATTTTAATAGTTTTGAAGAACATGGTGGCAGATCATTGTAACAATGTGACGAAATAAATACTGGAAGGTCAAGGCCAACTAACTCATTGGTTTAAGTTGAACAAACGTAAATTAGACATGAATACTGAACTTAATAATAGTTTCCTTATGTTGAAAATAACATACCACTTCACCTAAGGTAATTAACATTCATGTCTGCTGCGATAAATGCAGGCACGAAGAAGTTTCTTTTAAAATGACATTTTTAAAAAAGGGAAAGGAAAATTTAATTACTCTGGATCTGTAGATATAATTGAGAGAAATAGCATTTCTCCCAAACACTGTTTTGTTAATAAGTCTGACATTCATTAAAACATGTTCTAAATCTTTTTAATGAAAGAGAGGATTTGGTTTTAAATAAAATAGTGTATAATACTCTAAGTAACTTAATGTACCTTTAAAGCCTTTTACTTTCCATAAGAAATTTTAAATAGTAAATGAATAATAAAGTCGTAAACATCTTAGGTATAGAGGCAATTCAAAATTGGAAGGTTATTAAGTGCTTCTGATGTATTATTGAATTATTAATTGATTTGTTTGAGATATGGCTTACATATTTACTGCACTGATAATTTTTTTAAGTTGAAAAATAATATTGAACCTAACACATTATTTATTCTAAAAAAATGAATTATTTCAAATCATCCTAAAATCTTCTGAAAGTCAGCAACTATTTTTAATTAGGGAATATACATTTCACCCTGAAATAAACTCGGTCTTGTCATTTTTCCTTCATGTATGAAAATTATAACTTCCTGATTATTCAAGCTGTTTCAAGAAAGCACTTACTAGTACCGTAAGAAAAAATAGAAATAGAAATAATGTTTCTATTTTTTCTTTGTTTCTTCTTTCTTCTGATTTTTGTTTTTAGTTAAAATATCCTATCTCTATGTTCATAGCATATTCAACATTTAAAACTAACGTTAATGAGTTTAAAGAAAACTGTAATTGAAAAATTGGGGCTCTTCATAGAATATAAAACCCCCAAAACATATGTTTTATGAATTTTTAGTTTTATGTAATCTTATATTTTATGTATGTCCTTAGGCAAATTTTCGAATACGGAGTTAAAACACTCGAAAAAGTCAATTAGTCCTTAAGAGGGTTTGATAAAAATGATTAAGTGTTCTGTAAATAGGTAGGTAAATTACTCAAGGTAAATGTATAGCTCTTACAATACATGTTATATTATGAAGAACACAATGCAAGCAGGAATTAAATAACAAAAACTTAACCTAAATAATTATTACTCCTTCTTTTACTAAACAATATAGAATATTTTTGAATTTTTGCAATTAGGTTATTAAACTACTGTAACGTACATACTGTAAACGAGAATAAATAAAAACAATAATTTCTCTTTGCATTAATAACTTTAATTTTAACAGGTACAAGTTACTTTGATGAGCGAGATTTTCTCCCTCCCAAGAATAAATGTTGCATTTATAATGCAATTATACATCATGCATAATATAATTAAAATTAATTTTTAAAACATCCTCTAAATAACACTCAAATTAGCTTCTTTTCCTATTCACCACACATTTCTTACATAGTTAAAGAAATTGGACTTTTAATTTTGTTTGTATTTAATTTTTCAGTGACATCTTCACAGGAATAATTATAATTAATAGAAATGAATTCTAAAATCTACTTTAACTTTAGAAAGCTCTCTAAGAAACACGTAATAAACATTAAGAATTATAAAAAACAAGAGTTTATGAGATAAAAGAAATTTTTCTTCACATTATGTATTTTTTTGGAACTGCTACTTTTCTAAATTAAGAAACACAATTTTTAAGCTCATCATCTAAATATTCAGCTTCCACTGGGTTTGTAATTGAGTTTGTGACATATATTTATGCATTATTCCCCCCCCCCGTGATTATTTAATAGTTTTTAAATTTATGTTTATACTATTTTTTAAATTTATGTTTATTCTTATTTATGTTTATAACACAAATTCGTAGATATCTAAATTAATACCAGATAAGGAGACAAATACTTTTCTATGGAGCTTTCAATAATAGCTGACGATAGAATTTTCGATAACTATTTACAATTCATTGTTTACAATAGTAGTAGAGCGACATTCAGAAAAGAGAAGGAATGCAGTCGCAGTTACATCTGTCTAAAAAAAATGTCAACCTCATCTAGAGAAATACAAAATAAGAAAAGTGTGAGGAAGTCCAGCTCTCCAACTGTCTGGAAGCTCTGGCTATCAAACAAAATCACGCAAGATCACATCAAAAAGAAATTTGATGGTGTTTTAGTATTTTTGGTCTTTCTAAAGAATCTACTTCACCTTAGGGAAACGCGATACAAGTTGTAACATGATACGAAGCACGGACTTTGGATTAGAACTGCCGCTAGTCCTTTGAGAACACTTTGAGATTACGTGTAACTCCCAGAACGTCATTCTCTTCCTGCTTTATAAAGGCTATTTAAGAAAAAGGCAGGTTGAATTGTAGCAACTGCTGAATTGAAGAGTGTGATAGGTTTCTTTTGAAGATAAGATATCCCTCTTAAAGGGAGTTGTTGTTTGTATGCGAATTTTTCCCATGTTGCTTCCAAAGTATTATCTGACATTGATACAACGGAAAAATAAGAATTTATATAGAGTATTATTATATGTTTGAGAAATACTCCAAAATTAAAATTATTTACAATATAACTACTTCAAAAGAAATAATAAAAAGATAAATTTAGTCTACTATTATTGATCAAAATCACAGTACTTTACATTTATTTATTTATTTATTAAAATTGCCCCAAGATTGGTAATGACACACTTGACATAATATATAAAATAATAAACGTGAAGAGAAAATATTAAATTTTTTTATATTTGTATGAGGTGTGTTTTACATACTGTTACCTCTGCTTTGTAAAGGAATATAGTATGATTGAAAGGAATTTAATGTCTTGATGAAGTGTGTTAGTTGTTCTCTCTATAAAGGTAAGCTAAATAAAATGTAAAAAGATTACCTGATCACTTATATTATAATTTTTATATACTTTGAAATTTTTCTTTGAGTAATAACTTTATGTTAAAGGATAAGAACCTGCATTTATTTTAGCACTACGAAAATATTTTCTATTGTAATAATTTAAACTTTTGTAATGCAAAAAAAAAGTATTGATTTTAAAGATTTTATATACGTCCCTATTAAATTCTCTCATGCATGTTTTTTAAAATTATATTTTATCTTAAATATGCATGCAGTATTAGATATCAGTATTCAACTTGCATCTTCTTTCTTTACGCCTATTTTACCAAGAAGTTGAGAAAAAGCAGTCGTTCAATTTTATATACCAAGAGAAGATAAGAATTTCTACTGTACCTCAGAGAGTCCTGTAAGATTATTTGGCTCTCTCGCAGAGGTATTTTCAAGTGGATTACATTGGTTTTTTTCAATTATCAGGGGACTGAAACAAAGTTTTGCTCTGTTTGATATATGAAAGGGAGGCGTTTGGCAATAAGTGAAATTTCTGCCGTAAAAAATGTATGGTATATTTCAACTTTCCCAAGAATGGAAGTAGAATCTCTTAAGAATACTTAATATTTTAAACGTACTTTCGATTAATTTATTACAAGCTCTCAATTCATTAATCAAATTTGTTAGTTACAAATGTCTGACACACGAACAAATCATTTTAAGTATATGAAAAACCAATTTAAGTAAATAATTTTTGTTTGGTAATGCATCTCAAACACATCAAAATCATTTTAGAATTGAAGGGAAATATTTTAGAGAGATATTTTTCATTGTGTTGATGAAGTTTATTTGTATTTACGTCATAAGGAATTAAGAGTAGATTGTTTTTTGTTTTTTACATTTTTTTCAAGGAAACAGCCCATGGGATGACATAAATTTTATATACTTTAATTTTCACTTACAAATAGAAAAATATATTCCATATGCCATTTTCATAAACCCTCAAATTTAAAGTTTTTTGGTGTTTTAATAAAAAGTGTTGCAGTTACATTTCTGTGTTTTGCAAGTGTCTAACTGATGTAGCTTACATCTCATAAGCTATATAGATAATATTATCAAAAGTCAGTGCATGAAAAATGACCGTACTATCTAAGCATTTTTAAAAAAAATTCTTCATTTAAATTACAGTTATTTTTATTTATCTTAAAGGCTTTCTTCACTGATACAATAAGGAAATGAATTTAATTCACAACAGTTCAATGCCCTTATAATACAACTAATTTATTCATAAATTGAACATAGATTCGTTTTTATAAGAGTATATTGATTGAGCATTTTATATACTATAATTTTCACTTACAAATGGAAAAATATATTTCATATGCCATTTTCATAAACCCTCAAA
This sequence comes from Dolomedes plantarius, assembly GCA_907164885.2. NCBI lineage: Eukaryota > Metazoa > Arthropoda > Arachnida > Araneae > Dolomedidae > Dolomedes > Dolomedes plantarius. The sequence continues at coordinate 89,765,702 of OU015501.1, forward strand.
TTTAAAGTTTTTTGGTGTTTTAATAAAAAGTGTTGCAGTTACGTTTCTGTATTTTGCAAGTGTCTAACTGATGTAGCTTACATCTCATAAGCTGATGCAGGCTATATAGATAATATAATCAAAAGTACATCCGTTTTATTTTTGAATGATTTTCTATAATAAATTATGAAATCCATTTATCTCCCTTAAGCTTGTTATTAATATGAGTAATGTACTGTTTGATGTATCACTAATATTAATCTCCATTCATTTTTAACTAGGCAAACTAACAGACAATACTATAGACATCAAGCCATGAATTACACTTTTTGTTAACAACGACACATTTCCGCAATTATTACAAAATATCTCTTCCATCAATAACTTTAACAATAATATAATTATATCATGTATTATACTTCTCTTGAAAATGAAGACTTATGTGCAAACTTCTCCTGAAGTTTTTTAATTCAACTTGAATAAATGTCTTAAGAGATAAAGAAATGTGCATGATATTTTGAATAATTCAAGATCTCTAGGGGACAATATTTTAACTGTTGATGTCAGAACTGCAAAATCGTGAATTGTGGCCTCAATTTATGTGACCAACAGCAACAATTACCAGCATATTACTACTTCCAATATTTTCCTAATAAAAGCGACACAAGCAACATTTGTTATACATTTTCAATTCGTTTATTTCTTTGGATGAATGTCTTGGGACATTTGATTTGCGTTTGTTACCAGCAATAAAAACATTTTCTAGGTGGTTTGTACTTTAACGATACGTTGTATATCACTAAAATGGTCTGCATAAGAAACTATATGTGTATATATATTCTTAAAGGGTGCACGGTTTGTTAAAAAGAATGTCAAATAGCTTTTCTCCGACGTATCTGTTGATGCATGAAGAGTTAGTGAGATAAATAGCAATTTATGTACATGATAGGATTGCCTCCTGTTTAAATAATTGGTTCTGTTAAAGTAATGATAAATATTTTATTGACAACGTAGAGACTATTTTTTTTTAAATGTGTTTTTATGCAAAACAATTGAATTCCAGTGTTCCTCCTTTTCTTAATTTGGAGATGGAAAGTTTCTTATATACTAATTGAAATATTTTTAATATATAAATTTATGGATTATATGACAGTTTTTTAACTTTTAAAAGTAGATACTTTTCTTTGTAGATGAAAACTTTTGGTTTTTAAGAGAGGTAGATTACTTAGTTAACAAATTTAGTACCTACATTTATATTCCGCTAGTTTATACTTGCGTTATGAAAAATATTACCAGCATTTGTAAGAAATCTATTTGTTGCATGATTACAAATAAATTTATTTTCATCTAGCTCAGCTTGATTTAGAATAAAATTTAACAAGTCAAACAAACCCTTTAAGGGGGCTCACAACCTTTGACTACTGGGAAATGACCCTAAACATGATCAAAATCGAGCTACTGAAACTCCAATAATATTAATATATATATATATATATTTTGTGTTTTATATCAAAATTACAAGTCTTCAGTTATATTTTATACAAAAATGGAACTTCTAAAGCCATAAATAATTTTTAGATTTTATTTTTAAATGTACACATTACTAAAAAGGGAAAAAAAATCACTGGATGTTTCGCGCATCATAAAATTAAGAAATATGCATACAGAAACTATTTTTTCGTCAAATTAAATTAATAATATACTCAAGTTTAATGTAAAACCAAAAAATATACAAAAAGTATAGTTTAAATTGAAAAATTTACATAAAATGTTTAAAAATTTAAAATTTAGCAATTTTTTACAACATTTTCAAATGTAAATTTTTTTTTTTACAATTTGTTTTTAACTTTTCTGGTTTTAGTGTGTAAAGAAGCTTATAATACAAATCTGATAAAAATTTTGAGTGTCTCGGAAACATAGTTTAGGAGTAACTGTGCGCGCAATCCAAAAATTCACATATTCGAGAAAACAGAAGTTAAAGTTGGAATAACATGGCTATGGCAACACAGTGAGCTTTACATAAACTCTCATAACTCGAGAAATAATGCAAATTTTTTTATGCGGTTTTTTGCATATTGTTCAGAAATGTCCCAAAAATCAGAATATAGCAAAAACCAAAAATCGATTTTTTTAAGTTTCAAAGGTTGTGAGCCCCCTTAAGAATCAGGAAAATGCTTTAACATTATTCAAAGACTTATGAAGGAACACTGTCTTTTAGATAGAAGTACTTGTAATGTAAAAAAGAAGTAGTGAAAAAGCTTTTAGTTTGGAACTAGGAAACGGAATCTTTGCTAGACTGAAATGAATTTACAGAGGTATTAGAGCAACATGAAATATATCTGCTGAAATTAGATTACTTCATTTATGCTAAAAAAAATTTTATTTTATTGAGAAAAATCCATTTTTAATAATTACCTCATGGGATTATTTTAAGGTATCCGAGTACGCAAAAATAAACTTCACATCATAATCTTTAAGAACCGAAGAGTATAATTAAAAACCATGTAAAATTTTTTATGGAGTAAAATATATCTAAAGTCCGACTCTTCAAAGGAAAGAAACTGCGTAAAATGATCTGACGCTATTGGATACATTGACAGAAATGCTTATGATCATGGAAATGTAAAACCGCATAGGAAGTTAGACTATAAGAGCAGGAAATTTGTTTATTACCGAAAGTTGGTTAACGGCTGAATTATATGTCTATGCATTTATAGATACAAAGAGGGGGAATTCTAAACGTTTGGACACATTAACGAATAGAGCGATTGAATAAATATCAATTTTCGGACAAGAACATGCTTTCTCTGAACTAATCATGAGACAACACAATCCTGTTTATGGTGAAACTACAGGGCGAACGTGATCATACTTTACGTAGAAATGCTGTATTGGGTACAGTGTGAGCTGACTTATATTCCTTTGTTTAATGTCGCATTTTGGTATAATTACTTGTTTTTATTCGTGCTCTCAGAGGCATTATAGGTGTTAACATTAAATGTAACTGGAGTATCGGTCCTTTCTTTCCTGCTCATTATCCGAGAAAGGGAATGATACGCTTGTTGAGAACTTCAGGACATGCAATTACGTTAGCGCAAAATTACTGCTAATACAGTCGAATCACTTTTACTTCGTGCAGTACCCACATAGGTGCAATCTAGCACTTATACCGTTCCGACAGCTCGGGCAAACGGGCCCCATAGGGGCAGTGTATCACGTAGATCGTCCACGTCATATTCGAACGGTTGTTGTCGTAGAAGAGTGAAAGAAGAGTCATCAACAAGCATACATGCTATTGCTCATCCCTTTGGTATTTTGCAATGCATTAAAAGCTTCCATATGCCTTGTTTGCTTATTAAATTTTGAGAAATTAAATAATTTTATGAAATATTGTCATTATGGTCGTTCCTTACATTCATAAGCTTTTATGTACATTCACAAGCTTGCCGGATTGCTTCGGAAAACATGAGTTCCCTAATCTAAAGCTCCTTTATTTCGACTCCTCAACACAGTTTTTAAGCTATGTAAAGGCCCAAATATTGAAAAATCCTTTTGAGATTTTGTATTGACAAAATACTATTTATGCATAACTGCAAAAAGTTTTAATACTTATTAATTATTAGAGCATTTCTAACGACAATTTCCTGACTTTTTTCCAGTTATTGAGAGACTGGAAGTAGACCTAAAATCGCAGTTTATATGATATTTTCCATGTCTGTGCCATGTTTCTAACAAAGATATTTATGAATTAGTTTTAACAATACAAGACACATTTATTTGCTTGTATTGTTAATCCAATTGCGCATCCAATGAAAACAATTTTATGTTAACTATCGTTAAAACACGGTGAAAGAAGTAAAAGTGGAGGGAATAAATTAATAAATCATTTTATTGGCCAATCGTACAATGGCTATGACATTGTGCTCAGAATTGCAATGTCAGAATATGCCTATAGAGAAGCGTTTATATTACCTACATCTTTATCTTTCTAACTCTTTCTCTTGATATCCCTCTTTTATGGTGCATAGAAAACTGAGAAAATTCCTTGATATTAATTTCTTTAATGCTAAAAAAAGTTTGTATCACATGTTGCTTTAATATCTTTTGTTAATAATTATGAAAAAACCTCTTTCTGAAAGAAATATGAAATTTAAATGTATTATTAACTTTCCATGTGTATTTTGTGCTTGAATAGATTATTTCAAGTGTTTTGTTGACAGATTTCATAGTACATACTTATATAGTTAAAAAGGAAAGTTTTTATTAATTTTCCTGAACTAAGATGTCAGTGAATTTAAAAAACTGATGTTCTTTACAGTTTTGTATATCTAACGAACATTAGTTATAGAGTTTTACAAAGCTTTTTGTTCTGAAGCTTTCTAGTGCTTGAAACTATGCTTTTACGTGACAATCAAATAATAACTCTCTTTCTAGAAGATGATATCTTCCAGATAAAATATTCTAGCGCAAAGTAACAAAAGTCGGTATTGTTTTGTTTTTAAGCTGTCACTTACACAGAAGCTTCAACGGAAAGACCAGGCCTCCTTTCTGACAAGACAAAAAATAATACATTAATTCGAAGAATAGGAAGGGAATTTCGATAGATAAATTGGAAAAAGTTCAGTGAAACTAAAGGAAAGTTTCTGAAAACTCAGGGATAAATTGTGGTTTTCATCAGATTCCTTTTTGTCTCCTGAAAGCAACGAAAAGTTGCAATATTAAATGTCATGTACACATAGTATTCTGTATTTGATATTAAATTATTACTTTTCTTCACACGTATGTATGGTATACCATAATAAAACATTTAAAAGTTGAATTCGTGAAATTAGACGGAAACTATAATTTGGAAAAGAATTTAACCCCGATATAACTGTATTTTATGATGGTCAAACGTTCAAAAAAATATTACTTTCAGCTTGCTTTATGTTTAAACTGTGTAATTACACTTACAACGCATTACGTACATTTATTACTTGATAGAGATGCAAAAGGCCGATTAAACTTTAAGCTGCTTTACACTTTTTATATGAAGCATCGATTCAAAGGAAGCAGGAGCAATCTACTGAAAAAATAATCTGCATATTTAAAACGTATCAATATTTCAGTACATTAAGACTGAAAATAATATTTTATTTATATATATCTTGTAAAACTGTTTATTAATTTAAGCTAAAGTAGTTGTTTATATATATCTAGTCGGACTATAAGCTGATTTGCAATTTTTTAACATGCCTCGATTTAAAGGGAGCAATGATTTAAAAATAATATGTATATTTTAAATTTTTTTCTATTTTCAGAGCAGTAAGACTTGAAATATGTTTATATTTGTATACTTTTAGTGGAACTGTTTGAAATAACTACATTTTGTCGTTAGGTGTTTCAATCTTTTGGAATTTCAATTGGTTTAAACATGTGTTCGATATTGATAAATTACACTCATACTGCCATTTAACACTTCGAAAGTGAATTAAAACCTTCAATATGGATAAATTCTTTTATTTTTCCAACATTCATGCTTGAATACGTATGTTTGTACATACATCCACATAAATTTTGTATGTATACAGATATGAATTTTGAAAAGCAATGAAAGGCTTATATTTATTCATAAAAATAAATCGCATATCATTAAAATGCTTATATATATCCTCATTTAAGACACAACAACACACACAAAAACCCACCATTAAGAGTAGACACACTATATATGCTCTGATAAAATCAGAAAAAAAATTTGTAATGGATAAAAATTTTTAAAAAGATTGAAAAAAAAGCAATTATTTACGAACGTTAGCTATGCTATAGCATTCTAAAGTATCAAGAAACTGCCAGAAAATATATTGTTTATTTTACAGATAGTTATAAAAAAAATTCGTTTCCGTGGTGAAAATGAAGACAAACAATTCTACTCTTGCAGAAAACACGTTACGACTGAGACTACAGAGTGCGACCCCGCCTATTACTTTTCAAGGTTTAGTTGAAATTTCACACGCAAACATAAAGTAAGCTTTTTCTGCAGGTATGAGCCTTATTTTCTTTGTCTTGGATTTAACAGCAAAAGTAATTGATTTAGCAATCATGGAAAATTTTGTACATGGAAAGTAAACGTATTTGTCTCAGAAATAGAGAATAATAAGCTATGCTGAGAGAATGGAAAATATTTTCTAGCATTTCCCAATGTTTTCAAATAAAAAATGACAATATTAAGAGACAATTAGGTTTTCGAGTGATTGCAAGTTTAATATGAGCTGTTATACGATTTAAGTTTGTTGCGTGTAGATTTACTGAATAAAAAATCAATCCCCTTACCCTAGTTATTCTGACTGTAAAAAGTTTACAGGTTAGAGAAAAGAAATGGATTGGATATTTGATCCCAAGGTTTCACGGAACATTTCTAGGGACAAATTTCTTCTGTAATTTATTGCAAAAGTTCACCAAAACTGTAATTAAATAAGGAACCAAATATTTCTCAGTGGATGCAGTGTAATTAATGATTTAAGAGAGTCATTCACTTTATCACATGGGCAATATTTTGTTTACGTGTTAACTATTTCACCCCATTTTTAAACCAAAGAATTTTAGAAGATGGTGCTTTAAAAATGTAGTTTCTGACAAGGCAGGAAAGGTTTTGGCAGTTCATGTTAATTTTAAGTTTAAAAAAATCGTACAGCAGTTTTGAGAGTTGTTTAAATTTTTATTTTATCACTCTCTTTTATCAACTGGCATCGTTTTTTAAATTTTTTTTTCAGTAATCGTAGCTATTTCTGGATAGAGAATGAATTATTTCGAATATACATTTTCTATGATTACATTAATCCCAATTATGTGTGAATTTCATCGCATTGCTTTCTCTTCATATTTGTCCACCTCTTTATACATGTTTATTACTATATATTCATTGAAGTGATTTCATATTATAGTAAAGATGACACGTGATGTGAATAAGTGTCTAGCTTGAGTTTTTGTATCATTGTACTTATGACAATAACTAAAAGAAATTACTTGTTTAGTGTAGAAATGAAATGGAAAAATAAAACTGCATTTTAAAACCCCCACATATGTCTTTAACTTGGAGTATTAAACATTTAAAAGTAACTTGTGCATCTTAAATTAAATATCGACGGAGTTTCCATACATTTGATGCTTTTAATTCTAGTAAATTATAACTAAGGTAATGATAAGGAATTCCTACAGAGGTTGGACGTCACCAAAGTGCATATCAGATCACTTTTACAACAATTCTTGAGTTTAGATAGAGTAAATTCAGCTCTCACATGATGCGAAAAGTTATACAAAAAGCATTTTAGGCCTTCCTATCGTGCTTGATTTGGTTAAGGTCTAATTTATATATAATTTTCCTTTTTGATCTTTCTCAATTCCTTTTACTTTTAGCAGTTTTATTAATGACCGTGAAGAAATATTCAACATATATTTCAATCTTAGAGGAACAAGATATTAGTATAATGTGTATTAATTATAACTGTTGTATTACTTCAAGAATAACATCTTGAAATGCCTTAGAACCTTTAATTTTCAAAGTAGAAGATTTCTGTGTATTACGCCTTTTGTTCTCTGTAACTGTTTAATCGTCTGAAAAATGCACGAAATACACAGACCATCATGTAGGCACCTTTGGAAATTGTTTTCTCTTCATAAAATATGTCAAAAGCTTGAGACAAAAATGGATTCTTTGTACCTTGGAAAATCTTAGTACTTAAATAAAATCAATAGATCTGATTTTATTAGCGAAGATATTTTAATATAAGTATTATTTTCAATTGGAAGAAAGAATATCAGTCCTTTTCATTTCAATCACTGAAGTTGGATTACTAATTTTGTATTATTTTGTCAAATTTTGAAGGAAAAAAGTTTAGTTTCTGTATCCAACAATTCTTACGTCTAAGTGTAATATTTTATTCAAATTTTTGCATTTTTTTTAAGTGTTTTGAAAAGATGGTTAACATGTATATAAGCTTTATTCAAATAATAATCCTGTTTACTTTGTTTGGAAATGTTTACTTTGTTTTGAAAATGTTAGCTCAGTTACTCATGTAAAATGCTGGAATTTTAAAAGCAGAGATCAATAATGTAGGTAAAATTTTAGATATATTCTGGAAATCTATTTGGATATTTTGGTTTTTATAAAAAGATCAGTTATTTGTATTGCTGTCAGAAAATTTGCATAAATACATATTACTGTGCTTGCTTTTTTATGTATACACACACATATACTAACACGCGCGTATACAGAAATGACATATGAGTTACACTTTTTTATTCCAGAAATATAAAATTTGGATTCTAAACCTCAACTTGCATTTTTGGCACATTGCACAAACATGAGAAAACTTTAAAGCGAGTATTGCCCCATTTTAAAAATAAAATCCTGGCTTCGAGAATATTGAAAAATAATAAGTAAATAAAATACAAGTGAAGAAAGGATTGTAATCTTTTAAACTTCTCACTCGTGAATAGACTGCTTTTATTAATACATTTTAGGTCTCTTCGAAATAACCCAACTGAATGGTCCCATTTAATGGTACACATCTATGATTTTGCTGCGTGTGTGTTTGTATATTTATAGATATAATGGGCATTCAATAACATTAATATAAATTATTTACTCGATATATACGAACTCAGTTTCCCAAAATGATTCTTGCTCTCTCCCAGAGCGAGATATTGATCTTTAGTACTAAGATAAAGATAAAGGGAGCAGAATGCTGTTTTACCCTCCCCTTTTTTCTTCGTGGAGTTACCAACCCTTTTCAGAGCGAAGTAATGAATAAATTTTCGTTCTTTGAGAAATAATGTAAGTCTTAAGGTTACTTTTATGTGTAGAGTATGAAGGGGTGGTTTCTTTTTGAAAAACAATGAATTGCCGTTTTCGTTTAAAGAGTGTATTGCTTCATATTTTTTTTTTTTTGTTTCTAGGAAGAGAGGATGGTTCTGTTTTGTTTGTTTCTTTTTCTGCATTTGCATTTTTATTTGCCTGCAGTCATAGTGTTTTGCTCTAAAGACGACATTTTTCATTGCCTAGTTATCTCTATGTTTTAAGAGAAATGTGATGTGCGTTACCTTTTAAGTGCTTTTATTCAAAGGTAGAACGATGCATCTGCAAAGAACTTGTAATCAGACAAGTGGAACATAAAAAGACTCTTTATTTTCTGTCTAATAAAAATGGAGCATTACAAGATGAATTTTGCAACCAAGTATATTGTTTTGTCTTTCTTTAAGAGACAAAAACTTTTCTTTGAATACTGTGGTCCATAAAAAGTTTTAAAATATGAATTTAACTATTAATATTGTTTGTCATAATTTTTTATTATGTGTACATATCATAAACATTTCTCCCCTGGTTCTGTTAATTATAATATTTTACTTAAACCTAATTTTTTTAATAAAAAGTTTTGTATTTCTGTTTTTAATAATTATGATTAACTTGAAATAATTCTTGGTATTTTTTTTTATAAAAGTAGTGTTCACTTAAAAAAATAGTTATAGTTTTTTGCCCTTAATATTGTACTGTCTCAGTTGCTCTGTCTTTACCCATATCATTACAGGAATACAAGTTATTAAAAAATTATGTAAATTGTATTAATTTTCATTGCACTAATAGGTAGGAATACGTATAAAATTGGAGATATATGACACAAAACGTTTGGGGATATTTAAAACTCATTTACTTTAAAATTATTGAATGCTTTGCAAATTTTATTAAAAAATTAATATACAGCTAATATCTAAGAATTATATATGCAAATTCCCTTATACAAATTTACAGAATTTATTTATATTTACTCCTCTCTTATAATATATTTTAAAAATTAGTTCTTTAAGATTTCATTCCTTCTACATTTCTCAATTTAATTTAAAATTGGCGAAATTATTTATCCTTTCAGACAATATATTACTCTTTGTTGCTTTGTTTAGCTTAACATTGGATAACCTAACAATGCAGAATAGGATAATCGTCGTGTAGTGGGTTGCCTCTCTTACTACTACAGTACTCGGAAACGAGAGACCCTACTAGCTTATTAGGAAAGTATCAGATATGCTACTGTTGACAGGCAAAGAATGTTCATATCTATACAAATATCAATATATTCACAAATCTTTGACGCATCATTACTGTACAGTTATTGCTCAAAGGAAGCCCTTCAAAATCAGAATAAAAATACTTCAGACAACTTAGAAAAACGCAGAAAGAAGGCTTTTGCTTCATTTCAACCATGAACTTGTCATTATTTCTTGGCCAGCTATCCTTTTTCAAACTGACATCTTACCACAGACATTGTGAACCTTGTGCATATCTAGGGCACTACGTATTTCTACGTTAGAAACTTTCCTGTTATGATGTCCACCTCGATTTGAGACAAATAATCAGAAGATAGAGACCAAATGGGAAAACATGTATTAGCTAACGTTCTTCTTTTTTGATCTAATTCGTTTACTAAGTTACATTTCTTTACAACGCCAGACATTGTAAGTAAAAAGAAATTTCAACACCTTTATCCTCTCCTCCGTCTCTCCTCGAAAAAAATTCGAAATATCAAAATTACAGTTTCCATAATTGGTTTCCTTTGAAAACTGATAGAGATCTAAATCATAAAGATGTTGAAAAAAAAACAATGCTTGAAACTGATTTTACAATGCACATAATTTCATTTAAAAAGTAAAATTCTTTTTTACTTTATTTTAAAAGTAAATTTCATTTTAAAGAAATATCATCAAATCATTGTCAAATCGTTGTTAATCATTCATTTTAAAATCTTTTTGGATCTTATAAACATGTTCGAAATTACAATGCTTACATTAACATTCCTTTTCTTTTTACTTTATTTGGATATACATACGTATATAAATGTATGCATATATCTAATTGTCTGTCTATTTCTCTCTCTCTTTCTCTCTCTCTATCTATCTATCTATCTATATATCTATATATCTATCTATCTATCTATCTATCTATCTATATATATATATATATATATATATATAATTTTCTCGCTAATCTTTCATTATTTATTTTATATTCCCATAAAATGAATAGAAGAAAGGGGCGTGATCCGTCAACAACGGACACCCCTATTTGTAGTTCCTGAAAAAAAGATTACGCTACTCCAAAGCATGATCTTTTAGATTCTCCATTTGCTGAAAGGGAATCACCTAATAGGGATACAATTTGAATACTTTTTACTGAAAGTATTTGTTCCTTATATCAGAAATTCTTCTGTACGTTTTCTAAATCCTTCTCTTAATTATCATGCAATTGGGCAGCTTTGTGCTGCATGTTGCACCGATCTTCAGGGCATAGTTTTAATTTTTATTAGATAAGATGGTTAAATAGTTTTGTGAAGATTTTTTTCTCCGTTTGGTTTTAGATATATGCAGAATAAGTGTTTCTGCTTAAAAGACTGCCCTTTGGAATGTGTAAGAGGAATACTTATACGTGCAATGAAATTATAAATGAACTGTATATATCTACTAGAAAACTATAAATAGTTTTCTATTAAAATAGTTTTGTCATATGCAAGGAATGTAAGTTTGAAATATTTTGTTTTTTTAAGATGTTTTGATTGTTGTTTGCATTAATTTTAAAAAGTGAAAATTTAAAAGGAAGAGAGAGCCTGAAAAAATAATATGATTGCTATCGGACTAGTGGAGGACACATGGTAGAGAAATTTACATATTTATGATTTTATTCAGAAAATATAGTGACTTCAATTTTAAAGGAATGTTATGTAATTAATTTAAGAATATTCCTTTACTAATCTACATTTGATACTTGATTGAAAATTATAAATTTATCATCTTTCATTATCTTGTATAGTATATTTGTTTTTGTCGGTACTTATAACTTATAACATGATATATATATATATATATATATATATATATATATATATATATATATATATATATGATGTTATAAGTATGAATTTCTGTCTGTAACGGTTAATAGAAGTTCATTTAAACATGATTAATAGAAGAAAATATCAGTAACATTATATCCTTTGTCATTGTTATTTCTAGAGAACTGAAAGTGGAAACTCTAAACTTCTAAAAATTTAAATTCCAAGGTGGCGATACAATCGAAAATAAGGGTAATGGTTGCGATCGTGATTATCAAGAGGAGCTATTGAGACAACCATTTGAAGTAGCAGTAACAGTAGCTGCCAATAGGTGGCGGTAAGAGCGCGCTGGAGTTTGAGGTCAATCTGCTAATCGATAGTTTTCCATCGTTTTCGGAGTTTTGGAGGATAAATAGATTTTGTGTTGGAATGCAGAAAACTTGGCAACTGTGCTTTTTGGATCGTTTCTATTATTATACAGGTCGAGCAGTCTTATTCACATGAAACGAAATAAACTCGTGACATGGGGGATTATGACGAGTTAAAGACATAATGACAGCTAGAGATTGAAGCCAACCGAAAATAATTTTGGGCCTTTTTTCTATTTATTTTAAAAGGAAAATTAAAGGAAAAGAAATTAGCTTTAGGAAGCCTATTAAGAGATTTTATGGGTTGCATATAACATTTCAATTATTATCTAATTTTTTTATTAATCGTTATACTGTTACTTTAACAGTTTACTAAACTTACATTATCTGCTGATAATATTTCTAATTACTGACTTAGTTTATTATTTACTTACTCTTAAAGAATTTTGAAATTGATATACACATTTACAACTAAGAATACATTTATATACCTATTTATCTACTTTATTTTTGACTAATTCTTTACATAAACCATAAACACACACACACAGACACGTAATATTGACAAAACTAATCGGAAACCTCCAAATATTCAAATATAAGCAATGTCACACATGCAGATGCACAGTTCCTATTAGTTGGTATACACAAACGTAAACGCCCAGTAAAACTTCAAATTTCATTGCAATACAGCTCACAACGCCAAATTAAGGATAAACAAAGAGGAAGTCACAGGATGCTATTTAAGGAAACGTTCTTTTCGTACAATTCCTGGTCTTCTGGGATCCTGATATCAACTGTATCCGATTTCATTCGAAAGTGGAAGGGATACGGCTCTACTGGAGAAAAACCTCGACTTGGAAGGACGCAAAAATTTGTCTGCTGAGGCAAGAGAGGCCCAGTGATTACTCTAAAGAACAATGGCTCTTTCGCTGCATAAGCTATGGTTTCAGAGATGTCCCAAGCCCCAGAAACTGATACCAGTACCTATTCTTCTGGAACTGCATATTATCGGATACCATGGTAGAGTAACTGCAAACAAACCCCACATTTTTCAGCAAGAAAAAACAAGAAAGAGACTGCAGTGGTGTTTAGCACGTCGTTCATGGACATAAATAAAAGTGGAAAAAGTTTATGTGGAGTGGTGAACCACGCTTCAAACATTTTTTAAAATCGGATTGACGTGCCTGGGTATGGTGTTGGCTACAGGAGCGATTTTTTCCCTACAATGTCCAAACTGTTAAATTCGGAAGGGGCTTTGTGGTGGTCTGGACACATTTTTGCTGGGAAGGGCTGAATTATTTGATTGTTTTACCTTCAGCTCTGGACACAGCTCTGGAAGAGGAACATAAACATTTAAGATGACTTTGCACTTTCTACAGTGTGGTGGTACTTCTGAACAGGATCTTATTTCAATCCCATGCCATATTACTAGATCTGTTTTGAAGAATAAAATATACAAAAATTAGATTGGCCGGTTCAGATGCCCTTTTTCAATCCCATCGAACACTTATCGGACGAGCTAGAACGGTAATTCTTCGACGACTGAGAATGCCCGTCACTAAGATCTTACAATAATTTTTGACATAAATGCACTTTTCCTCTTTTGACATATGTCTGATTACTTTTGGCAATCTCTCTCTCTCTCTCTCTCTCTCTCTCTCTATATATATATATATATATATATATATATATATATATATACACATGTGTTTGTGTCTGTGTTGCTGTAGGTACGTACAAAAAGAAATTAGGAAAATAAAAGAAAAAGGATAAGCTTCAATATCAAGCTTATCAAAATAAATAATATAAATTTGATTTTTTAACTCTCATTTGAGGAAATGTATGAATTCAAATTTGATTAACTATTGATAAAAAGGACAAATGAATTAAAATGATAGATTTTACAGAGGGAAGTATGTGTGTAAGTTTTCCAATGCCGTGAACCTGCTGGAACGCAATGGGACAAATTTGTCCCATTATTTATTTAATCAAATGATGGCCTGCAATTCATCATTGGGTGCTTTTGACCCCTCTTTTGACATTTTCTGCCTTTTATAGACTGTAAAATATAATCTAAGAAAATATTGTTTCCATAGAATTGCTTTTAAAAGGAATCGGAAGTCTAGCGAATTGTTTATGTTCAAGATAATTGGAGGATGATAATGCTAGATGTTTCGGAAATGACATTTGAGGGTATCTGATAAATTTAATAATAAATGTGTCTTGATTTTTAAGGTTTCTAGCGTAAAAATAATGTAATATAATTTAGGTTTTATTACTGTTCTTTAGGGAACAGAGTATTTTTCATGTTGCTCGTTGCAGTAAATGGTTTCAAATTACACTGAACGCATAATGTTAAAGCAGTAAAGTTTTGTGCTTATTTTTAGTAACGAATAATTATCTCTTGGATCGCGAAAAAGGTAAATGTATATAAATGAAGTGCCATTTTTTAAAAAGGAAGACAGAATTCATTAAATATGAACGAAGCTCAATTCTATTTCAACTATACTCTGCGATCAAGAGCTGAGCATCGTTCAGCAAAGGATGACAGTAGCACACTCAACTAACTCAACTCAGCTCAACTCAATCCTAGAGTTGATCAAGGATAACTGTTATCTGTATGCAGTTATAACTGTGAAACAAATCACTCCATTTTTGAGAGGATGAAAATTATATCAGTAGATTAGAGACTACCCTCTTAATTAACCTTTTTATGTTATTAAGTTATATGAATTTCATTTGCAAAAGCTTAATCGCAAAGGTATAATTTAAAATTAATATTTAAATACTATAAAAATATGAATAACCTTTTCATTAAGAATAAAATGTTAATATGATTTTAAGAAAATTAGAATGAAAATAATTTGATTATCTTAAAAACAATATCCTGTAAAACCTGAACTAAAAAAATAGTAGAATTTATAGAAGCTAAAAGTATTCTATAAATTCTACTATTTTTTTAGTTCAGGCAAAAATAGTAGCGGCTAAAAGATACGGGCTAAAAGAATTACATTGTCAATTATAAATTTAAATTAAATCTTGAAGTATGAAAATTTGTTGTGTCTCGATACTTCTATTAAAAAATATTTTTCCAACGTTTACAATCCTTTATTTCTAGTTAATAAATGGAAATCACTGACGAGATTTTCTTGAACTTCCCCAAAATGCATTTTACACAAGCAGATAGTTACGATAAATTCCTAAAGAATTTCTTTTTTTTTTATATCCTATCGAATTTTGAGTTCATTTAAAGCACGAGCGTCCTTCTAAGATGATATTTTAAACTTTAATAACTGAAGCATTCTTTCCTGTGATGCTTCAGAGGTACTTTCACCTCCTTCAACTTTTAACATTTTTTTTCTGTCTTCAAAGGAATTTTTTACTTGTTAAAAATGGAAGTAAAGTACTAATTTAATGCTTCCAGAAGAAAGCTTCGGATTAGTGCAATTTTCTGTAGACTAATTACTTAAGAGATTAAGTAGATGAGAAAATAGGGTGATTATTCTTCTGATAGATTGCTCTGTTAATTGTTGGCCTGTCTACGGCAATTGTCTAGCTCTTTGTTTAAAGCTGCTACCTATCTTAATGTTACTCATCTACACATGGGTACACTTTCTCTGAAATTTAAAGCAACCGTTTATGAATTCAAAACATGGACTGTGAAATTTAAGGTAATTTAAATATTCCTAATTGGTGATAAGAGAAATCTTTTTTAAACAACTTAACGAGAGAGCGTTTCAAAAATATCTGCAATGCTATAAGGCAAATTAATTTTAAATTACATTTATTAGCTTAAAATACTCGTAGTATTAAAGGTGGATAAAAGTTCTTTCTTTGCTGTTCCATTATGTACATTTTTATGGATCATAAGTATCTATAATTCCACTACTATTTATATAGTTAAGTTGAGATTGAAATCTAGGGCAGAAATAAAACCATATGCGTTTAGGTTTATTCACAAAATCTCTTTTTAAACAGTGATATCAATTTAATTAAACAGTGATATTATTGTAATCCTTTGTCTTATAAAAAGATATGTCATCAGCGAATCTTTGTTTGGTGATAATAAGGCACGTTTAAAAAGAGATATTGCAATTAAAGTTAAATTTTTATGATTTACCTTAATACGCTAGATTTCTCTCTTAACATTGCTATATTTTATCTTTTACAGAGGAGAGCATTCTTTGCACTTCAGTATGGAAATATTTGAGTTAAAGTATTATAATAATTATGTGAGATGATGTAGGATTTTTAATTACATTATAGTTAATTTATACCTATGTATGCATTTATGCTGTGAAGTCCTGAAGTTTTTTTCATATGCATAACTACTTTTTAAAAACTTGTACATTATGTTACACATAAAATTTACTGCCCGAAATATATATATTTAAACGACATTAAATAAAGAATTAATTCAAATGAGATAAAAGATTGGAAACTTTTCTGCCAGCTCATTTAAATGCTAAAAGTTCTCTGGTAAAATAAATTTTACCGATTAAATTATTATTGTTTGAGTACTGCTTATTATATTTTATTCTTGAATTCCTTTAAAAATCGGTTAGAGCAGTTGAATTAAATAAGTCTCACTTGCAAATCCTTTTGTTACATTCAAATGTTTAACCATTGTCGATCGAAGTTATAAGGTATTAAACGTTCATGCGGGGTTAAATACTGATTTTGGGGCTTGAGGATAATATTACAGATTTTAACCTTCCGATCCTTCTAGTGAACAATCTCTAATTCGCTCATTATATATATTGAGATGAGAGAATATTTTGATGATAAAAGGTTCCTGAATAATTCATGATAGGATAAAACAATATATGCTCTGTCAGAGGATTTTCTTTGGAAGCTAAAAAAAATTCTTCAAGAATGTATGGAAAAGAAGCTAGTTCTTTTAGCATTAGAAATATATATTTTTCCCATTAGAAAATAAATTTTAGTTATCATTCTTAGGCTTTAAAAGTTAAATGGATACTTTTTATATGTCTTTCAAGAAAGATCACTGAACTATTTCGTCATATTTCATTCTCCTTTGGTTAAGATATTAAATTCATGAAAGTAATCAGCGAGTTGGCTAAGCACGTTACTTTATCACCATGCCTGATGTAAAATTTCATTAGATAAATGGTAATATATTTTTCTATTTACATCGACAAGAAGGGAATTGTTTTCCCTCATAGGTAGCAAATATTTTTAAATTACATTTTAAAGCTCACACATCAATAGTGAAAAATATAAGTTGTGATTGTAAGGGCAAGTTAAAAATTATATAAAGAAAACGAAATCACCTGGCATTTAAATAAAGCATGAATATTTCTTAATTGAAAGTTATTTTATTTGATTGAATCCTATTTGTGAAAAGAAGTTGAAAAGAATACATGATATGTTTCTTCCAAGAAAAAAAATCATTTAAGCCAAAATTTAAAGGTTAATAAAATTACCTAAAATAAATGTTCATATAAATGCATATTTGTGAGCACAAAGGAAATACATCAGTTATGATGAAATTTCTGGATGACAAAAATTATATTTTTATAATTTTATTTCCAAATATTGATTGATGCACGTTGCAGGAAAATTATGCTCTAATTCTCTTTCAAATTAGGAAATTTATGGAGAGGCATCCTTCACAATGACTTATCTAAGAGGATATACAATACCATGGATTCCTGGCAAAATATTTTTGAAACATATTCTTTCAGCTCGGGAATTCATGACATAATGGAAATATTTAAACTCACTAGCACGATTCCTTCAAGGTATTTAGCACACGGGTGGACTACTTTTCACGAAAACTTAAAGGTGAAAAATTTCGTTCCTTGTCATGGCTGGTTTTCTTCCGTTTCTAAATGTCATTTAATGAACACATTTGAATAGATATTTACATGCTATAAGAAGAGAGATACTACATACATCCCACTGTAAATAAGTGTATATGACTGATTCATTTAAGCTGTATTATATATATATATATATAAGAAATAGATGATAGAGAAAACCAGTAATAGCCCTAAAGCTACTTGCAGCCAGGAACAAACAACATGAAAAGAAAAGTATGAAAGAGGTTTTAGACAGCATTTCTTCATCAGCGGTGTCAATGCTGTCTAAAAATCAATGGATTGTTTCCGATGAGTATGATCTATACAATAAACACACTCAGACACCGTACAATCTATGAAAAACAGAAGAATTGATTAAAAATTGAATAATAGTACTTAACCAAAGAACACCAAGCCTGGCGCTAGACAGAGTGGAAGTTAAGAACATGTAACCGCAAGATGACTGACGTCACAAAACTTGCAACCATGGCGATATTGGATTCTAAGTTACAGACTTACTATGGCTACCGTATTTTAGGACTATTATACCCTTAATAATTTAGTTTTTAATTATTATTACTAAGAGTTATTTTTATTATTATTTTTATTTTTACTTGTGATTTTTATTTTATTTTTTATTTTTAGTAGTTATTTTTTCTATTTTATCTTATTGTTATGTTTAACTTATTAAATGCAACAGAACAAACTATTCATTAAAACTATATATATATAGATATATATATATATATGTTTGTTTCGTGTTCCATTTACCTTACATCTGATTCTTTCCTGTATCATATAAATAAAAGAAGTCTGTTTTTAGAAGTATCTGTGTGCATGGTAATACAATTTGAAATTATATCTATAAAGTATGACCAGAATAAGTGCGTGAAATTTATTCCATTAATGTGTGTTTAGAGCATAATCATTTATTTGAAGAAAAAAAACTATTTCATATAAAAATAGGATTTTCTATGAATATTTAATCTATATCTATAATTATTTAGCCATATCATCCTATTAACTGATAATAATTTCACTCTATATAATCACACTAGTCATAAATGTTTGAAAAAGAATCCAAAAGTGAATTAAAAATTTTAGTAATTAGACATTTTTGATTCTTTATCCGTTAAATTATTCTATAAATAAACTCATTTTTGGAACTCCCTTAAATTTGTCTTCGTTTTTCAGTTATCATGAATTCTTTTTCACAATATTGAATTATTATAGGTATTTTTATAAGAGTTTTACAGGAATATTTTTACTAACTACAACCATATCAAATTATAAATTATAAAATTTCTAAGTAAAATTTATAATTTCTTTTCAAAACCTTTCGTATAAAAAATAAACTAGTTTCATTTCAAATTTACTCATCAAAGAATTTCAAGCCAAATTTGTTATCTAAGCTACTTACGAGAAAAACGTCAGAATCTATAAACATTACTAAATAGCCATTTCAAACATACGCAAGGCTTCTTCGAAAGAATGTGCCCAGACGAAATATTGCTTGTGTAATCCTCATATATTTTGATCACAGAGACAAGATATGCGTAAGGAGCGCCAAAATTTTGCTGACGTAGTAGAAAGCTTTCAAATCGCTTTCTCGGAAGTCTTCATTTATCTTTATCTGGAGAGATAACCCATAAAGGAACAGAAACTTTTCCATAGCATTTCAAACAAATAAAGATAATTTTAGAAGCTTCGGTAATTTTTGAACTGGATAAATATGTTTTTTACTTTTCAAACTTTTTCACGTGTTTCTTACTTTGGCATCATTGTTATTTAAAAGTGACTCTTCACTATCGCCGGATTGTCGATAAAACTTCTAGGTTTAATCACAGAAGCGATTTAACTTTTTTTATTGCTTTGCAGTTAAAGAAGTTTGTTTTAGAATGTTTTTAAAATGGACCAGTATCAATGCAGAGTATTTTTTCTTCTTTTAACAAATACATGCCTCTAATATGATTTAGAAATCATCGAAATTTTACATTCCAGGATGATCGACTTTATAAGTAGATTATGTAGGACTTATGACATGTTTTTGTTTACCCATATATTGCTTAAAACATGTTAATATTAATTTGAACTTTCATTTGCATATTTTTAATTGTAGAAGTCAGGGTTGCTTGTGGAAGTGGATTACTGTGTTATAATCTAATTCTGAAGTATGAAATTTTGAGTTAATCCTACTATTTGATTGTTATTTCCTTTCGATCTATTTCAATAAAGTACTCGATATTTTAATAACTTTAATGTTTTAATGAAAAGGCAGTGGAATTTAATGTCGCATATTTTTAACTGTATAAATCATAATTGCTTGTGGAAGTGGATTACTTTAATATTTTAGCTCTACTAAACGAAAAATGAACTATACTGTCTCTGTAAATGCATGCGTTATTTAGAGCATTCAGGATGCATCTTAACTACCTGATACACATTACTTCTAGAAAGAAAATCTATGATAGATTTAAAGCTTATTAAAAAAATTAAAACGTAATTTTTCAACATTTCCTGAAAAACAGAATCAATGCGGTCAGCACCGAAATCTCAATAACTATACCAAAAGAAAACTTCTGCAGCATTATGATGCAAAAAGTGTTGATTCTATGACAGAAAGATCAACAAATCTGATTGACCCTTTTCACGGTTTTTCCGTGAAAACATTTTTGTGCATTTTATACAGATGGTAAATTAATGCATATTTTCATTTTACTTACCAAAAATAAAACTACCTGTTTGATCCAATATTAAATGCCTCAGTAATTTCGAACATTTGTAACCCATTTATCATTTAATTTAATTTTTTTCCAATATTTGATTAAGATTTTTTCGAACATAAAAGTGAAATGATGTATAGAAAATTTTATAAGAAAATGTATACAGGTTTATATTATTTGCATTATGGATCGTCGTTTCAAAGTTGTCAAATCTATCAAATGTTTGAAAGTACAAAACAGCTGACAATTATCCCTGAGATATAGAACATACATAAATGTCATATACGGACATTTTAGTGTGCATCATATTTTCCCCAATCTTCAAAAACTGTGCCTTTTAGTGTGTACAGTTAAGTTAATTATAAATTTTAACACTATATAACTACTGAACTCACCAGAAAGTTTAGCTTGTAATTTATAAAAATACATTTTTTTCAATGCTGAAAAATATTCAAATGCTACTTTTTAAAGTTTTGTGTTTAAGTTTACTGAAAATAGGTTTTATTTTATAAAACTATTATTTCCCCTTATTTCTTGAAGGATATTCATACTTTATGTTCAGCAAATTAGGTATATTCAGTTTTATTTTGGGTTTTGTATGACCGTTTTGTACTTGAAGGGAATTTAAAGTTTTAGAGATGACAGTAATTGGTGTTAGATATGTAGTATTTAATGTTTTTGCAGTCATCGCGGTGGGGATTATTGTTCTTCGACATTAGCTTAAGGTGACTGCTTACGTTCGGAGCCAAATTTTTTTTAAATAATACTTTCAAGGATATTTTGGTATTTTATGGTAAAATAGCACTTAAAAATTAAAAAATAAGCAAAATCTTACTTGTAAATACCATACTTTTTTATAAATTGGTCAATTTGAAGTCATTTTTAATGAAATTTAGCTAAAACGTCTATCGCTCTGCACAAAATTCTAATCCTACTATTTTAATTTTCTTCTCACACATGATACATATAACAGTTATCTTCAAAATGGCCAAAAATCTAAGAGAAATTTTAAAATGTAAAAATAATACAGACAATTTTATGTTCCAATATGAAACTTTCCCCGAATCGTCATTCCTTTCCTTATAAAAACAGCCCCAAATAAAAAAACTATTTATTATACATCAATTATTGTATGTAATTTCATTAACAATAGCATCTAAAACATTTCCTGAAAATTTTATCAAATTATGTGCATTATTATGGGAAATATCATGATAACGGTAGAGATTTATGCTAAAGAACATAATTCTGAGAAAAACGCATTTAAAGTTCTTTGTCACTTCAATTTTGTAGCAGACGATGTTTTTTAAAAATAGCTATAACTCTGCTTCTAATTGATGCAGAATGAAAATCAAAACGGTTTTGAAAAGAGAAAAGACTGAATTACACGATTCTTGTAGAAAATAAAATTGACCAAAATAGCCAAAAAATGACATTTTCAAAGTAGGCAGTCACCTGGGGCGCCGTTTGCACAGTGCAAACGCTTAAATCTAGTCTTTTTTTCACTTTCATTCAATGTATTCCAGTTAAATGAGCAGAAAAATGGTTAGTACTGCCATCTGTTATCAGTTTAAAGAAGTAAAAATATTTTGCAACCTTTATTTGGAAAATTTTTCAAGATTCTTTAAGTTAAAAAAAAAATGGGAAAAATCTCATCCGTGCAAACTGGGGAGATTGTTACCCCTGAAAGGGTTTTAAAGGATCTGCGAGAATTGCTGGTTGCTTTCATTGAACATATTGTCTGGTGGCTTTTCAATATTTACCGAGCATACCTAGTGGGTGACATCAGGAGGGCTCGTACCTTCCCTCTCCCTCTGTCCACGCAAAACTTTCCGGGCTAGGGATATAATGTGCCCATATCTGACGTAGACATGAAAGTATGTAAAGGGGAATGAAGTCTACCACTTACCTAATACTTCTGAAGACTTCGCCACCTGCGGAGATACGGAGGAATGTATTTTGTGTAGTAGCTTTGTGGAAATAGGCGCTCTTCTCGTTTACAAAAAAGGTGTCCGGGACCCAAATTCGATCAGCGACCTCGGCGCCTACCGTCAAGCTCTCGAATCCCGTCCTCGGGGTAAACGAAAGCCGGTCATCGGTCCAAGCTTGACGAAAATAGAAATCAAGTGTAAAATCCTGTAAAGAGAAAATTGCAAAGTCGTTTCAAAATGCAGCAGGAATTTAAGTGTACAATAACAACGGTGAAATGTCATATTTTCTAATTAGTAAGGTTTTTTTGTGTGAACAGTTAGGAGATAGTGATGAAGTTGACATGCAATATACAGTCGAACCCCGTTATAGCGAACCCGGTATATAACGAACTCACGGATATGACGAACAGAAATTTTGGTCAGCCGTTTTCCTATTGTACGTAATAATATATATTGTACGTATTAATTAGTATTGTGTCAGATTAATGTAATCGATTTTAGTCGATTTAATTTATTAATCATAATTTTTAATAGATTTTATCATTTTTTAATACGTCATTATTGAATACACATTGCATCTAATGATTTATATATTTTGTGAACTCTAGAATTTTTCTTAATGGTTCGGATATAGCGAACCACTGAATAAAGCGAACAACACCTTTGGTCCTTTGAAGTTCGATATAACGGGGTTCGACTATGCATTAAACCCCTTTAAATTCAAAATTATTGCATTGTTTTAGCTTTTCACAAATATTCAATAACCCAATAGATACTGTAATACTGTAATTTTTAATATGTAGCACTTAATAGCCATAATTAATTGAAAAGATACCTTACTGTTGCTTACAATGAGCAGTAAAAAGAGATGATTAAAAAAATATTATCCCATTCATTAGTGGGAATTTTAAGCTTGAATATGAATTTAGGTAACTTATAGATAATGTGGATTGTCATACGTTTGGATAACTTCGAAAGATTAATGATATATTTAAAATGCTTTTATTGTCCTCGTTACGCTGAAATGTTTTGAAATCATCTCTTTGTTTACTGTACATTTAGCTCGTATCTTCGTTTTTCTAAAATAACCATGCAAACGGAGATCTATACTTGAAATTTCGTTGGTTCTTTTTAGAAAGTAACATCCACTGTGGTTAACTGAGATGCCATTCGTACTTTAACAGTTTTTGCCACAATAATACTCTGTGAACTATTCACAATGCTGACAGCATTCAGATTGATTATATACCTAGTTGTTTATACGTTTATTATGAAAACACTTACAAATTTGTCAATGAAAGGATATTGTTTCTGCATAAAATATTATCTTTTGTGTGTTTCAAATTAAAATGGGGCACATCTGTTTATTTCTGTGGTATGAAAAGCAAAATACAATTACATTATCAGGGAGTTTTTTTTATATAGAAAGAAAAAAACATTTATTCCCTCACATGTGATACTACCTACTTAGATGATTCTCCTCTATTTAACAAGTACCTACAAAAGCGATGTAAAATAAAATTAATAAGTATTTAGTGTCTTAAATAACAGTGCAAATTTTTCTAAATGTGTTATCACTGTTTTCTGATAAAAAGACCTAACAATTAAAATTATATTTTGTTTTTTAACTATAAGAGTACATCCCGATGGAATCGTGTATTGAAAGTAAGCTAAATAAAACTAAGCAATGAAAAATTTATAAATTGCAACATAATTACAGCACAATAGAATTCGGATCATTGTTATAAGAGCCAAATAATTAAACATTTTTTTGTAATGATGTTTTCAAATATATCAATGCATAAAGGTGGAGACGAAACTGTGGTGGATTTAGCAGTCAATGTTGCAGTTTTGCTGACTTTATTACTTAGCATCACCCTTACCAAAGGGATATACTTTTGATCATTAAATACAAACTATAATTGATTTACGATTGTTGAAGATTCAAAAATGGAAATGCTTTGTGAATGCTTCAGTTCATTTTAATGAAAATTCAGAACAAATTTGCAAATTCTTTTTAGTGGAGAAAAATGTATATGCAATCGATATGAATTTATTTAACTTTCTACATACGCGAATAAAAGCTATTTGTCGATTTATGAAAAGTAAAAATACTTAAACAAAATATTTCCGAAATAAAGTCATTTCCTTTTAAAACATTCACAGTCAAAATACGCTCCAAGTAATAATAATAATGAAACCTTATAACAAACACGAATGAGTGGACACAAAGAAAACTGGATGGAATTTTTATTAAGGAGCTTCAAGTTTATCCACGCATAACGGGATTGGTGGGTTAAACGAATAAAAAAAACTGTAAAGTAACGAGAACGAAGAAGTACCGCCACTAAAGGACAGAAAACTTGTCGAGCTTTACTATGATTGATTTTCTGTATCAGCTGTAGCATAGGAAACTATTACCCAGTCAGATGTTCTAAAATTGACGCCCAAATAAACGTTCTAAATGGCTGCCAATCGTTACTACCTAAAAGTATTTTTTTCTTTGTGTTCTGTCTTGGACACTTTTCGAGTGAATGAGTGTTTAAAAGTCTCCTGAGCTATTTATATGCGACTATAATTCTCGTTTTAGAAGTTGAAAATATTTTAGGAAGCTTAAAATTACCGTGCGTAAAATTCTTTGTGCTAATTCTTTGAAAACTTGAAAAGTTGTGTGAA
The DNA here is from genome assembly GCA_907164885.2 of Dolomedes plantarius. Lineage (NCBI taxonomy): Eukaryota > Metazoa > Arthropoda > Arachnida > Araneae > Dolomedidae > Dolomedes > Dolomedes plantarius. The sequence continues at coordinate 89,791,065 of OU015501.1, forward strand.
TAAACTTCGCTGACGCTCGTGAGTAGAATTAATGTATGTTTAAGAATATATATTCATAAAAAGAATTTATTTGCTCAGGACCGTCTTTATCTGAATTACATCTTAATAATATTTAAAGTTTAACGCTTAAATGCGACTAACACTCTTTTTGGAGACATACACTTTTTTGGAGACATTGAGATTGTGATATAGGAAGAAAAAAATTTAACTGCTTACCTAGTAAATGAGGGTCACACATTGTCATTCATATTTAACTTTGCAAGTGAAAATAATTTATGCTTCAGTCAGCCACTTGTATGACAGGCAATGGATTTACCAACCTACACTGTATATATTCGTAGATGCCTTTTGCTAGACCGGGATATGGTCATCCTTAATCTATCTATCCTTCTACTGCACCTGTCTTGATCATTTCAAAAGGCCTCATATTCTATTATGCCTGACAGTCTGGAAAGCTCGTATGCCAAGTTGAAATGGCTTATTTCATTTGTTGGGTACCGTTAAAATTACCGAAAGTCTACCGCAATCTCTCTCTCGCTTTTGTTCTTTCAATTTAAAAATAGCCGTGCTCTCTCTGAAATCAAAAGTGGCCCATGTAACGTAGTTACATCACTGACTCTAATGAGCTAATGAGCTAATGAGCTGAAATCAAACCCGGACCTTCTGCTTAATGGACGAGTGTCTTAACTACAAAGCCATAGGATGGTTTCCCGTTAAGTACCGGTGAAATGTGTATTTTAATGAGTTTTTAAGCATTTAATTTATTTAAATATTGAATAAAGGCCTGCCTCAATCGATAAAAAGTATGCAATCAATTAATTCTGTTCTTTATGAAAATATTTTAATATAAAATTAATTGCTAGGGTCATTCTTTATTAGAGGTTATGTTATTTAGTGTGATTTGAGTCCAAATAAGAGGAAAATGTTTGCTGTGATATACAATGAATTTAAAATTTTCATCTTGCATTTTAAATTTTCTATTAATTTCATAAAGAAATGTTATTAATAGAATATCTTTTAAAAAAGATGAAAGAAACTTCTATTTGAAAAAATCTCAGAAGGAAGTTCATTTGATAGTTCCCTCCGAAATAGTGGAATTATTATGCAGTGATATGAAGTAGAATTAAAATGTATTTATGTTAATGAACCAAATCACACTGTTTATTTTGACATTTATTTTATTTCCTTCTGAATAGAATTTGACAAAAAAGTAGGATTAATGAGATTACCCGATGTAATATTAACAAGAAGAATCAAAATGCAATTATATAATTCAATTTACAAAAAACTCTCTTCTTCCAATAATTCGTTCTTTATACTGTCTCGACAAAATGTAATATAAAACGTACTAAATATCGTCGGAATTATCACTGCTCTACATATTCTTTTTCCATTCTTCCTTATATATATATTTTTCATATATATGTATTTAACTATTAATAGAGGTAATCAGACGTTCGAATAACATTCAGTTGTTGGACATTAGATTTAAAATCCTTGAATATATTGATTCGTACTTAATTTCTCTTTAGCAATTAAATTATTTAATTGTAAACTTCATAGTCTTATTCTAAATTTTGATTAAAGACTATTAGCTTAAAATTTTTAATTAGAGCTCCTCTAATTATGCATATAATAATATCTCTTAATTGACTAAGTTTGTTTTATAGTCAGACCTCAAATAAAAAAGGAATTAGGAAGGATCTTTTAGAAATGGGAAATTCTCGTATAATTTCTTTCTGTCATCAAAAGTTATAATTATTGAAGGTCTTTTTTGAAAATTAAACTGAATGTGAATAGTTTCAAGAGAAAACCGCTATTCTTGTAGCTAATTTGAATCGTGGGTCATGATAAAGTATACATATTTCATGCAGATTTTCATGTAGAATTAATTTACTGTTTTCCTTGAAATTCTCCGATGGGAGATTGCCTGTTATTGTTTACAAATGCGAACCTAATTAATATGGTGTTGAATAAGTCTTATAAGTCTATGGTAATCCTGAGTATTGAAACACAGGGAAATTTATTAGACCGAGGGTTTATAATTCAAACAGACTTTGAATGTTAAATGCTTTAAACTGATATTGATTTTGCTTTTTCCCGTTTATGGTTGTTCAAATGGGCGTGAGATAGCTGGATTAGCACCTGATATATGATCTACATTTTCTTGTACATATTTCGAATGTTTCCTGGCTATATTATAGTATTTTGAGAAATTATTTTACGAAAGAGGAATGATAGGGAAAATGGTTTAAAATTATTTTTAAATTGAAATTTTTTAGAGGATTTTAAATTTTGATATATTATTGTTACAGAAATTAACAAAATTACTTGAAAATCAGGTTTAAAACATAATTCTTAAAATTACTTTAAATTACTACTTTAATTACTATTTATTTCACAAACTCGATAAAAACATTATAAAGAAGTTTAAAGTCTCAATACTATTCTCTTGATCTTAAAATATAATTCACCACGAGTCATGTATTTCATAATATGTAATAAAAGAGCTGACATTATTAGCTTGAAATATGTAGACTGCAAAGGACTATAATTGACTTTAAATACTAACGAGAGATTTTATGTTGCTAGTGTAGGCTAGGCATATCTTAATGCTATTTGAAACTTTGCATTACCAGCTTGCGTATGCAGCATAAGGTATTATATCATTAGTTACCTGTTCAGCAAACAGTATTTTTAAGCGCATTGCACCATATGCTTAATTAAGGCTTAATACGCTTTATTTAATTGTATGAGTGGCCTGGTAGAGAAAGTGGGGAGCTCAAATGTGTGATTTAAAAAATATAATTCACAGTAAGTCATGTCCAAAATTTTTTATAAAAGATTTGACATTATTAGCTTGAAATCTGTAGATTGTAAAGAAACATACTTGATTTTAAATACAAACAAGACATTTTATGTTGTCAGAGTTGACTAGACATATTTTAATGTTATTTCGAGCTTTGCATTACCAACTTGTGCATGCAATATATAAGGTTTTATAACATTAGTTTCCTAATTTTTAATCCCATTGTACTATTGGCTTAGTTAAGGCTTAATATGACAAATAATATACTTTAATATACTTAATATACTTTATGTGAGTATTACTCGTCTAGTGGCTTGGGCAGCAGAGATCATCTGTGATTTACAAAGTTGATTATTCTCGCTTGCTTTTTAGGAAACCAGTCATGCCAGCAAGGGAAATAAAACCTTTGAATATGACGGCTTAGTGTCACAAGTAGAAATTAATTAACTAGCCAAGTTAACCATTAATAAATAAGTTAGGCTAAGGGATGTTGCTAATTCTTTACCGAAGCAATCAGAAAACACTGATGTTATGAGGTTTTCAGACCATGAAATCACGAGTGCAATAATCTCATTGCTTAATTCATGTGTGTTTTAGAGGATACGTGTTGGACGTGATCGCTATTCTTTTTCTATTTCATTGTCACTCTGTGTGAAATAACTTGTGGTAATTCAAACTGTTTTAGGGTGAGGCCCAGAAAAGCTGCTAAAACGATGAGATATTCGCCTCACGTTCCGTTCCTCTCAAACATACTACCTTAAACTGTAAAACAACTTAACTTGCCCAGAAATCAAAGTCGGAACCTTTTGGATGGGTATGTAGACTTCCACACTTCTAAAAAGTTCTAAACATGTATTCAAAACATGTTAATTAATTATATTATGAATTAAAAATTCTACGTCTTATTTACGATACTTAGTATTTCACAAAGATATAACAACAGAAAAAGGTTTTGTAACTAGAATAAGAAAATGCCACAAGTTCACTGTAAATTACAAACCGAAGGCGCGGTCTTACAACTTTTGACAATACCATCATATTTGTCGAAGTCAAAAATAATTCAATTTCTAATCTTTAATAACACGCAATTAAGAAACGTCGTCGATTAAGTATGTAACAGAGAGAAAAATTACAGTCATCACGCAAAATACGCCTGGGTGTATCTAAAACTTCAACGATATTTGTGCAAACTTTATTTATGAATGATGTGTCAGGAATAAACATAATTCTAACTCTTATTTAACAGAATTTGTGCATAGTGTATATATCCTCAAAATATGCTTGAGTGCTTCAGTTTCCAAGAAATAGCTGGTCAACGTCTAATTATTTAATCAATATTCCGACGAAATCGTAATACAATCATTTACATTCCTTACAGAATTTCCTTTGACGATTTACATGAAAATGCTAAGGCTTGGGCATAAAGGATCGATTTCAGTACCACACCCACACAGTCTTAGAAAGTCTGGAATTGATTTATTCTCTTCTGAAGCCTAAACTTTTATCAGACCTTTGTATCTGAATCTTGTCTCAGCTTTGTGTTACATAAAGATGAAACAAATTCAATTTTTATGCAATAGCACTAAGCCGACGACAGTGTGTTTGCCTTAATGATTCTAATTTACAGTTCCTCGCATGTAAATAGAGTAGAATAATTTAGTTTGCTAATTTATATTGCTAGTGTTTCCAACATGCATGATTTTAATTTTTAATCTTTTTTTATTCGCATTTTTTTTTGTAAACACGAGAGTTTTTGAGAGTAAAAACTCCAAAAACATCCAGTATTTAATTGTTTACAAAATATCCCCATAACTTTTATTATATACATTTTGGTCTTGATAAGTAATTTGCATGTATTATCGTTTTAGAAATAACATTTTACACCATTTAAATGTAATCATTTAAATGTAATAGATATACTATATTTTATTTTAAATTACAGTTATTGATCAAATATTTAATTTTCTAAAAGAACATTTTATTGGGAAAATTATTTTAATTGAAATAGCTCGTAATTTTATTTTAAAATTTTACTGAGAGTTCGTTTAAAAGTTAAAATAAATGATAAATAGGGGTTCAGTTTCTGTTATATGAAATATTTTATTGAATTAACAAGCTAAAAAATGCTTTTTTTTCAGGATTAAAATATTCAGTTGTTTTACTCTACAGAGAAGATTTTAACCTTTAAAAATTTGCGATAACATGCCAAACATATAGAAGAGATACAGAATGTACGTTTGTATAATTTCCTTCTGAGAGATTATAGAATAATGTCAGGACACCATTTCGAATACAGAGATATTTTGAAACCAAAAGAAAGAATCAGGTTTCGAGCTGGAATCAATAGAAAGGGGTATAAATCTACTTAAAAATCTTGTGAAAGAAATTTATTTAACGTTTTCACTGTATTTTGATTAATTGATTTGAGTAATAGAGTCATACTTTTTTGTTTGATTTTATTCTCCAAATGGGGATGAACATCATTTATAATTATGTTAGATTGTTTATCAGGTTACATTAATTGAATTTAGTAAAGAAGCTTTAAATTTTCCTTTTCATCCTAGTCGGTAAATACTTTGAATCATTTTGGGAAAGAAACCAGAGCGACATCTATGCCTTTCAGATTTAAATATTAGGATGTTCCCTTTGATTGGTACAATAATAGATAAAATGCAAAACCTCCACATTCCTATTGTCCTTTATACAATATCACATTCAAGGTTAGAAGATTTTATCTTTAACCGGTATAATAATTAATAAGACAAAATAAAATATTTACCTCTTAACCATATTAATTTCTTGAAAATGTATAGAAACTTTTATATTAGGGCATTTTTGAGTTTGCATAAATTGCTCTTATGTTGCAAGTCGGCTAGTCTTTGATATTATTCTAGGATAGAAACCCGAGTGGTATTTATACCATTTCACAATTTAAAAATGATGTCTCATCCCATAAGTATAATAAAAAATAAGCGGGGAAAATCTCTCACTTCTAAATCCTGTTGAGTTCTTCCAAGTTGTGCTTCACTTCAACTTTCCTTCCTGAGTCAGAAAATCAAAAATCTTACACCTGACACTATTGGGTAGCTTGTCATCATCTCGGTTAATGTCAAGTTCTTTCGAATGATTTTTAAGAAATGAACCTCTTTTTGAAGTGAATAACATTGTTCACATATATTTCATAGAAAATTAATAGGGTGAGTGTCCCAAATATCTCCTACTCTTGTTTCTAATGTATGATTCACGCTATGTATGAGAAAATGCAGTAACAACAGAAACTATTTGGCGTCTGAAGTTGTTTTGGCTGTTGTCTTAGTAAACTTTGGCTCCAAAGAATCAGAATCCAGTGAATGACCAGGTAGGTACATCCAAATTCTAATTTTGCTTATACCATTTGAAAGTGCATTAAATAGAGACTTTGCTAGTAACACCTTTTAACAGGTGCTCCTAATTTCGTCTGGTAGGTGGTAAGAGGAAGCGAGGTAGGTGATATTAGGAACTGCTCTGGAGTTCACTGGAAATTTCAGTTTTTCCAGTTTAGCTACATAACTTAAACTGGCACTGGTTTTGGAGCTGGTTGATTTCAGAATACCAAAGGAAATTGTTCTTAGGGATGTTCTTTGAGTTTCCAGCCTAATCAGAAACTAAAAAGTGGATGAAATGTCGAAAAAAAGTTAGGGTAGGTGATATTTGGGACACTTACCTTATACTTAGAGTTTCTTTATAAGTATACTTTAGAATTAATCATGCTTGAATTTTAAAAAATGATATTTTAAAAATATTTATATTAAGATTAAAGAAACCGACAAATTTTAATTGAACTTAGCATATATGTTATTTCCAAAACAATGGAAACATTAAAAAAAATCCTTTATGTTACCAAAGCACGCACTTTGGATTTACTTTCGTAACAGTTAAAATTAAACGCTATAGTGTATTTACTGAGGTTGGTATTTGATTTTCTGATTTTAAGTTGTATTTGTTTTAAACATGTAACAGTAGAAATTTTATGAAAGGAAATATAAATGTAGTTTATCATATATTTATAGAAAAGACTTGTTTCTCTCTCTGAAACGAGTTTAACAAAACGTAATTTCGTTGTTATGGGATTAAACGTACCTCAATTTCCCCAGTTTTGAAATTTTTGGGTAATTTATGTAATAATCTGCATTTTTCGATTATTAGATAAAGTAGTTTACTTATGTCTAGCAAAAAGTAAATTTTTAGAACAAAAACAGAACACTGTTTCGTCTAAGAATTGTTTAAAACATTATGAAATATAAATGATAAATCTAATTATATTACGCACAGTTGTTAAAACCGTAGAGATGATTACAAAATCTAGATAAATCTTCCGTCCGTATTAGCTTTTTTAAAAGAAAAATAAAATGCTGTAATGTCTGAAATTGTATTTCTAAAATAAGATATCTAAAACATTATTTCCAAAGAACATATCTTAAATAATATTTTATTGAACTTACTGGAAATTAAAATGAAAGCTCTGTTAACCACATGATGTATAAAAAATAAAAGAAATCCCTTCTGTTTATACTTAAGTTTTAATGATAATGGTATATGTGTTTTAAATGGCTTTTATATAATCATATCGTATAATATTACTACCGTAGGAAGCAGATAGATTAAACAATTAGTGAAAAGTGAAAAAAAAATCCGTTCCTAGTTGGTGTAATATTTAATTTCATCACTTCTTTCAAGAATAATCAACGAGATGAAATCTAGTAACTTTTTATAATTAATTTATTCTTATGAGTAAATTCTTATGAAAAGAGGGAAATAAAAAATGTGCTATAAATCATCACATCAGATAACAGTCATTATTTTGTTTCTAGTACTTGATTTTCATTATAAGAAGTTACAAGTTATAAAACTTCATTTATTGGTAAGGGAATGGCATACGAGTTCTAAATGATTTTACATAATACTATTTTTCGATGTATATGAAGTTTTATACATTGAATGAAAAAAATAGGAAAAAAACACTTCTAGATCGTAAAAATTACCAAAATATATTTATATTATTGACAAATCCCTTGAATAGTTCTGGTGACCTAGTAACACCACTGTTTGCTAGAGCGAATTTAAATTCAGGCAGAGTATAGAGCGGTAAACGAAGAATCTGCATTGGGTATTTATTTGGAGTACCGTGAAATACTTTGTCTCCCTTGATCGATTGTATTATTATAACTGGGAACACTGAATGGGCACATCAGGAGTATATTCATACATATATAATTGTATATACATCTATAGTGGTTTTTTTCTCTCTAACTTTGCGCACTTTCTTCTCGTATTTTTTTTATATAAGTATGCACTAAACAGGTTACATTTAATATACGTTTTGATGTTTTGATTTCAATATTTAATGAATGTTTTATAACACGTTTTCCTGAATATATCTCAAATGTTTACCTACGAGTATTTCTTTGGGAATTACTCAGGGCTGAAAATTAATTTTGTTGAAAAACTACGCTATATTTATTCTTTCAGATTGTAGAAGGAAATTTGTTGATTCATTTGTATTTAAAAGAGACATTTTGACATTCAGCTGCTCAATTGATTTTTTACTATACTTTCAGTAATGACAAACACATTTTTGCAAAATAAACTCTCATTGAACGTTCTATAAGATTCTATGCAGGTTTTGAAGTATTTTCTGATTGATTAACGCTAGAAATAAGAGTATGAATTGCAACCGATACTCAAGATTAAAGCCACATAAATATGTGAAAGGGACCATTATAGGATGAGAGTGTAGATTAAATATGTTAATTAAGCTTTTTTAATTTAAACACTTCCAGACTATCAGGGTGACCTAGATCTCCCTCTTTCTACGAGTTCCTCAGCAAGGAATAACCGATAAAGGAGCTGGAAGGAAAAGAAATGCTCATGCTGAATTTCTCTAAATTTCTACTAGTGAATGGCACAGAGCAGTGGCAATCCAGTGACAATTATTTTCGGGAAATACTAATTTTATCTTAGTAATATTAAATTTATTCATAGGCTTTTGCGGCACACTCGCGAACCAGAAATGCTTTGACAAAATACATAGAGCACGCCCTCGTGGGCGGAGCCATTTGCACATATATATACACCTCCAGCTTACCAGGCAATCTTGGACCTTCCGCTCATGGGGGGAAGGGGCTTACTTCATCCATTTTGTCGTCTTCAATCACTTTAAATTTTCTACAAGTATTCGTGATAGTTAATGGTTCTTACTGATGTGAGATGGATGATTGCACTATATGAATAACCAGTAAAAATTTAGAGTAATTAAGCATTTGGAATTATTTTTCCTCAAACGCTTTTAAGTACGTTTAAGCCTTGTTGAGGAGCCCATAAAAAGTATGAAATCTACGTACGACACTGCCTTGTACTCTAAATGTGTATATCTTTGTAAATGTCTCCACTTGCGAATTTGTGCTCCATGCTTTTTGTCAAAGCATTACTGGTTTGAGAAAAGACCCCATGAATAAATTTAATATCTCTAAGATAAAATTATCATTTCCAGCAAACAAACATCTATCTAATTTCGGTTCAAGATTTTATTTAAAAGTGCTATCCGTATAGACCCCACAGCACTTATAGTAGTTTATTGGGTGAGGTGAATAAAATAATAAATTTTATATTTAAAAATTCTAGCAATCTTCAATATATTTGAGTGAATTAGAGAAATAAAAAGTTTTAAGTTCTTCTCTTTACATGTATAAATTTTGACTATTTTCATTTTCTTCATTTTAGATTTGTTTTCAGTATAGGGGAATTGAGTAGGAAAGGATGTAAGGAGTCATTTCAATATAGCTGAAAATGAATCCTTTTTCACGGTTTACCATAATTAGAACTTGAAATGGAAACTGAAATTTTTCCGTATTCTTGAGCCGTTTTAAATTGTTTTCTATAATGAAATTAAATTTCAATTTTGCAGCTAAGTATATCTCCCAGTTATGCATTACAAGAAAAATTCTATAGATCAGGTCTAATTTAAACCTGGAAACAGATCAGAGTTATTTAAATTGCTCCAAAAGCGGACGATCCTTATCTTAAATAGTCTAATTTAAACAGAAGAAGGAAGGAATTATTGAGTAAATAATTCAATTTATAAAAAATATTGTGAGATTTTAAAAATAATCTTATTAGTGAAAATATGTTAAATAAAAAAAAATTAGATAATGTTTTCTGTTTAGAAGTTTCCAAATATTAATGTTGTCTGCATGTTTTCTCTAAAACAAGGAGCGCATAAGTATTTAAAAAAATAGTATAGCTGAAATTAATAAAGTCCAAAGCTGAGAGGAAACATTTTAGTACTTTCGGTACTTTAAAAGAAATTGCATATATTTTTTCCTTTCCTTTTTTAAAAAAACTTTTATAATTCTCTCATTACCTAATCGATAAATTTCTCTGAACTTTTTGATCATCGTATTTTATGGTATGAAAGTATCGATGAAAAGGTTACTGAAGATCGAAATAAATAAATATGATACCCTGATGTCTAATAATAATCAAGAAACACTTAAATTTCACAAAGGTTTACAGAAAAATATATCGTTGGAAGATTAATTAGTCAATCTTGAAATAAATTATAACACCTTTTAAAAAATTAAACGAAATACGCAAAGCTATTTTTTTGGATTTGAAGCACTTTATCCTTTAAGTCAATGTGAACTACAATGTGCTAAAGGCTTTTAAGGAAGTAATCAGGATTTTATGATCATTAAATCTTGTTTTAGCGTAAATAAAATTGAATAAAAATCCCAGAAATAATCCCCGACCCTTGTAATTTGTTTTATTTTTTTCTGACGATAGTTGATGGGGCAGAGTTTAAATGAGGCCAGAGTTGACGTTCCTGTTTTATTGTGGAAATTGATACTCCCAAACGCAAGGGTTGCATTTATCAGAATTATCTGATTGATTTGTAAATATTTTAACTTACAACAAATTAAAATATAATTTATTTTATAGTAACACATATTTAGAGTATTTTCTTGTCGAAATTGATACCCCCAATCGTGAGGATTACATTTATCTCCATTTTTTAATTTTTTTGTAAATATTTTTAGTGTCCAACAAATTAAAATCTAATTTAGTACATAGTAACGTTTACGCATATTTACGTTTTTTTCTTGTGTAAATTGATACGCCCAGTCGTGAGGATTGCATTTATCTGTATTCTCTGATTTAGTTGTAAATATTTTAACCATACATCGATTTAAAATATAATTTAGAGCACAGTAACGTTTACGCATATTGAAAATGATTTAGTTTCTGATAGCTATCCATCAATTTCCTGCAAAACACAGAAAAATCGCATGACTTGTTTAGATTAAGAATTTAAAATCAAATATATTAAAGAATATCACATGAATAATTTAAATGTATAAGCGAAACATAAAAATAATACGGGGAAAATCTTTAATTACATGAAATAATATATTAATCTCAATTTTTTTATATATTATCGTAATATATTTTCCTGTGAACATTTCAATTGGTTTATTTGTGTTTTTTTTTAAAGATTGTGTTAAAATATACACAAGGAACACGTATAAGAAGTGTATTACATTATTCATGTTCTCTTATGATTTTCTTAGTGTTAAAAAAGATTAAGGAACATAATGGGGTCTAAAATAACTCTTAAACACACCCGGTAACTAATCGATGTAGTCATTAAGTCTTCTTAATTTAAGTTCTCTTCGCACGGTGAATAGAATTTACTTACTTCTATGAAAATGAAAACATTATCCTATCTGACAAAAATGCGCCCAAAAGTGATTCTGAAGGATTTCCTAGAGATTTGTTTTAAATTTAAAACTAAATTTAATAGTAAATATATGATACGAGAGAATTTACGTGCCTCTATACCATTTTTTAAAAATAGTATAAACTGATGATGTTAACTGTTCTCTGAAACTCTCATTTGTATGCTTGAATTTAACTTAAAACTCCTCAATTAAAGTGCTCTTGCATTTAAATTTATTCCTACTGAATTAAAATAATTTTTTCGCAATAAAATTCGAAGAGTCAATCGTATACGCTTTATCCTATACGAAGCATTGAATTCAGTCATTTATATGGTAACTCAGGTTTTAATTGTATATATATTGTACAAACTACGTATTTCTGCCATTTCATTACCGAAAAAGCTGGTAGAATATGGAGGGACATTTATTTATTTAAAAAACTTTATAATAAAAGACTAGATGTTATAAAAAGAAATTGTTCTGCAAATTTATAAAATGGAGATTATACGGTTTGGTAATTTTTCATTACTATTTAAAATAATGGATCTATATCATGCTATTAAAATATAGCACGTTCGTTAAAAATATACTTTTAAAGAATTTCTTTTTCAGATTATAGTGATTAATAGTGACAATCAAATCAATTAATACTTATATATAGAACTTAAATCCTCATAATTCCTTGAAATTCGTAATATTAATAATTGCGTACAAAGGTGGGAAATAATAAATAATGTCATACAAACTAAACATTCCTAAATAATATTTTCAATTAAAATGTACGACAAAACTTCTAATGTCTAAACATTACTTTTCAGAGTATGGTTACTTAATCCAAGTTATGAACAAAAGTTACTGTTAGTTTGACTTATTTTAACTTTATTGTTTAGTTCTCGATAAATGATATTGAAAGTTATTAAATGTTACAGAAAATCTGAAATATTGTCACAAAACAGCGCTATCTTCCAATACATTTTCAAATATAATTTTCAAACCATCTTTTAAAACAAATAAGCCTCCATTATTAAACCATTCTATATTTTCAACATGAGATCATGGATGTGTTAACGCAGTGTTCTAAGTTACATTGTTGAAAACTGATTCTTCACTTTGAGAAAGATTGCATAAATCTTGAAAAGCATATTGTACAAAATTTTTAGTCAAATTATTGCATGCAATGAAATGAGAAGAGTGTTTTACCATTAGACGTCCTATAATTGTAAAATGTATTATGCTGCACTTGGCTAATTTATAAATTTTCTTTCCCTTGCAACATTAATTAACTGACGCAAGTTCTTTCAAAAGATAGCAGAAGACTAATAAGTCAGGTGAACAGTTAAAATGACTTGCCATTAAATAGTTCCCTCATTTATTTAAGAAAACCCCTTCAAAATGACTTCTTACTGATTGGTTCCGGTGGGTAATTTTAAATTATCGAAATTTGTCTGTATTGAATTCAATTTGAGTAATATTTATTAACAAAGGAATGTAAAGTTATTTCCAAATCAAATTTCCTGCACTTCTATTTCAAATGACAGGTGAATAAAAATAGAATTTTACGAATTCTATGTTCCAAAAAATTAATAGTTTCGCGTTTTACAACGACAAATGCTTTTTATTTTCAAGTTTCTCCGCTTTCATTCCTCTTAAAACAAATTATAGATGACAGCATCATCGTATTGGTCTAAGGCAATATTGGCATTTGGACTGTAGATTTGACATGTTTCACTTTTTTATCAACTCCAAAGTTGATTTAGTTTAAAGTATTCAAATTAGACTGTCATTCTTGACTTTTTTTCTGGAGGGTACTATTTTTGTAAATATTTGTTCATCCTTTAAAGGACTCTTCCGAGACTGACTTGGCAGATGGTGGAGGGTATAGCCCTCTTTTGAAGCCTTTATGCTTGATGCCTAAAAGTTATGAATAAATAAAATTTATAAATATTTCAAAACAGTATTTTCCTTAATGTTGAGCATGAAAATTTATTTTTGCTAGATTATTAAACTAAGATCAATATGGAACTATAACGGAGACAGGATTGAAGTTAAAAAAGTCTTAATTAAAGAGAGGATAATTTTTATAACTAATTAGTGAGTACAACAAAACACTGGGCTACCAAAATAAAGAAAGACCTGCACAGTGGCATTTGTAAATGATAGCGACAGGCGTCGAGCAGGAGAGTATATTACGGTGAAGTAAGAGTATCAGCTGTCAAGCAATAGTATTACAGTCGATGTAGAATTAGCTGTTGTGGAATTAATGGGCGAAATGTCGGATTTCAGTGATTCACAGAAAGTTATAATAATTGAGGTGTAGCTTTCCGATACTTCGGTAACTAAACTGACAGAAATTGACTGTGTAACTTGAGAAACAGTACCGTAGATTATGACGCGGAACAGATGTAAACAAGATGTTCACTCTAAATGTAAAAACTGTGGAAGTCACACGAAAATGTCAGCAAAGGAAAGGCTGTACTTGGTATGGAATGTAAGACGAAAACTTAAAGTACAGCAAATTACAGCAGAGGAGAATACAAATCTTAATGATCCTATTTCAGAAATAACAGTACGTTGAAGTCTGCATAAAGCTTGTATTTATGGTAGTACAATTCAGATGTCATTCATTATCGTCACCAATGCAAGCGAACGTGTCAGGCGATACCACGAACATAAAGATTAGTGTACAAGTGATTAGCAACATGTAATCTCATCGAATAAATCAAGCTTCTCATAGTTTTCTGCTACTGATAGACGATACGTTTAGACTATACCTTCCGAAGCAAATCGTCTGGACTTTTAGGTAGCCACTTTCAAGCATTGCGTTGGCTCTCTGATGCTATGGATTACTATCTCTTGACAGTCCTCAGGACCCTTAACTGTTCTTTAGCGTCCTGCGACATCGGAAGTCTGTGAAAACATCCTGGTGGACCATGCGCACATGCATCGTCATTATTGATAACACATCCGTTTATTAAACATTTCTGGTAACATTTAGAGAGAAAGTTTTGAAGCCGTTCTTCCTCTCCAACATCAATGAAACTGTTAGGGAACATGTTGAAGTATGAATGGTACTAATTGTCGATGAGTTATGGACATAATTTATTTCACTCTTTACTAAATCGAATATCTGCTGTTTTGCGAACCAAGAGTGTACAGTGAATTAATAAACAGTACAAAGGTCGTACAGTTTATTAATTCAATGTTCTGCAGAAATTGTCAGTATTTCCATTATTTTTAAAACCTTTTGTATGAAGCACTCTGAAGTAATAAAATTTTGCAATGAAAATTTACAGATAAAAAATGCCAGAAACGAATAAATTTAAATTTCAAAGCTGAATCCCAATTCATCCTGGAAATATTGCAGCACTAAGAGAAACAGACTTTATTCCTCTCTTGATAGCTTCCATTATTATTTGTCCACGTGTATTCGTGGTGTTCCTCACAATGACAAAAACTGTTTTACACAGGACATCCTTCGAATACGATAGCTATTGTGATTGGCACCGAATCGGAATTGGGATTCCCTCCATAAACAAAATAGATTTGTAATAAGTACCTTATCAAGGTCGTTTGTACCTGAGCGAGAGAAAACACCCTGGGGGAGAATTAAATGTAATTGTCTGAGGAGCTCTAGAATTAGGAGCTAATCTTCTGCCAGTCGATGTAGAACGACTCCTCCAGTCGACTCAGTGATTCTGTTGGTGCTGCTATTGTTGTTTTCTGGTTTCCGTATGTGTCGCTTATATCGGCCTTTCAGAACCTTTTTGGTAGCTAGGAATACCTTTTTGGGTCTACTAGCACCAAGAAGTTGTGACAGTCGTATCATTTGATCTACATATCGAGCGTTGCACTTGAGAGACTTAGATGCCTCAGTGAGGCTATTATTGTTGAAGTCTTAGCCAATCATTCAAAACTTCTGTGACTTCATTAAATCATTCTTATCCCTGTTTGATAAAAGTCACTTTGCTTCAGCAACCTCGGTTTTTCAGTTTGGAAATAGAACAATTTTAGGAAATACTCCTCTTGCATTCATGTGTTAGGTGATTGTGATGGTTCAAAGGAACGTAATTTTTAATTATATTCCTGGCTTGTTGCAAACTATTTACTTACAAAATTTTGACAACAGCAAACAACTTGAAATTAATAATAAACTCAGAAAATCCCCCAGCCGAACAAAGAAAAAGTAATAATTCGTTAGATCCCGTAAGTAACAAAATTTATTAACTTTAACAATCTTAAATTTGATTGCTTATTATGAAATATATCCTTTAAATAAAGAAGGATAAATTAAGAAAAAATCTTTATATTTTAAGTAAAAACAACATTAATATATTTTCACATCTCAATATTCGAAGTATCTATTATTTTAATTTGATAAAAATAGTAGGTTTCTATAAAAGCACTTGGCTTCAAAAGAGTTAATACGATTATTTGGAGACAAAAATAAAAAATTGCTTTGAAGTTGTGCTTCAACATATACAACTGACAAAGTTAATAACAGAAGTTGAGAGAACAGTCTTACTTCTAACATTACGAGCCTTTTGTATATTTTAATTTGTTATATAAAGTTAAGTGGAACATGACGTGCAGAAAATAAAATGAAATTCTGCTTCTCCACCCTGTCTGCAATTATTCGAAGGACAACTAGCAAAATTCGAGCCATTGTAAGTATGGCTTGGTCGATAGCTCGTGAAAACACGCATTTCGATTAGCGGTTAATAATTCTCACCTCATAGTTAGAGTCTTAACGGATTTCGTTAGTAATGAAGAATGGTTATCATTTAGAAGTTCCAATTAAAAGTATTTAACTCTGATTCAAGCACATACAGGAGAACATAATGTAGGGAATTTTGTTCTAAAAAAGAGGTTAAAAATCCTACTGTGTTTTACTAATCTACCTTGGAATTCAAAACTTGTAATATTGTCTTTTAATTGAAAGTATGCAGAATAAAGGCATTTAGGAACATTGCTACATAAACAAATAATAATCGGTTCAATTTATGAAGATTTTTATATTAACTTTTACAATATGAATAAAAGCATTTATACGAGTAAAAGGGTTTAAATGCTCACAATTAGACAAAAACGCTAGGTTGTTGTCGAAAATATTTTGTAACATTATTTGAGTAATTAGTGGTTTCTTGTTTTTAATCAAGCTATTAGGAACTATTATTTTGGTATTGATTTTTATAAGAAGAGCAAATTATTCAGATTATTTCCTTTAAATTACTATATAAAACTAATGAGTAATTTTCTAATTACCCAAACTCCTGGGAAATAACACATGCAAGTGCTATAAACACATTTTGTCAGCTGCAAAATCAACAATATGCGAACAGAATGCTTTTGCAATGACTGTTTTATGGTCCAAAATTGACTGTAATGTCTGTAGCTAAATTTCAGTCTTCCAAAGTAACGGAAAATTTTATTAAAGAAATTTGGCATAGGTATTGTTTGGCAAATACTCTAGTTAGATGCATGAATTTGATACTCATAACTCTCGTTTTGCGATTTGTGAAGAGAGAAGTAAATACTTGTGCTTGTGATAAATGCTACAGTATCTTTACTTCATAGCTTAAGATGACATATATACATAGAATATATTTTAAAGAGGCTAAATACGGTATGTATAATCATTTTATATCGAACTTACACTATAACTTATTTATGTGGTACCGTCATAGAGATATAAATTGAAATTAAAATATTGCTTAGTATGAACTCCATATCTATTCGTTTATGTCTCTTATAAAATTTAAAATAGCAAATGATGAGGTACATTTTTTATCAGCCATGAATTTTGCATTAAATAACTTTCTTTGGCTAAACACAATGCTACCGGTAAATATGTAAGTAAAATATACCACCTAGATATCAAAATTTATAAATTTACTTACTTCCCCATAAATTCTCTAAAAGTTAATAATATATATATATATATTTAAGAATTATGGTTGTTTTAAAATGTATTACCAGATTGTTAATTTTTAGTGGTTTTCATAATACACACACACTCACACACACGCATATATATATATATATATATATATATATATATATATATATATATGTGTGTGTGTGTGTGTGTGTGTGTGTGTGTGTGTTTGTTTGTTTTTGTTGTTGCTTATGCCTCTTGACCGTCAGTAACATCAGATCAAGTCCCGAAGGCTATGGGCGAGGATTTTGAATTAGCTCCAAAAGTGTCGGAGTCCTACTTTGCTAAATGACTGGTCATGTAATTTTAAACCGAGTCAAGTGACGAGACCAGCACACTTGACCCGGCACCTCCAGGTGTAAATTTGAGAACTTGGAGGACATTGTGTCCATGCCCTATTTTACGTGCCCCGGCCACCATTAGTGAACACGGTGGTAGATTTGTAGCGACGAGCATCGAAACAGGGAAGTTCAGATCACTGGCCCGCTGCTGTTGCCAACCGTGCCCATCTCTCTCTCTCTCTCTCTCTCTCTCTCTCTCTCTCTCTCTCTCTCTATATATATATATATATATATATATATATATATATATATATATATATATATATATATATATATATATATACACTAGAACCTCGATTTTCATAATGAAACATTTAGTTATAGTAAAATTAAAATATAATTACTACCAGCTCTCCTTATTTTGTATCGATTTTGCTTTTATTTTTTAACCTTTACCTTACGGGACCCATTTTTCCAATTCCCTGTTTAGAACGGGAAACTTCATCCCCCCTTCGTAAAAACGGCCATTAAGGGGGTTATACACACACACACACGCACACACACACACTCATAAATAAATAAATATATATATATATATATATATATATATATATATATATATATATATATATATATATATATATATATATAGTATATAAGTATATATGCATATATACATATATATATATATATATATATATATATATACATATATATATATAGTATATATTTATATATATACACACACACACACACACACACACACACACATATATATATATATATATATATATATATATATATATATATATATATATATATATATATATATATATATATATATATATATTCTTAGGACCGTATTCTTGGGATACATGTTATCCCACCCCGTAAGGAAAAGGTTAATTGAATTATCTTTTCCCAATAAATTACAATCGTGACTGAAGTATTACAATTCTCATATTTTAATGTATTAAGCGGCTCTGCTAGAAATACTAAGGTGTTTTGTGAAATGCTTCGTTTTGCATTTGGAAATAAAAAGGCTCTACAATCAACAGAAAATTTATGTCCATAGATTCCACTCTGATGTATTGCAATAAAAAGAGCTATTTTATGCTTGTTAATATTTTATTTAGTTTATTAATTAAAGTCGATACTTATTGATAAAATATTACTCTCACCCATCATAACATAAAATAGCAACGTATATTTTCGCACTGACCGAAAAATAAAATTAATGAACCGAAAACTGGAACATGCATGTTGCATAAAATAGTAGTCTCTGATATAAGAGTGGTGATCATATCTTTTTATCTGAGAGCAATAGCAAGAAGAACTTTGAAGAAGATTTAATACTTCACTGAAATGTAGCATTAAAAATATTTCATTCAAGACTATTTCTTCTTAACTTATCACAAGAGAACCCATGCAAATTTCATACTACCAAATTGTATATTTTATATTTCATATGGTAATTTATATTCATGGGGGTGGAGTCATTGTCTGGAGAATAAATTTTCCACTCGTAATGTGGCATATCTAAAGCATTCTGATCAACTCGCCCATGCATTCATAAAGTGGTGAATACCTTCAACAGATGATTTTTATAGTAATTATTAGGAAATGTAGAGTAAGGAAAGGAAGGAAAGAAAAATTTAGGAGAATAAAATGAATAACATATGCCATACGTTCATTTTATCAAGATTGCATGATCTATTCCGACATATTCTGAGACATACTTTCAATTGAACTATGATGCAACTTTAATAGAACAATTGTAATTCATGTTGTTAGACGATGAGAGTATCAGGTTCATTGTGATTGATCGATACTGATCATAAAAAGTAGAATAAAACTCTTTTTATTTTACCTAAAAATGTCGGCCATTGTCTTACAAGTATCATAGATAGAAATTTATATATATATATATATATATATATATATATATATATATATATAGTTTTTCAAGTATTTGATACATAAATTGTAACATAATACATAACTTGATACATAATTTGATACAGAAATTGTAAGATACTGAACTCAAGAGAGTAAGGGTTCTGAAATATTTTGTGTATGTATAAAATGAGGAATATTAGCTATATATATATATATATATATATATATATATATATAAATTAAAAGATATAGCTTTTATAATCTGAATATTTTTTTTAAACTGGTTTTTCTATAAATTAAAAATGTCTGATATAAAACCTGTCCTATTGCATTTATTTTACAACTCAATTAGAAACCAAGGGAATTATTGAACTTTCTTTTGATTTTTTATTTAACGTTATTTAAATTTAAGAAAGAAAAATAAGCTAGTTTAATAACTAATCTTTAAGGTATGACATTTGAAGGAACCTAACGGCGGAAAAATAAAATTTTATCAATTTTATGAGAAATAAATATTATTTCTCCAAGTGGCATTTTTTAGTAAACAGAACAAATGTAAATTGTTATTTCGTTTTCTGTTTAGTGGTTCAGGTACTTCATAGATTAGAACTGCTAGATTGTTTCTCTACCTTCAAGTACATTATTAAATAATTTATACAAAAAATAATATTTTCCCAAGATTGTGTTCATTTATTCGGAAGGAAAAATATATCGAAAATTGGATTACATCGACTTCATCTTAAAATTTGTTCTTTGTAATGAAAAAGATTCATTTTAGCTAGGTTTTAAAACGAAATACAAAATTTAAACTATTTGAATCAATAATCTCGTTTAACGCTTGTTCAGAAATATCTTGCATTTCAATAGAGAAACACATAAACACAAAAGCTATATGTTAAAAGAAGAATACCCTCTATTCCTAAGCCATAAAAGTCCAAGTACGAGCGGAAGCGAATAATCGCTCTGAACACTCAAGCAGTTACCTTCATCGTGAATATAAAATAGTACTTAAATCGCGAATATTTTAAAGGTCTTCAAATAAAATCGATTGCTGCCGACACAGAAATAAAAATAATGCAAGTGAGTGTGATGGAAGCCCACTTCTGTGCTACTGGTTATTTTATGCATGTTAGTGAGAGAGGTTTAGCGAGATAAAGTGCTCTTCTTGAACTTTATATTAACAAATTTGGTGTATCACCTGTTATGAAATGCATGGAAACGAAAAAACAAAATAATTTTCAATTTGTTTTCTAACATTACAGAAAAAGAAGGTCATGTATAGCAATAAGGTCAGTCACTATCTTTTAAAAGGTGGATTCGTGTTATGTCATCATTTTCGAAAAGTACTTCTATTTAAATGACCTTACTGAAAATGATACTGAACAGCATTTGTGCGCTTTTCCTCAACAGAAAGTATATTTTGAATCATGAAATAAACAGTAGGTTTATTTTTTGCAAGTCAAAAAGGCAAATTTTCTGCATTGAATAAAAATTGAGATTTGTGATGTATCAAGTAAAGTGATGCATCGAAGATTTTGATTATGATAAATAAGTCTAGTCTATTATTTTGGAATGTTATTAGTTGATAACTGTAAAATTTCATGTTCATGGTTTTGAAAATTCTTACATATTTTAAGAAGATTTCATTCGATTGCTTTCAATATCCAAAGGGGTTAGAAATCGTGGTGTATTTGTAATAAATTATTTAGTTTCTTTTTTTACTTGTAATAGTCTGAATATTGCCTATATTACATTAATTACTAATTAATTGTGATTCAGTATTTTAGTGAATCATTTCTAAGTTTTAAGGAGCACTCTACGTTAAAGGTGCTTGAGATTTTATTATTTGATACCCCTCACATATATTATACTCGATATCACGTCCATCAGTGGGATACTTTCATAAAATCAACAGATATCAGCATTCTTATATTTACTTCACTGCTGAAGTTAGTTATCATGACGTAGCAGATGATAGTCTCATATCGAGTTTGTACGGCAGTAATTTCAGGTATAGGAAATTTTCTATTTTCTCAATATTTAAAGTGAAATTAAGTTTAGGAAGTAAAAGTTTAGTTTTATAATATTAACATCATTACCCAATAATCAAACGTATCTATTGCAACTATAAAAGCGATTTCATACTGTCATTGTAAACAGAAAAAAAAATATATTTCATAATTATTTTTCACCGATGTGTGCAAGGGGAAAACCGTGTGCAACAACTGTTATATTTTATCAATTCTAATAAATATTTCATGTTAGAAAAATCAACCTCCTTATTATCGGAGTCATTTTCTATTTCT
Organism: Dolomedes plantarius; assembly: GCA_907164885.2. Classification (NCBI taxonomy): domain Eukaryota; kingdom Metazoa; phylum Arthropoda; class Arachnida; order Araneae; family Dolomedidae; genus Dolomedes; species Dolomedes plantarius. The sequence continues at coordinate 89,813,051 of OU015501.1, forward strand.
AATTCTTTCACTACTAAGATTAAGGCAAAGTACGAAAAGAGTCATGTTACTTCGAGGTTAAAAGGAATTGGGAATTCACTCTAATGACAAACAGTTAGGTTATTTTGAGGAACTCTTGTTTCAACAAATGTGTAATTTAAACTACAACTTTGAGCACAACATCTTGTACATGGACTTGTTCAGCTTTAAAGGTCTAGATCCATCAGTTTTGAAGCGATAATGGAGATTTCTCTTAATAGGCGAGATTTCTTTTCGTATTTTATTAAGGAGAATCTTCGCTTGTGCTCAAACCATTCCCTGCGCTAATGCTATAATTAGTGTTTCTAATTAAGTAATTTAGAATGAGAACTTTTATCCCAAACTTTCTAGCTATAATTCTGAGGAAAATCTATGAATTTTTAACTGATTTTGCATGGCAGTTATATTTGAAATTTATTAGAAAAAGGATTTTCAGCTGAAATAAAAATATTATGAAACATCGATTCTTACTCAGTTTTAGGTAATCCTGCCAGTCAGACTCATGATTGGGTTCTAAAAGAATGTATAATGACTACAGATGCCTCTAACTCTAGACTTTAAACTTTAAAGGGTCGGCTAATACCTGTCGTTTCTAGGTATAACTATCTACGCTTGAGTAAAAACGTTTATTGTTAAGATACTCAACAGGAGTTGGTTTAAAAGATTAACTAAAATTTATGTTTGGATTGTACAGTTTTTTTAGATCAAGCCTTCTGTACCAGGTTATTTCAGGAATAATTTGGGAATTGTTTGTTAATATTTATTGTTCATTACATTCTGAATAGTTAATTATATGAATGACTACTTCTTCTAATGTTAAACTAATTTATATGATGCCATGTAAGGAACTCTGATAAATAAAGCAGAGTTATACACAAAATAGAAATTTACTTCGAAATTATAAGAATTTAAAATGTAAAAAGTACAAAACAATGAATAATGAGATAATTTTATAACTCTGACTAAAGACGGCCATGACTTGAATCGATCATGGGTCTCCTAACCTCACGACTGGTGCTCTATGAATTTAATTATTCTCAACCCCCATTGTTTCAAATTTAGCTTTATTTACTTCCTTTATTACAATGGTGAACGCTTTTTCCTTTGAATTTTTGAAGGATTCATTATCGTTCTATCCATCAGTCAGTCAGTCAGGTAGTACTGAACACTTATTTATCTAAAGTGTAATCAAACCTAGTATCGAAGCTACCAAATCAAGTAATCCAACAAATTTATTGGATCTCTTTTTTTCTCAAAGTCTTAATTTATATTTAATTACACAATACCTGCATTTCGTTCTTTTTTACATGTAAAAATTATCGAGTTTATGAGAGATAAGATCAGTGTTAACATTAGATGGGTAAATATTAATAAAATAAATCCGAAATGGTCAGAATTTGAGACTGCGAAACAGGGTTAGACAAACGCAAACTTATCAGCGAAGAAAGCAAACTTCGTACTTTATAATCATCCATTTATTTTCAAATAAATATATCAGTACTTCCGTTTTAGACAAAGAGGGTCTCAACTTAATATTGCGAAATCAATTAAAGTAATCCATTAGAGACACAAAGGCAAAAATTTGCAAATGCGAACCTTCATCATTAATAATACTATTAACTGCTTATTTGCATTAAATGGAAATGACGGGAGCTTTGAGGCTATGAATCTCTTGTACTGCTCAAGACGTTCTTTCCTTCTTTTCACTGCGGCCGTAATTCTTCACTAAGTGTCATTTAATAAGAGTGCAATTTAGGTTGCTTGCATTACTTTAAGTTAAAATTTTGAAAAATAAATAATTAGAAGTAACTTGATGTGAAAACTGAATGGAATTTGAAACTTCGGAAATATCTCAAAGAATGCTACTAAATACATTTTTATTTTTCATGTATTTAAGATAAAAAAGGTTACAACAATAAGAAAGAGACACACAGAACAAAGTCAGAATGCCTCAAGTAATTTGGAATGAAAGAGGATAAAATAAGGCTATCAAAATGAATTTTATATGAACCAATAATGCAAGTTATTATCTAAGCATTTCATGAAATTTCCTAAAATAGAAAAGGAAATTAAATTACAAAGGAAGATTCTTTAACCCGAAAGCAAAAACTTAATTTAAAGTTATCCTTTACTTATAGAAACAATTAATCAGTTATCTAATTTGTTGTGTTATCTATATAGGTTAGGATTTAAACTAAGCATTCACAATAAATTTGAAGTCCTTCATAGAAATAGCTTAAAATTTAATAACCAGAGAAAAACATGTTTCAATTAATGAATCGTTTAGAATATCAGATTATGTATGCAAAAAAATTTCATCGCTACATTTATTTATTACAAGATAAAACGAGAACGTGCAGCGATGGTAATTTAACTAGGATTTTGATTATGATCGGTGTGCTCTTACTGAGGTATGTGGGTATAAAAATAATATTGAACATGAGTTTTGTTATTGTCGGATTTTCTGTTTTATACAGATATTAGCATAATTTTGGTTAGTTACCAATGATAAGGTCATCTCTTGCAGCTGAAGTACTAAACAGACAGAGATCTATAGCTTAAAGCCAGCATTAACGAAAAGAATAAATTTAAGTAAATATTAATGAGGGATATTTTCTATAACAAAAGGTCTGAACACGTAGTTGTAGCCATGACATAGTCATAAAATATTTACTCCTTTGATATTATTAAACGTTACTGAGGTAAGTCTCATTTTAAAAAAATCCTCGTACTTATCAATTACCTTCAGAAAACCGAAACCAATGAAATTTGTCCAAAACAATGCTTTAAATACTCAGTTGTTCACTGGAAAACCTGACAAACACTTGAGTTACAACAGGGAAATTTATTTATACGGTTTATTAAGCGATGACATCTGGTACAATATATACATGACTGAAATTTCAGATCCAGAAATTAAAAGGAATGTTTTAAAATCAATATATTGTTTGCCCACCTTTAGAGGTTAAAAGTATTAGAATAGCGTGGCACTAAATGATAAAAATCCTGGTAGGCTGTATGTGATATGTCGTTCTATTCAGATTCAACACACATCCCCAATTGTTCAATTTAGATTGCGGGTATGTATGTATATATATATATATATATATATATAAGAATAATTAAATAATAAAAAATTATAGGACTAGGTTCAAATGGAACCAGGAATGGACTTTTTCGGCTGTTAACTAGCTAAATTAAATTAATCAAGTCGTTTGCCACTAAATGGCCTGTTTTGATCTGTTTTATTGTTGCATTAAGCTTGTCGGGTTGCCCTTGCGGGTTCTGTTGTGGTCCAGCAGGATTGCCGCCGTAAGGGCAGTTATCAGAGTATGTTTGCCTTATAACCGAAAGGTGTGGGAGGCGGAAGGATCGACTTAGATTGCGGGTAATGACATACGGTCCAAATTTCAAGCAATCATTACTTACGCGTGTTATAAGGAGACTAATAGAGCGATCGAGAAGACAAGAAAGAAGTGATAATTGTTGGTCCTAAGAGAAAAGAGGGACAGTCGGACTACAGGGAGACACGCATTGTCCCGTTGAAAGATAGCTCCAGGGAGAGTAGGAGGAATTAATCCTCTGGTACTAAGACCTCTCTGGTTTATCTCTGACTTTTCATACTACCTGCAAACCGTATAAAGCGAGGGGGGATTGAAATGAAATTGTACCCAGGCTATTACGCTCCGATTAGAGCCAGTAGCCGCTTCACAATGTACACTTTCCGATGATGTTCCCCATTGTATCTTTGAAGAAGGATATGGCCGTTGTAGTTTTCGAAATTTAATGTAGACTCGTTAGAAAACATTTTGCTTCAATTCAGAGTTCAAGTGTCTTCACCCTTGCTTATATTTAAACCTTTGATGTCTATGGTAAAGGATTATAGAAACTCGTAGTATTGGACGCCGAGCTAGAGGCCTCGCTGCAGCAATCGTCGGTGAAAAGTGCTGACAGACATCGTATGTGTCACCATCCTCCACTTTTGTTCTAACGTTGAGGACGTCGCTGCATGATTTGTAGCCGCCATGAGTAGCAAGTTCCTGTCAAAACAATTTGACGTATGAATGTGTTCATCAGATCCCCCACGACGATGTGTACAACCTCCTTGCATCCATTTTCCTCAAATAAGAATTATTCTAATAGTTTCTCACCCAACGGCTGCAGCAGTGTTACAACACTACAAACCACCTTCTCTTAGCTCAATAATTCTTCCTATCTCAAACTCTGCGCAATGTCCATAATGTTGTCTCGTTTTGTTATTGGCATGTTTACATACTATCAGAGCAATACCAATCGAATTCACAGTGTTTAGGATTTGCTTTTCGGGACCTTCCTCCATTCCCTTTGTGTCATATTTTAAATTGTATTGCCCTCGTATATGAGCAATAGTATTTATGCATTCGAGCAAAGGGTTGAAACGCAAATTAAAATTATCACATAAGAAAGAAAAAGAGAGTGTTGCGTTGGTAATTATTTTTCAATGAAAGGAGGACCAAACTATGGCAAATGAATGCGAATCTAAACATTAAAGGGTCATCTAAAATTTTTACCCTTCGAAGAATAATTTTCTTTTAGCTAACGCCTAGTAAGTTGACAAATTGCAGAAAAATGTCTGGACATGTATTCGTCGCACTCTCATGGCAATAGTTCTCTGTGGAAGATTCCTTGCACTGACTAAGATATTTGCAGCATTAGACCAGACGATGGTCGTTGACAATAATGATCCAGGGTTTGTGTTTGGTAATCTCATAGTGATATTCAATACTAGGTTGTCAAAACGCACGCTTGGGATCTAAGCAGATTTCTCCTATAGTGTAGAAATTTTCGCACAATTTCCCAGAGGTTGTCCGACTATATTTATTGGTATCTTCCAATAACTATAAAACGTTCTTTTCTTGCTGTAAAATACTTTTATCCACTCTAGCATTTCGCTAGTCTAGATATTCTCGTCTTCTGCCATGCTAATATAACCTTAGATATTGTGTCTCGACTAACAGAAGTGATGAGGTCTTTTCTAAATTCCCTTGTTACATTCAATGAAAAACTCTAAACAAAATATGTGTACATGTGTGTATAAATATGAATAAACAAATGTGTATATAAATGAATATATATATATATATATATATATATATATACACTCTGTCACAAAAAATATAGGCACCGAAAAGGAAACGAGATACTATCACGAAACTTAACATGTATGTAGTGTATGAGGAGATAAGCAAACGATAACAAATTCAGAAGAACAGACCGTGTTATTAAGAAGACATGGCGTAAAAAAGGTTACAAATCAGTAAGTAGTAAATCCATCTCTGGCAGCTATACAAGCCGAAACATGGCGTGGCATCGAATCAATGAGGTCCCCTATGACCTCCTGCGGATGATCATGCCATAATCTTTGCAACTGGGCAGTTAATTCCCCAGTATTCCGGGACGTATGCAGTTGCCTTCCAAGCACTGTATACGTCCGGGAAGTGCTCTATTGGCAAAAGGTCTGGTGACCTGGCAGGCCATGGGAGTACGCCGTATCCTTGAAGACATTGTTGGGATTGTCGCGCATGTATGTGGACGGGCGTTGTCTTGCTGATAAATGGCCCCTGAGCGACTTGATAGTATAGGCAGCACAACTGGCGTTAAAATCTCGTCCACGTAAGTGCGTGCCGTGAAAGTGCGTTGAAGGACGACTAGAGTTGATCGTGTGTCCCAACAAATCTCTCCCCACAATGTCACATATTGTGTAATCGCCGTATGCCTCTCGACAACAAATGCCGGATTGGACCGGTGGCCTGGACCCTCCACACGCGTATGCACTGGTCATCAGCATTGAGACTGAATCGGGATTCATCGCTGAAGATCACACGCCTCCAGTCGGTCACACTCTAGCTTGCCCGAGGTCGGCAAAAATCCAATCGACACTGCCTATGATATGGGGTCAGTGGTAGTAGTCTTAATGGACGTCGACTCCTTAAACCTGCGTCGGCCAGTTGTCTCCGAATGGTTTCCCTTGATACCATCGGATGTCTGGAAGATGGTAAATGGCGTCGAACCGATTCTAACGATGTTGTTCGTGCGGACGTGGCCGCTCTTATGCCGCGATCCTCACACGCATTTGTGTTCCTGGGACGCCCTGACCCTCCGCGTTTATAGACTATCCCTTCCGTGATCCATTGTTGTCAACACCGAGCAACTACCATATCGCTCCGACCGAGGTGTGGCCGATACGCCTGTTTGACCAACCTGCTTCTCTGAGGCTTACTATACGCCCCCTCTCAAAGTCCGACAATTGTTCGTACTGTCGCCGGTTACGTCTCAGAGGCATCTCTAGTCACAATACCGTCCATCCAAGTCTACAGATTTCTTTGAGTAACCCTATGGCACGAGCAATCATGTTTTAAACTCTCCCAGCTGCGCATCTCATATGCGCATAGCGCGCTTACGATTGTCTCATTGGCGTCGAAATTTTAATAATTTGCATATCCCTAACCAGACTACATTCCTGCCACGTTTCGTGATAGTAGCTCGATTTCTTCTTGGTGCATATTTTTTTTTGACAGAGTGTATATATATATGACAAGCTCGCTACTTACACCCTTCCCATTACGTCGTCTTAAATCCAAACTTACTCCTTCTTGATATATCTTTACTTAATTATTAAAGTTATAGCAGTCAATGAATTAAAAGGCCTGTGGCAAAGAACTACAATTAATATCTCTAACATCGTTTATTTCCAAAATCTTAAGCTACCTGATTCAATCCTATAAATTAAATCCAAGAGTCATCAAGCTCCCAGGCGACGCGTGACTATCTCCATCAAGAATTTCTCGCCGTCTGATTAAACGCTATTGTTTTTCTGCCATCCAAAGCCACCGCGCATGCCCACATGATCTCTGTGACGCATACACCGGAGATGGACCAAGGGCGTGGCCACAGATGTCAATCAATCCAAAAGGAATTTCCCCGATTTATCTCGATGCATTTCGAACCAAGATATGAGAATAGTGGCGAATTACGCCACGACAATAAATTAATTACTAAGCCCCCTTTAAATTTAGAATAATCATTCTTTTCCCACTAAATCCTTGACATATATATATATATATATATATATACATATATATATACACTCAAGAGCCAAAACATTATGACCACCCCCACATTTTGCAATGGATTCGCCTGGATGACGTGGAAGGCACGTGATCAGATGGAAGTGGTATTTAACTGCTGCTGGAGAGTCTGAAGAATCATTCTTTCACTTACTTCTGTGTGTGATGGGAAAGGCTGCGGATCTAAGCGACTTTGATAGAAGGTAGATTGCAATGGCTCGAATGCTCGGAACAAGTATTTCCGAAACTGCACGACTCGTGGGTTGTTCGCGACCTACAGCTGTTAGTACTTATGCAAAGTGGATGAATGACGGTGAAACCAGCAGTAGACGACATGGTGTTGGACGTCAAAGAAAAAGGTCGTCGGAGACTGTCTCGCATGGTGAAGCAAAACCGGAGCCAGACTGTGGCTCAGCTGACAGCCCAATACAATGCAGGGCCAAGTAGAATAGTATCACAGCACACTGTTCAGCGGACACTGTTGGATATGGAGCTACGCAGCAAACGTCCCACTCGTGTGCCTTTGCTGACCAAGCGTCATCGCCAACTGCGCCTGCGTTGGGCCCGGGAACATCGCGACTGGTCCATGGATCAGTGGGAGAGAGTTTCCTGGTCAGATGAATCACGGTTTGTCATTCATCACGCCGATGGCCATGTCAGGATACGCCGTCTTCCAGGCGAACTGCTGCTCCCTCAATGTACAGTAGGTCATACACAGGCCGATGGTGGCGGTATTATGCTTTGGGGGACGTTCTCTTGGGCGTCTCTGGGACCCGTGGTTGTGGTAGAGCAGACCATGAATGCTACAGGGTATCTGAACATCATTGCGGACCAGTTGCACCCTTACATGGCCTCTGTTTTTCCAGCTGGAAATGGAAAGTTCCAACAGGACAACGCCCCGTGTCACAAGGCTAAAATTGTGTTGGAGTGGTTCCAGGAACATGATGCTGAATTCCAGTTAATGTCCTGGCCGCCTAACTCACCGGATCTCAATCCGATAGAACACATTTGGGATGTCATGGGACGGCAACTCAGAGTTCAAAGACCACCAATTCGCAATATCTCGGATTTTCGTGACCGTTGCTTAAACATCTGGTACAATCTGTCTCCGGTCATCTACCAAGGACTTGTGGCATCCATGCCAAGGCGGGTTGAAGCTGTGTTGCGCGCCAAAGGTGGGCCAACTCGTTATTGACAGGTGGTCATAATGTTTTGGCTCTTGAGTGTATATATATATATATATATATATATATATATATATATATATTCAGTTATTTATTTATTTTGAGCACATGATTAACCTTTAATAATCGTAGGATTTATTTATTTATTTTTTTACCTGAAAATGTAGCTATGAAAAGCCTGAAAATTGCATATACCCCATGCTATGAAAAATAGTATAAAAGATCTGAAGCAGTAGTTTCCCAACTTTGAAAGTCAAATGGTGCATTGTATGACAGAAATATGTTGGTGGCCACCTTTCTTTCAGCTATTGGTATTTAGCTAACAGTTACGAAACTACGAGAACACTATAAAAAAGAGCTTTTTATCTAAAAAACAACAATTAAAAACATGCTTATGTTTATAAGCTGAAAATATTATTTTCTTAATGCTAGTATTATTTAAATATTCTTGATAGTGTTTTAGCAGTAACATGTTAACATAAAAGTTTTTGAAGCTGGACAATGGATGATGCAATTTTTTTCTCTTTTTTTGTGAGAATAAAACAGGAGACAATGTCATACTACTTATATGACATGGGGATTTTTAAATTCAATTTCATAGTATAATTATTTATAAATAAATAAATAAATAAATAAATATATATATATATATATATACAGTGATTTCCGCTTATAAGAATCACGTTTGTTATTACTGTTTTTGATTCTTATAAGCGGTTGATTCTTATAGCCGAAATTTAGGTTTTTGGACAGGCACACACGCACCTATATATACATATATTAGATAATTTAGCATAAAATACTCTTTAATTTACATTAATTATCTTTTATTAAAATTATTTTTTATAATTTTAAAAATACAACTTCATTTCTAGACCAATAAGTAGATACACATGATTATAGTAAGAGAAATAAAAATCCAATATTTGTTACAACATACCAGCTTAACAGTTTTAACATTTCAACTACAGGAAGGGAGCAAGAAAAAGTTTTCTATGGTAGTTTGACGTAATGAAGTTTTCAGGAGGCTGCTTCAATACTCTTTCAATACGAAGATTCACCTTCTAGCTTACGTTTCACGGTTTGATAACGTGCTGAATCTACTAATGTCACGTTTTCCTAAGTGATAGTGGACACTTCGCCGAAGATTTATGTGTTTCAGGGTCAAGGAAGCCGCGACCAAAATGTGGGAGGTGGGAAAAAAAGGGCCCCTATTTTTGTTTGTCAGTGCAGAAAAGTGAAATCGGACCCGGACGGGTAAAGATGCCCCTGGGTCAAGCTAATAGGACAGTGTTGGGCTAAATTGTTTAAGGGGAAACTATTATGTTATGTCTAACAAAGAAAGGAATGAATTTTAAGACTATATTTCATCCCATCTTATCAATTTTTCTTTTGAAGTATAGATCTTAAAATTTAAATTACAATAAGACTTTTATCTACACATCTCCCAGCTACAGATTATTTAATAGCAAATCTATTTTGTTTAGTTGTTCTTAAGATTTTTCAGTTGACAGAAAATGTTATCTCTTTTGAATAATCATGCCCAGTAGTTTAAATAAAATGAATACCACCGGGTAACTCTCTGTATGCGTGAAATTAATAACTCCTTAAATTTTAGCTTGAAAATCCACAGAAAGAACACACGTTTTCTGTCACCTTTTATTCAACCCCATTTATCTCTATTTCTGCCTTTTAATTTGCTTTTCCTGACATAAATTTCCTTTTTGTTAATTGTTAGAGTGTATGATTACACGCAGTCATCAGTACTGGTTTACACCGGAGAAATTTTTAATAATAATTCTTGTGTTCTGGTCGCCTTAACAACGCATGACCTTCCAGTAAACGTTGCAAAAGTCGACTTCACTTTCATTATTCACAACAAGGACGCTACAGTTAAGGTTTGGGCACATGGACATATGCTTTAAATCATTGCTGGTCTGATATTCAATAAGAGCAGGAGAGTGGATTTGGAGGTGATTGATAGGATTAATTGAACAAATTTCTACTTTCATATGGCCTAGATTTTCGAGCTTGGTTTGAATTTAAATATTTTATTCATCTCTTTATACTATTAATGGCACTATATGGATGAAATAATAAAATATAATGGAATATTTAATGAGAAAAATTTACATTTTCTTCTAGTGTTTAAAAAACCCCTAAATAATAAAAATGTGACTCTCTTATGATATAATTAAGGTTGGAGTTAACAGAAAATCTTTTGATATCAAGTTATTAAAATGTAAAATATAAAAAAAAGTTCCCTTATTTTTTTTGACGACTGAATGGTGAAACAATATTGAATGTAAGCTTTCACATACGGATACTTTGCATAAATCTCTGAATGCAATATATATCCTGTACAAACACAAAAACTAATTAAAATATCTATTCTAACATTAATTTAGAAGCAATAATGAGCTCGTAATGTTGGAAACAGGTTAAGAATAAAAACACTGCAGAATTAATTATAACAAAATTAAGAGTTTTACAACTTAAAAATACTTATAAGAAATTAATTTAAACAGAGCGTTTAAAATTTCGATACAAAAGATTTTTATTTGGTTATTACGATAGCAAATTGAAAACAGTAGCTCTAGAACACAAGGCTTTACCATATGGAATTGTAATGTACATAGTTCTTCAGACTAGATCACTGGGTTAATAGTGTAACACTAAAAAAAATTGTAGTTTTTTTTTATTAAGTACCTACGCTTGATTGATAACTGTGTGTCACGCAATAGAAGCAGAACATTTATAAATAGCGACATTACTAGCTTAGATTATCTTTCTATATTTGAACTATAGTATATTATTTTGTATTAGTGATTACTGAATTTTTGTAACTCCGCCATGAAATATAAAAAGTTAGAATTCGGAAGTTATTTTGAAATGCATAAAAAAACTATTGTTCGTAAAGAAATGACAATTTTTTTTCAAATTTGGAAGAATAGAATATATTTAATTGGAAAAATTAAAATATACTATGTTCTCGTGCTTTAAATTTAATGCTTACATAATAAAATTAGGAGAATTCTGTGTGCTAAATTTAATATAAACAAGGGTGAAACATAAAAATAAGGTTTTAATTCTCTATCTTAAACAGACTGTTGAATTATTATCTGTAAATTAACCCAACATAATTGGAAATTTGTAAGCGAGTCTGATTTCATTAACACAACAGTGAACAGTCACGAAAATTATAAAATCGTATTCGTACTGCATCCTATGTCATTTGTTTAACTCTTGTTTGTTCACATTTCTTGTAAACATTTTATCCGTTAAATTTAACGCAAGCAGTTATTTTGCATAAGATTAGGTTGAAAATGAAACAAAAGCTGCTTTTACGTATGAAGAGAATATTACATAGAGATACTATCAATGTATGGCTTGAATAAAAAAATGAGATGTTTAAAATATATTATGTTAGATTCCTCTGTGCAGGTATTTATATAGAGATTAAATTAAATTTGAAAATGATTATATGCAAATGAATAATAATCCTGCTAAATAATAATCCTGCTTATGATTATATGCAAATGAATAATAATCCTGCTAAATTGTTAATTGACAACTATTAAAGTAATTATTTCTATTCTAAGATATTGCTAAGAAATTCACATTGTTTTGCCTCACAATTGATTTCTTATGGGACTCATCACCTTTGAACCTTGAAAAAATCGAATTTTCCTTTTTATAATTTTTAGAATATTTGAACATTTCTGAATCATTTAAAACAAACCGCGTTAAAATATTCTAACTAGAACTTAAAAAAACTATGACATGAAAGAAGCAGTTCCAATGGAAACATTACCAGTGTGGGAACTTTAGAAGCCTTTTTTGTCGAAATGATCATTTTCATGCTTGCTCGCACTGTATAAAAGAAACTACTGCAGATATTAATTTCATATTTTCAGGGTAGATGTATAATGATGCTACCAAAAATGTGCATTTATTTTTTTTCTTAAAAAAAATTATTTTACTATGAATTTATAGCATTTGATTTGTAATTTTAATGGGCTTTTTCAGTTTTTTTAAAAATATGATTGCCCTGGAGTAAATATTTTTAGGTGTTTTATAATTTAAATGGGTGTAGAAATATACCTATTGTTTTAGCATCACAAAAATGCAAAAATTATTATTTGAACTTAATTAGAGCTGTTGTAAGTCTGCGCGCAGTGTATCAGTACAAATTTGAAATTTTAAGAAAATACACTTCATAAACAAAATTCTTATTCACTTGTAATAAAATTAATTTAGGGAACATAATCTATGAAGTTTAAAGAACTTATACTGAAAACTTCATATATAATGGCCAACATATAAAAAAATATAGAAGTTCGAACAAGCAGCAAATATTCTGTCTTTTCAGCTTGTGCAAAGGTGATGACTCCCCTTAATGAAAAACCCTCTTATACTATTCTTTTCTTCTTCATACGACATTATGTTCATTCTTTACTAGCGTATTTATATTTCCCTCTTCTATTCTATTTAAAGCTTCCTTGGCGGCTCATGGATCTGACTCCAGAATGGACACGACACCAACCAACCAACACTCCTATTTCCTGTGTTCTCATAATTTATAATAATAATATCTAATTACACATAATTGATAAGAAGATATAAGTTTAAAACAGTTATAAGCTACATGTATTTATAATGCATAAAATTTGATACAGTTTCCTTTATCAGAAACATTTTTTATAGTAAATCAATTGAAACCTTACAGAAAATGAATATTTTAGGATAAGAAATTATACATTTTTAATATTAATACCTTATTCATTTCGTTTTTTATTAAATAGTAATTTAATATATCAGTTTGCAGCACTGAACGAAATGGAAGATAATTTGATGTGAAATAAGACCATATATACGAAATGAAAACAGGAATCATCTTATCAGTAATAAAGTAAGCAATATCAGATGGCAAATGAGCCGTGATATTACCCGAGAAACATATTACGGAATTTCTGAAGCATTTTAAATTTTGTTCGATACATTCTGAGCAAATATAAAATTCACTTATATTGATGAATATAAAAATCCTTTAGAAATTAGAGAACCCACTACAAAAGGTAAAAGCCCAATTTTATTACTTAAGTTGCTGAACAGTCATAGGAATTTATTTCAACAGACAAATCACAGTCAGTAGTCCAAGCTCCTGAATTTCTTCCTGTGACACATGGTTAATTTTTTTTTTATTTTTATTACCTCATATAAAATTTTGATGCGTCGTTTTTCTCCCAACATACTCTCTCTCCGTGGGCTCCATAGACTTGTCGAAAGCATTCAGGAAATTCAGCCTCGTTTCCCTTCATCAGATACGATAGATATCTTCCTTTCTTCAGTCTTTCTCAAAGACACGAAGCCTCTTGGCGCCATCAGCAGTGACTAACGACTTGCACGTGCAAAACGTTTCATTCCATAAAAGATTTATGTCGCCAACCTTGTGCTCTGGCATTCTATATCGACCTCCTTTCGCAAAACAAACCTAGACTCCGTACTTATTTCCTTTTAACGTACTCGTTACATTCATGCCATTCATTTGCTGTGTCGTTTTTATAGTTGCTAGTATTGGATACGAATGGCTCTTCTGCTGCTGTGCTTGATGTCTCCACGCTGTGTAATTGTATTTTATTTATTGGTATCGGTGTTGCTGTTATTATACATATTTAATTCTCTTTCTTCGTGCATGCTTATCCTTTCAGAGATATAGCCTTTGTTGTTAGCTCTGTTGTTAAACAAAAAGTGCTGTTCGGAAATATGTTCTCTGATTTAAATATGCATATGTTGTGTATATTCCAATACTAGGCTTTGACATATTTATTTCCTTATTTTTTAAAGTCCTCTATAAGATTGAATATTTGCTTTTTTTGTCAAAACTTGTCTGTAGTTCACTGGTAATACATTTCATTATACACTCAAAGTTTTGCAGTGTTCTTGAAAAATTTTAAATTTTTAGGTTTTTATAGATCTGTATTGTCTCATAAGATAAATTTAATAAAATCCATTTACGAAACTGGTAGGTTTCCTATAAGGTACCACTTTATATTAGAACAAATACCATTTTTATCTTTATTTACCATGACTTTTTTAATATTAAACCCTTAATTTTAATATAAATCAGTAATAATATATTTTAATAAATGTTAAGAATATTTTTGGCTTGAGGAAAAAAATTGTATATTAACTACGTATTAAATTCAGTGTAAACACCTGAATGCAAAGTTTGTGATGCAACTCCATTTCATTCACGCTCTCGTCTTATACAGATTACCGGTACTCTGAATAGTCAGTAGTAAATGAGAGAGGTCTTGGAACCAGAAGGCCCGCTTCTCTAACAGACTCTCCCTGGAGCAATCTTTCAACAGGACAATGATTGTCTCCTTGACCTGTTGTCGAACGTTTATTTGTTGACAAACAAGTACCGCCTCTTCCCTGGCCTGCTAAGTCGTCCTATTTGTCTTCCATATCGTGCATGATATGACTGCTTGAAAATTGGTCTGTTTGTCACCACCTGCAATCACAACTGAAGAATTGTGGATGCGTGTTGAACATGTGATGAACGACATTTCAGGGACAGCCATCCAGAATCTATAGAGCTCAATGCCTCGCAACAATAACAACTACTAAAGGTGGACCCATGAAATACCGAATTAGCATGTTCCTTTTGACATAGAGATTTGTAATTTCAGTCAGTTATAAATTGTACCGCATATCGTCTCTCAAATGCATTTCATTGCTGTAGTTCAAGTCTTTGCTTCTGTTGCAATTCCAGTAAACAACAATTATTATATAGATACATACATACATACACACACACACACACACACATATATATATATATGTGTGTGTGTGTGTGTGTGTGTGTATAAAGTGCAAAATATGCAAATCATTGAATTTTATAAATTAATAATGAATATAAACTTTAGGACATCCGTGACATTCTTCTTGTCAAGATAAATCTTCTTGTCTTATAAAATCAATGCAGAAATTTCGTAACTTACATATTCCTAAATATTCCTCGTTGTGTTACGATATTTTCATCAATAAAATCTAAATAGCTCTTGTCTATCGTAGTAAGATCTATATCTTTAATCTATCTTAATATCTTTTTACTATCAGAAAATGTTTATAGTAAAACGTTGTCAGCGTTTCTAAATTGATTAATGATTGCAGTAAATCAATATTTTCTTCGGAAAAACTTTTAAGCATTTACCTCTGACACGAGTGAAAGAATATTCTTCAGCTTTCTACCCCATAGAGCGCTGACCCTATTTGTGTCACCGCATTGCGGGCTTCTGCGATGTTATATTTTCACCCCTGCACTGCTATAGAGACCCCTCATTACACGTACATTTCATGTTTCTGTTATCGAAATTCATTTAAAAGCAATTTTTGTACATTAAATAGTAGAAAAAATATTAAAAAAAATTATTAAATAAGAGGTGTTTTATATGTTTTAAAACATTGAATTACGAAGGTTAACTGCATTTAGATAAAAGCTTTGAAAATTTCCCTAAATATTATTCATTTTTAACTCAGAAATGAGGCAAAAGCTCTTAATGTAACATGTGACATTTTATGAACTATCTATTTAAAGTTTATCGTGTTATGAAGGCTTCAATCTTTATATTTAGCGTTATTAATATGAAAATCAAACAAACTTTCTAAGTATGACATTATAAAAATAATTCATGTCAATTTATAAACTCTACTTTATTATTGTTCTCTTGATGTAATTAGAACCTCAAAGCAAACATACTCAGTTTTACACATTTGTAATATTTTCTTTATTTGTTTATATTAATTAATGTTTTATTTTAATAAGCATATTATTTGACAAAACCCCTTTTTTATAATTAAATGCCAAATTTTTATTCTCAACATATAAACTATAGACTGTTTAAACTGTCTTTTAGTTATATTCTTCCTTATATAATTCAGCCCTCTCTTAACCTGGCTTACAAAACCAGACAAGCAATAAAGTATGGAATCTGATATTAAAATCTTATATATTGGAAATTTCTTCTTTAATTATTTTTTAAGAGGCTTTATTTTCCTTTTGTGAATGAATTAAACCTTCGATTAAGATATTTTTTGGGACATTCAGGTCTTTAAATTTTAACTAGTGCATCTTTAAAGCTATAAATATTTGAAACTTTCGACATTTTCTAAAATCTAGCAAAAAGGCAATCCTCGGTCTATCTCTTTAACAGAAGTCAACTGATTACTTACATAGGAAAAAAGAAATTTACTATTACTAACTAATTAGTGCAGTTATTCGTACTTTAGTTTTTGTTAAAAAAAATATTTTTAGGATAGTAAATTTAATCACGACCAAATTGATTTAGATATTATTTTTCTATCAATTATAAAATGAAACATATTTATAAAATTTATCAATCTCTAGTGTTGAAAGGAATTAACATTAACAGTTTTGTTTGTTAACTTGCATTTCTTTAGTTTACTTACATATAAGCTGTAAGTAAAAGGGATAAATAATTTAAAATTTAAAATACTCCTTGAATGAAATCAGATAATAATAGTTAAAATTATATCCGGTCCTCCTTTGGAATAAAGAAGTATAAAAAATAGCCTAAATGTACTTTAATAATTTTATAAGCCTTTAAAATATCATACATCAATCATTTAGAGATTAGTGTTCATCCTCTGATAAGCAGACGTACGTAATATAGATTTCAGTATTTAAACTTTGGATCCATTAATTAAAATGTAGACTGTGGGGAATAAACTGAAAAGATTCTTAGAGCTTTTAGAATAACTACTAATTGATTTTCTACAACATAAAAAGAACTGATTAATACTCTGGAAATTCTGTTTGCTTAAATATCTTTAGCTAAGCGATCAAAAGTATAATCTTTCTATTTTCCAAGTCTCTAGTGTATATTAAACCAAATTTTCAGTGACATTAAAGATATCCTTCCTTTTCAATGACACATTTTGTCCTATTCTGAATGGAACGGGTATAAAATTTACTTACAATTCCCCTGGCTAGCTTAGGTTACCTAATTAACATTTTATTAGAATTTAAAGAAATGTAAAAAAAATGCGTTGTTTAAATAAAGATTACTATTATTATGTAAAAAGTTACACGAAATTAATTAAATATAATAGTAAAGATTCACTTAAAAATCTAATAAAGTTTAATTAAAATCGATAATTGACAATTCATATTAAAATGTTTATAGCACCAAGGAGTAGAACTCCTTTTGTTTAATAATGAAAAGCCCTTTTTCTACCACATTTTTTAATTTCTTAGGAATTTATTAAACAGAAGTTTGATGCTTTATTTAATAATCCAATGGGAGAGCCATATCTCTTTGACAGGTGTGGGAATCTTATTAAGTTAGAAATCAGCTTCCAAGTACAACGATACGATATGTAATATTGGTGAATCCGTATTTATCACTAATGATAGGTCATAAGTAATCTAATCAGAGATATAAGAGATGTGGATGTTCCAAACAATTGAATTCAAGTATCCTGGATATGTTCGGAATTTGGGTTAGCAGGAAACTATCAATAAATTGATTGATATTCGGCTGTACTAATTTATCAAGGTTCAGTATTCCTCACGTATTGATGTTAGATGAAATATAATAGATATTGCTTCCAATCTTTGCTATATACTTTACCTTTTTGGGGTCAATTTTTATATTTTATTCGTATTTCCTATTATAAGTTAGAACCAACATCTCAGTTGGAAACTAACAATATAGTTAAATGAGTTCAAACTTTCATCATACATTAATGGAAATCCTAACAGAACTAGTTTTTAATTGATAGTAAATGCATTTTCAATTTCAGGAGTTAAGGTATCTAATGTCTCCCTCTCTCTCTCTCTCTCTCTCTCTCTATCTATCTATCTATCTATATATATATATATATATATATATATATATATATATATATATATATATATATATATATATATATATATACCGTTGGCTCTCTGTTTAACGACT
Source organism: Dolomedes plantarius (assembly GCA_907164885.2). Lineage (NCBI taxonomy): Eukaryota > Metazoa > Arthropoda > Arachnida > Araneae > Dolomedidae > Dolomedes > Dolomedes plantarius. The sequence goes on from OU015501.1 coordinate 89,831,351, forward strand.
TTCAAGGGACCTTGAAAAATCGTCCTTAAGTAGAGATCGCTCTTAAATAGAATTTGTGAAAAAATAACATTTCCCATAACGTCGGAGGGACCGAGACTGGGAAATATCGTCTTTAAATAGAGATCGTCGTTAAGTAGAGCGTCGTTAAACAGAGAGCCAACTGTATATATTATTTAAGGATTTGTTAAAACCTGCATGGAAATAATTTGGTTTAATAAACGTGCATAAAGAAGTAATGCATAAAGGAAAAGTAGCTGAGGCATTAATTTTTTACGGATATGTCCTTAATCCTTTCTTTAACAAAATTCCATTTCTCGGTTTAAAATTATAGTATATAGACTATTAGATACTTAATAAATGTCTTTCCTTTCAAAGTTTATTAATGCAATAAAACTTGCGTTTCAACTATGAGAAGCAGAAAAATATTTTTGAATAATTCTATTTTACACGACTACTCAGGCAAGCTGTTAAATGAAATAGTATATATACCGTAACAGAGTGTCTTATTATAATGCGACAGATTTAACTGTTATAAATCAAGATGATAAGGGGAAACTACTTTATTTTTTAAAAAGAAACTTTTAGCTTCTTGTCTTTTGTGGCGAAATGATTAAAAATATTAAATTCATCCTTCAAAATGAAAAGAAAAATCACAGGTTGGATTTTAAAATGTGTCATACAGCATATGATAAATATTCCAGAAAAGTTATAGTTTAAACTTACTATTTAAACGTAATTTATAGTTAAAACGTATGGAGAGAGCGGAAGTTATTGTGCTAGTACACAATACACCAATCATATATAGTGATAGAGATAATGCATATATTTTAATAATATGAAATAATTTATATTGCAGATTTATTTTTTTATTTCATTTTAATTTTTATAAGAATTTGGGACGTAATCAATCATTTTGAAAAAGTACTATAAAAGTATTTTTTGTAGTTTTATAGAAATCAAGTTATAGTTTTACTGTGATCTCTAAATATTAATGCCTAAATTATATTCTCGACTATGATCATATATTGGTGAGAAAACAAATGAAAAGTAATGAAAATATTAGGATCTAAAAATTATTGTCATGATTATATCTACTGTTGTACACTATAAAGATTTATTTAATAAGGCTAATATTATTGTAAAATATAGTAAAACATAATTTTAAAACTTCTTATAGTTTTAACAACGGAAAAATAAAATTATAAATTAAAATACTTGTAAAGGGTTGAACCTGATTAGTTAATGATTAACGAATAAAAAATGAAAATAAAAGGTAGAATTGACGAACCATGAAGAATTTTCTTTTCTTAATTTATCTTGTATTTATAACAATAAAGATCTATATCCTACGTCTTTGTCCACATTCCTTCTGGTATAATATCAAATATTTTTTAAATTTTAACTTGATCACGTAGAAATTCCATTTTCTATCAATGGAAAATCCAAAAACTCTTTTATATATTGCAAGAGTAGCTTTCAGCTTAAATCTTAAAAATCTATTTCTGGAGGAATTATTTTTATGTATGAAACTGTGTGAGTCGTAAAATCTCTATTCATTATAGAAGAATGTTTTTGAACCTTTAAAAGGAATCCTAAAATCAAAATCACATGTAAAACTGATATTTCGTGCACCGTAAATAAAGTAATCAGAATTTTTATGTCCGTCACCTCCAAAGTGTAATATTAACACCCGGTATTTCTACCAGTATTACGAATTCCGTAAGTTCTACTTCTGAATTGCTGAACAACCTTACAATTCCCTTGGCAATTGCGTGCCGGAAGGCAATAACGGCGGGAAATTATTTTTTATGTGTATAATGAAACGAGGACAGGTAATTTTATCGAGCAAGGTGTAAGGAAATTGTAGCATAAAGAGCCATGTTTATCACAAGCTACTCAACAACAGTGATGCATTGTGATTTTCTTTTTAAAAGAGGTATTGAATAAACTGTAAGCTAAAGAGATATTCAGTGTATTACCTCCCGTAAACGGTTAAAATTCAGGCCAACATTATGAGTTCTATATTTTATCGCTTATCTTGATATTAACGATAGTATTCAATTACATTTATAATGGGAAGTTTGTTTATGGCATCAAAGGTGATGGAATTAATGTTCCCGAGATTTGCTATAACACGAATAGTAAAGGTAATTGATAACCTAATAACGAAATTTTTAAGAGCAGTTTTCTTTGTTTCATAATTGACATATAACATAAAAATGGATTCGAATTCAGTCTGGCATAAATTTGTAGAAGGTAATATTTACATCGGGAAATAAATGTAAAAGTGACAGATATTCCGAAATCTATATTTAGCTAAAAATATATTTCGATAAATATTATTTCTCGCAAATTTAGAAACATTTAATTTGTTTATGAGAAGGAATGTAATTTATAAAAAAAAAAGTACAAAATCGAGACTGTAAGTATTCGTAATTTTTCTCTTTGTATTATAAATAATATTGATAATCTAGATGTGTAAATCAGTGGCGCACCCAAGGGGGGGCCCAAGGGGCCCTGCCCCCCCCCCCCCAAAGAAAAAGAAATTGCATTATGAATATTGATTTTGCATTATAAATATTTTTATCCATTCATCTCGGCCCCCATGCATACTAAATATTTTTATCCCTTCATCTCGCTCCCCCCCCCCCCCCCAAGAAAAAATCCTGGGTGCGCCACTGGTGTAAATGATCTATAGATTGCTCAAGTTAGTAGTTCCCATTGACGGACAATTCTTTTTCTATACTTTGTTAGTAAATATTATAATTTGGATATGCAGAAGGACAAATCGTCATCTTATCGTTGTAAACTTCTCTAGGCTGGTAAAAATCCAAGAAGTAATTCTGATCTTAGTGATTATGGACTTAGATTGGCGACTAACTTTGAATTTCAGTTCATTTCATCAATCATATCAGATCTCCGAGATAATATCGATTTTAAATCAATAACAATTATTTCAATAGATAGTCGTTGAAATATTTTGATTTTTTACGATGTTGTGTTTGAAATGAGTATAAATGTATTTGAATATTTTTTATTAACGAAAAAAGTAAAGTATATTAATTCTTTAAATCTAAGTGAATAATTATTTATTTTGAACTATGATTCCACTTTGACACTGCAAAAAATTATATTGAATTGGGATATACAAATAGTTCTTAAGAATGAATAAGATTTAAGATTGTTAAAAATATAAAAAAATAAAAAAAATTATAAAATATTGCATTTTTCTTTTCTCTGAGAACAGAGAACCAAGTGATTTTATTAAGATCTTTATTCATTTTTGCTGAAGTTAACAATTTAATATATTAGACATCTTTTCCCTTGCTAGTATAAACATGCATTGAAATATACCGCAGTAATGTTAAGACATTTCATTACGATTTTTCAAACAAAAAGTTGTACAGTAAACATGTTTTTTATTTACTGCTTTACTGTTATTCAAGAGTATGAATGCTTCACTGATTCAATTATTATGAAAAACTGTCAAAGTCATCAAATCTTACAACGGGCTTGCAAAAAGCTAAGATTTAGACAGATTTTGATAACAGGAATCCGGAAGCTTTTGTCAGAATATTCTTGCTTTATTAATTAATATTGATTAACATATTCTGAAGAAACAGCATAGGCATGTATTATTGAAATGCATGTATTAATAGGCATGTATTATTGAAAACAAAGTTTTTGGTTAGGCGGCCTATTTTAATAATTGCATGTATGTACTCTAATTTTTGTCATATTAAATTATTTATTTTATGGGATATGTATGTATCTGTGTAAAATATTTTAAACTTCCACAGCAATGGTAGGAATTTTCAGTCTTATAAATAAAATAGGCTAGAGTCACCTATAATATTTTGATTTGTCTTTATTTACATATAGAGATGTAATAATTCCTTATACCCGTTTTTCACTGTAACCTTCTATAAAACTTTCTGGGCACCTTTTAGGAAAATTATACTTTTTAATTGAAATCTTAACCAAATCTTAGATTCGACAAGTACATTCCATTTACTAATGGATTCTACAATATTCCTCTAAGTTTCTGACAGGCATATTCTTTCATTCCTTCTAAAAAGACATGGGTAGTCCAGCTGAAGGCTAGTAATTTAACGTTATTTTTGGTACTAAAAGATAATATCCATGTATCAGGTCTTTCACGATTCTTGTCAGCTATTAATTTAGGTAAATGCGAACCAGCTATGACCAATATCTGGTTGAAAAATGCATTTAAAGCAGAAACAGATAGTTTTACATGACATAAAACATACAATGTATATTTAATTAAATTGAAACAGCTTTAAATACTTTGGGAGTATATTCATTCCATCCGTCGCACCCATAACATACTCACCAGTTAGCTTAAAGGTAACAGAGAGTTTGCAAGTAAGTCTTTTTTTCTTGGTTTAAAGTGTGACAAATAAGAATCACGTATTAGCGTCAGATACAAGTGAAAGTTTCTTCAATCCAATTCAATACAGCATTTTTTATGATAAATTTTTTTTCTCCCAGAAAGAATTTTTAGGCGTGTAACCATGTTTTGTTCATTTTATTTAAACCTGTATAGAATTAAAAATTTCATATTTACCAGTTTTTAAATCTCGAGTGTCATTCATATTTTAGTACGATTTATTTTCATTTTTGTGTAATACTAATGACAAAGATCTACAGTAAATATGTAGACATTATTCTCCTTTATCTAAGAGAAAGCAAAACTTAATTCTGCCTTCTATTTAAAAACTGAATTAAACTATTGTGCAACAGATTCATGAAAAAGAATAAAACATAGACGGCTTTTGGAAAACAGTTTCAAAACTGAAACTTCTTATTCATTTGTAAAAATCCTTAAAATTACAGATATTTAATATCTTAAAGTTTTTACGGATTTTTATCAACTTAAATCCATTCTTATTGCTGCAAATAAAATAAGTACTTTTAAAGTACAAGAATAAGAGAATTGTACTTAGCTTATAGTGAAGCATTCAAGTTTCAATTGTATAATGAAGAATACCAATAATTTAATGTCACACGCAGACTAATTGAAATTCCGTTTTTTAAATTCTCAAATTATATATTTTCTGTTAGCAATTAGATTTTAACATATGTAATTTGCTGTTCAAACAAACATCCGTAAATTAAATCGAAGTTGTATTTATGTGTTGCAAGGAAATAGCAAAAGAAATTGATGATCTTGATTAAATTCATTAGTTTGCCCTAGAAAGAATTCAACGATTGGATGTGGAAAATTAATTGTCCAGTTTAGAAAAGTCTTGTACAGCGTTTGTCATTCCCTGAAAGTAAAGATAGAATTCTTTTCTTTCTTACAAAGTGCATATTAGGAGAATAGAGTTAAAAAAAGGCTTCAAGTGCGAAACTGGAGCTATAATTACATTAATTGGTAAAGAGGCAATTAAATTGATTGTCATAATTAATAGAAAATGATTGCTCCATAGTAGCATTTTTAATAAGAAAAATTGTTAAAATTTATAGCCCAAAACTTTATGCTTAATAAAATTCATATAGAAGTTTGACACCTTACTTTGTCAGAGCGAGATATCTGTTTATTCTGATGTTTACTCTATCAGAGCAAAACAAATGTTATTATCTGTAATATCAATCCTTCGATTACTTTTAAAACAATAAATAAGTACTCTAACAAGAACAACTTAAAATGCAGCAAGAAAAATAAAGGTTTTATACTTTTAACGTTCGTGTTTATAAGAATGTAAACAGTACTCGCAATATATAAAAACGGTTTACATTATGAGAGACAATACATCCAATAACTTGGGAAGAATTTCTTTGATATGCACACTCTTGATTCCTATTATAAAGTTGTTTGGGGATTTCTAAGAGAGAATTCCGTCATTTATTTCTGGGAGAGAAAATTGTCAGAAGGACTTGATTTTTCTTCTTTCATAAGAGAGCGAGACTTAGATTTCCGATTCTAATCACGAAATAACGAAGTTTATCTTTTTTTCCGACTGCAGCTTTCTGTCATTGTGTATGAAATATTTATATGGAAAATCCCACATATCTGTAATAATGTTTACAAGAAAATAAGTACAGCTAACTAACTAGAGATTTAGTGAATGAACCTTGCTTGTGTAGCACTGAAAAAAAAATGTTGCGTGGCTAAGTCATTTTTTTCAAACAACTTGGTGAAATTTAAGCTCATATCAGAATTCTAAATCTAATACTTTTCCCGTTTTGCAGAGTAAAAATACAATTTTCCAAGGGAAAGAACGTTTCCTGACGTTCTAAACTCTTTTACTGAACTAACAGCTTTCCTTAGTAAGCCGCAAATTCTTGTTATTTCCGCCCCGTGAAGCACATTCTGAAGGACAGTAACTCCATTTTCTGTGTATATACCAAAGGAAAATTCTGTTTTCCAGTGCTGGTTTGCTCTTTAATTGCATTTCAAAGCTATATTTTTGTGTGTTTTCTATATTCTTGGGAGAATTTTTTTTTATGTGAGAGGATTATTTGATAAGGACTTGAAGTTTTTTCTGAGTGACATATGAAAGATTTCTCGTTGCTTTACAAAGTTTTTTATTTAGAACTACTTCTGAATATTTCGCCTGAAAATATCCGAGGAAAAATGATATAGGACGAAATAGATTTCAACTATTTTTGCCCTGGAAGGTATTTCGCGTTTGTGTGTTGATCTATTTCAAAGACTTTCCATTAGAAACTGTTTGAAAACAATAATGTTTAAATAAAACTTATTTGCATTTCCTCATTGAAATTTCCCTAGAAAATGATTATATGCCCCAAGAAATTTTAATTATTTTCAGGAAGAGGTAAAATCGCCGTCTACTACAAGTGAAACAAACTGAGTTCAAGTCCGGGTTACGTCTGTTTCTCTTTATGCTCTCTGTACAATCCTGAAAAGTTTGAGCAAGTTTGTCGAAACATAGGCTTACCATAGGTTAACCCCCACCTCTTCATTGATTCCCCCCCCGTGCTACTGTGGTTGCCACATTAAATTTTCATTTAGATTGTTAACTTATCAGTACTGTCCATGAAATTACAAATTTCGAACATCCACTAAATGGTTAGATAGTCTACTGCACATTTCTTACTGCTAGGGTAAGGTGTTTACAAACACAATTAATAAATTTTTGTGTGAAATACAATATGGAAAATTTTATGCTTCGCAAAATAGAAATTGAGAAAACAAAGTATTCATGCTACAGTATCACATAAAAATATCTAATTATGCTGAAATGAGTGAAAAAAAAAATACAAATTTTCGTAAATTATTCGTGACTATCAATTAAATTTGTCGTGTTTTTGTTTGATTTTTCCATTTTTACAAATGCCAATGTTTTATGAAATGGTACTCGGGCAGTTATGCATAGTATATTCATATTAATGAAGCTTTTTGGAATAAAATAATCAAAAGCTCTAAAGTTTGTTTGATGATAATTTTAAAACACCTACCCACAAACTAAGAGAGACTACTGAGCTTTAAGCCTTATGAGTTCTGGTTCTCCAAAATTCAGAACCTGGTCGGCTCGGACCCAGATATAGAATTTAATCCAAATTAACAGCCAGAGAACAGATGCATTTTTCATTAAATACCCCATAGCTAAATGTACACTTATATTAACAAATTTTAACTGGTTTCAGAGCTAGGAAACTTGGGGTTCGAGAACTAAAGTTAACGAAAAGAATTTTTCAAGCCTTATTATAGAAGTTGTATACTGTTTTTTGGAATCTTTTAAAATTACATTTATGTGTGGAAATAATGTTGCGGACAGGTTTTGTCTATTTATACGGATTTAATAACATAATAAGCGTATGTAATTTAGAAATTTAGTTACAATCCTATATCCGAAATTTTTTCTAAAAGTCTTATTTGAAGCTTTGTTTTGAAATCGATTTATTACATTAAAAACGTTAATAAAAAATACTGTATTTTAAAACAGTTTTTTATTATTGAAACATGTAAACACTACGAAATGATCTGTACTGATTAGCTAAATATTATATGTTCGTAGGTTTAAATCATATAAATTGATAGGATTTTAATTTTTCAAGTCTTATGAAAAATTGCTTTTTAATTACCAATAAGACCTTTTTTATGTTTTTATTTTTATTTTATGTTTTTATTGTATTAGGCCATGTACTGCTTCCACCTAGCTGTTTGAAGAAGAATTCGATGTAAAAAGCTGTGAGTTACGAACGTCTTGACTACTAGCCATGCAACAGAGAGATGAGGAGATTCTTCCTCAGCTAAATGGTCTGAGGAAAGATCCAAGAGCCTGCATAGGAATCTAACAAGTTGGACAGGGTGAACAGGAAAACAGTCAGTTATGGGGAAAGTTTATACAGCGCTAAAAGTAGGATTCATGGTATATTGGCACCAGTGTACAAGTATAAAATTCCATATCGGTTTTAAAATATTATTTTATTTACAATCATAAGTTAAGTCTGTAATGAGACGTTGTTTTATTTAAGTCTGTAATGAGCCGTTGTTTTATTTAAGTCTGTGTCCTCACCACTGAATCCCAGTAAAGTAGAAATGTTAAGATGACTTGTTAAAAAAAGATAAATCAATTTATTTAACTCTCAGTTTCCTTCAGCGTTTGTTTGATTTAGCTCTTTTCTAAAATTTTTTAAAAATTTGGATAGGACATCTGGAATATCAAATTCTCAATGATAATGGTTCGTTAATTGCTTCCAACGAAACGTCGACTTTAAAAATTTAGCTTCTGAATTAGCATTTACAGAGAAACTATTATAGAATACATAAGAACATTTATCTGTAATTCTTAACACTGGTATAGATAACACTGGGTTAAAAGTTAAAATTGTCTATGTCTGATTATTTAATTAATATTCCTTCTTTCTTAATAATGTAATAACAATTTCGTCTAATATACACGAATACTTTTATTATGAAACCTTAAACTTGAATTTTTCTCTTTCTGAAAAAATATTGAAAAAAAATAACCCTTTCATAAAGCCCATAATAAAATGGAATCTCCGCGAGAAGACATTTTTAGCTCACGCATCGCTTTTTGAAACAGTACGAAACATAAATGCCCTGATCTTAAATATCCGAGCTGAAGGTGATTAATATGTGTCTATCATAAACTATGCGCTGCGAAACTACATAATGAATGACGTTAACTTCCCTTTTGAGGTGTGTCATCAATAACTCTTTCGCCAATTTCAAAAGTGTGGTATTTAAAATAATTTTAACGAACTCGTCACTGGATTTAAATGAAGGAAAAGCACCAATTTTTGCTGTTATCTAGTGTATATTACCTCGGTATTTCAGCCGTAACGAGCTTAATATTTGATTATCGTTATCCATGATAAAAGGTGGTATGTTTATGCTTAAATGACATTCGCTCTTATTTTTAGACTATCAATTTAAATATGTAGGAGTGGATATTAAATTAAACAAGGCTTTTTAAAGATGATATTAATTTAAATTTTATTTAAGTTCAAAGTCTTGTTATAAATACGCAATTAAATTTTCAATCTTACTAACTTTTGAAGACAAGCTAGTGAAAGCTATTTAAGTTAAAATTATCATTTAATTCAGAATTCTCAAATATATAAGTTGTTTCATATTTTATAAACTGAATGGTGTTCAGTTAATATACTAAAGTGAATTTTCTGATGTTTAAGTGCTTATAAGTTATATTATAAAAATAAGGTCAATATAGGTAGTTTTTGGAAATCTTAAAAATAATTTACTGTCCCAAGTCTAATGAAAAGCCATTTTCAGATTTTATACCTATTAATATAATTTTTTGCAATTACGAAAGAATAATTCATTATTTTTTCTACCGGGCTCTTAAAGACACTGGAAGGAAAACGTCATATTTAATCTAAAGATGATTTAGAACGATATCAAAAATATTCATAAAAGGTTTCTGAAGTGGTATCTATGTCATAATTTCATTTTTTATATAATATCCGCTAGAAGCATCCGATTCTCTATTGAGTTTTGTTTTTGTGTGTTTATATACGTACGTGACATGAAATATTTAAATATCACTTTACTCTTTCATTAACATGTCTTGATAAAATATTATTGAATAGCTAATTTCATTCATTAACTTCGGGTTCATTTTATGTCGAAACCGTTGGGATTAGCTTAATTACAAAGCCTAAATGAAAAGATTGCATCTGCTTGCACCTGAGGTACAAAGTTTTATCATTTGTAAATATCAAATGAAGCGTACGGCAAGGACTTCACCTACGCCTTTTTATGTTTCTCATCCCTTTCAGTTTCAGAGTAAATGACCTAAATAAGAATTCTTTATGACTTGATTGCATCCTCTCTCAATTACGTCCTAACATATGCAAGGAAATGACTCTCCCAAGCCATATTAAACATTTATGTACCGTACATTCACCACCATTGAAGGCGAGGATGATGGTCAAGTTTTTTTTCTTCACCTCTAATACCAGTTGAAATATGAAAGGGATTTAAAACTTTTACGCTCAAGATTTTATTCTTCACTTAGAATGTTTCTAAAGAATGGGATTTCCCGGCGTCAGATTTTAGGCAAGGTAAACTGCATCTGAATTAAGTTAAATGTAATATGTTCCAATATTTATATCATAGCTTTGGAAACAAAGAGATATTATTAATTTTATGCTGTTAATAAATATACTAAAGGTGTTCATTAACTGTACTAGAGAGCATTTTATGGATTTTCTGAAGTTTAAATGCTTATAATAAATGCTTAAAGTTATATTATAAAAAAATGAGCTCGATATAGGTAGTATTTGAAAGCATTAAAAATATTTTTAATTCGAATATTTTGTCACAAATCTGTAGAAAGTCAATTTTTGTTTCTACGCTTACTAATATATATTTTATACAGTTACAAAAGAATAAGTTATTAATATTTGCCATGTGGCTCCGAAAGACACCGGAATGAAAACGTCAGATTTAATATAAAGACAATTTAGAACGATGTTATAACTTAATTTTTATATATTATGCGTTAGAAGCATCTGATTCTCGATTGAGTTTTGTTTCTGTATGTTTATATACGTACGTGACATAAAATATTTAAATACCACTTTTCTCTTTCCTTAAAATATCTTGATAAAATATTATTGAATGGCTAACTTCATTCATTAACTTTATGTTCATTTTATGTCAAAACCATTGGGATTAGCTTAATTACAAAACCTAAATGAAAAGATTGCATCTGCTTGCACCTGAGGTACAAAGTTTTATCATTTGTAAACATCCAGTGAAGCGTACGACAAGGACTTTACGTACTCCTTTTTATGTTTCTCATCCCTTTCAGCTTCAGAGTAAATGACCTAAATAAGAATTCTTTATGACTTGATTGCATTCTCTCTCAAATACGTCCTAACATATGCAAGGAAATGACTCTCCCAATCCATATTAAACATTTATGTACCGTACATTCAGCAACATTGAAGGCGAAGATGATAGTCAAGTTTTTTTCTTCACCGCTAATACCAGTTGAAATATGAAAGGGATTTAAAACTTTTTACGCTCAAGATTTTATTCTTCACTTAGAATGTTATTAAAGAATGGGATTGCCCGGCGCCAAATCTTAGGCAAGGCAAACTGCACCTGAGTTAAGTTAGGGGTATTATGTTCCAATATTCATATCATAGCTTTGGGAACAAACTGAAGTTATTTATTTTGTACTGTTATCATAAAACATATCAGAAAGAATCAATTTCATTTAGAAGTACACATTTTTAAAGTAATCATATAATTCCTAAACAGATCAATTTAGTATTGAATTTTCAGTAATAATACATGTTTTCTTATATATCTGTGATGTTTGAAATACGATTATGGCGAGACAGCTCTTCAATGATTGCGTATCATTAATTAAAAGTATATTGTGCTATACATTTTTTTATTTCTTTTTATTTTATTTTTTTGATACTTGATTAAGCTTGGTTTATAATATGTAAATATATAATGAAATTGCCGTAAAACATTGCTTTACAATATTCAATGGAGCAGTAATCTCCTCCTGAACAATCTTTTTAAAATACTTGGAAAATGCCCTCTAATCTTAAGGTAAAAGTGCATTATATAAAAGGATATTTCTTTCAGAGGTAACTAAATCTAGCATGCCATATATTCACTAGATTTATAATGAAAATTACGACTATTATAGTGATAGTAAGACGAATAAAGTATATTCAAGGACAGACGAGTGTGTTCTGTAAGGTGATGAAACGTTCCTATTTCGGGGTACCATCCTCAGTTTCAGTTTTTTGTCCCCAAAGAGAGGAAAAAATGATTTGGAATCACAATATATATCATATATGTCCTCTACTTGTGTGTCGGATATTCAATACTTTATACAAAAGATGCGAGAGCAGATAAGAAAATAAATTCCTACCTTTTGCCCCGCAGGTATTTTGAGTATCTGGGAGTGAACAAGTGGGAAGCTTGTAACTGATTTAAACTGTATATTCAAGGACAGACGAGTGTGTTCTGTAAGGTGATGAAACGTTCCTATTTCGGGGTACCATCCTCAGTTTCAGTTTTTTGTCCCCAAAGAGAGGAAAAAATGATTTGGAATCACAATATATATCATATATGTCCTCTACTTGTGTGTCGGATATTCAATACTTTATACAAAAGATGCGAGAGCAGATAAGAAAATAAATTCCTACCTTTTGCCCCGCAGGTATTTTGAGTATCTGGGAGTGAACAAGTGGGAAGCTTGTAACTGATTTAAACTGTATATTCAAGGACAGACGAGTGTGTTCTGTAAGGTGATGAAACGTTCCTATTTCGGGGTACCATCCTCAGTTTCAGTTTTTGTCCCCAAAGAGAGGAAAAAATGATTTGGAATCACAATATATATCATATATGTCCTCTACTTGTGTGTCGGATATTCAATACTTTATACAAAAGATGCGAGAGCAGATAAGAAAATAAATTCCTACCTTTTGCCCCGCAGGTATTTTGAGTATCTGGGAGTGAACAAGTGGGAAGCTTGTAACTGATTTTTCGCCTTAGACAAAGCTCTTTATAAATGATCTCTGCGTTAGTAGACGCACAAGCAATAGGAGTTTATTTTATTTTCCAAGCTATTGTAATGCAATTCTTTGTAATTATTTAAACATCCTATTAGATCAGTATGAGAAAACAATACTCTAATAAAGAACATTCTGTAAATGTTACGATGTGTAAAATTTCATTTCAGATCTCAATTTTATAACTACATTCAGTAAAAACTATTAGTTTGGAGCATAATGGTAAGTAAGTAAAACGATTAAAAAATAACATTTGTAATAAAGAAGTACTTCCGGAAAAGCTTTGAGTCCGTGACCCGAGACGTTAACATTGGGCTATAGGTAGACATGGACGAATCCATTTATTAAATGTGGGTGAAAGCTACTTGACACCTGGTAAAAGATCATACTTACAATGACACAAGCAAAGGTCTCTCAAGTGTACATTCTTATGAGTCGATCCTGAAATCTTGGATGCTAAATTGCTTTAAATCAATGGTCACACCTTAATTTAAAAATATTTTTTGTATTGGCAATTTTAATGGACTAATTCTCTCTAAATAAGTTTATGCTGTTGAATGTTGAGAAAATACCGTTAAAGCATTAATATATCAACTGTGTATTTCAAGTGGTGAAGTTATTATATCACTTTTTGGTCGGTATGTAGTCATGTAGTTGATCTTGTGCTCAGTATTTCTTTTTGTGGAGTTTTGAAAATTTTACTTTATACCGCGTGTTTAATTTTCATTTTGCTCTTTCAAAACTAAAAAGACTCGTAGCTCTTCTCCAAAATCATAGATACATGTAATGAATATTTAAAAACTTAAGAACAAATAATTAATACTATTGTTTTTGGCAGGATTAGAAATTATATAATTTGGAATATTATATAGAGTAAAAGTTGCTGGTTTCGACAAAATTTGTTGCGAAACTATAAACAGTACTTAAAATCGAACTCTGATGATTTCTGCCAATAACTAGCATTTTTACTATCAAGATTTTTGGATTTTTCCTCATACACTGAAATATACTTTACGAAATTCCTCCCCCCCCCTAAAACAGTAATGATTAGTTATGTTTGTTATCGAAACTTGAACACCCAAGTACAGAATATGTAAGCATGCTGTTTTTTAATAAAACTACTCAAATTATTTGGCCTATTTCTCCTTTCCGTTAAAGACATATTTATTAATGTTTAAATGTGTATTTAACCAAATATTAACGATGAAATTCAAAATGGGTGAATGTAACGGGGTTTATTCTAAAATTGTACTGAAGGAAAAGGAACATTGACAATCCACATTACATATTTATTTTAGGCACATTTCATTCAAACTATTTTATAATCAACAGCTAATGAGGAATTTTGTAAATGCTATTTACCCTGGTTATTATAGCTTTCGTCATTCTGCATTCACAGATACTAAAAAAACTGAATGATATCATAAAGTACTTTTATTGCGTCTGCGTGAGAAAAGATATTTACGGAACTATGATTTTTTTCTTACCTGCATAAAAAACTTTACCTCATAAAATGCTTCTAATAAATTCCATCTCATGCAATAGACAACTATTAAGTGTCATATCATTGCATTTTATAACTAAATATTTCAAAATAATTTTCTAATATGAGACTGAATAAATACCAGGTATAATTGACAGTTTATAGGTATATAAGACAGGTTACAAGCATAATTTAGGAATACAATATACACAGCTAATATTTTTATGAAAAAAAATTTAAAGCACTGTATAAGTTACGGGTGCAATACACGTGCTTATTGTGTTGTAATCTAGTTGCATTACTCCGTGATTTTATCCAAAACTTTCGTTTCTAAATTGCAGCCACTCAATATACAGAATAAAGCATAAATTGAAGCTTCATTTATATGCAGTTTTTTAAATAAAGAATTGGTATAGAAGAATTCAAATATTATTTACTCACCATTAGCACCTCTGATACAGAACTGATGCTGAGGATGAACATCGTGACGCTCACTATCACCGGCGGACCTGCATGAAAGAGAATGTTTACTAATAAAAGTAGAAATACTGTCAACTATCCATGACAAACAAATTTTGTATTCAGTGAACATTATTTGAACATTACATAAGCATGCTATTTAACAAACAACAATTTATTGGTAATTTCTAAGGGAAGAAAAACAGAGAAAATATTCTTCTCTATTGTTCATTATAATAAAATATATAAGCGTTACCTTTCAATGTATCTGGGAATAGTGTATTCGTCAGTGCTGGTAAATATTTAAGTTTTAAATGACTGACATCAGTAAAATTACCCACAGAACGTAAATAATGCAATTTTTATTTATATACATACATATCGCAATTTTATTCATTTTTATGCATTGTCTGAAGATTTTCTTTCCCATTTATGTAGATTTATGAAATACTGAAACAAGAACGAAAAATGGATGGTGAACAGCTATCTCAAGATATAAATTTGATTGCTTTTATATAACAAAATTGCTTCATCCATTCGACAACTTTATTTCTGCGTTCACTTTAATTATAATTTGACTGATGCCACAATAAATGTAAATTCTCCCTGTGTAAAGCTTTTAAAACTTAGACAGTTTTCAAATAAAGTGCCTAGCAATTTTTGTTGAAGGCTAACGAAATAATACTACCTTACAACGACAGAATAGCTGAATTAGTAAAGCGTTCATTTTTATGTAATAAAGGTCTTAGTTTGACTCCCAATTCTGCCATAAAATCGTTATATGATTTGAATATATCCCAAATGGGATCTGATATTTGGAAGAACTAATAAATTCTTTGATAATTTAGTTTTATACTTCATCGATTTTAGAGAGCTTGTTTTGAGATGATACTATAGTATTTCATTGCTTTTAAAGCTACAGAATGAAAGTGTGAATACTTATGATGCATAGATTTCAAGATTGATAATGGCTGTATTAAAAGATGAATTATTCAATAATTAATTAGATTAATTAATTAGTTAATGAATGAAAGAGATACAAATAGATAGTTTTAGGAAATAGCAGAATAATTATTAAGGAAGAAATCCCTAAGTATTGAAAAAAGAAAGGATCCAGCTACTTTTAAGGTTCTTCTATCAGATTGTTTTGATCTCTCCTTTATTATGTATTTGAAATGCTTTCAGTGTTTTATATCCTTACCAACAAAAGCTGGTAAATTAAACAATAAATATAACGGGTATGTCAGTAAAATGCATATATTTTAACATTTCTAGAGTAGCGGGTATTGAAATTTCCTCCAGTATGTTAATTTTTTATGTAAATACCTCTAATTTAACAAAAAAGTAAATGTAATATGATGGTTCCCCAATTTTATTATAGTAGATCATATAACAAAATTATTTCATTCTTGGTACCTATTATAAAAGAGGTAATATTTGAAAATTAATAATATGCTTAAGTTATATCTAGAAGGATTTTTTAAAAGGGTTATGAAGAAAATATTATTTAAATATTTCTGCACTAATTTGAAATGTTTGACTCATAGAAACCAAACAAAGAATCATGGACCTATATAATGATGTTATTGGGTTAAGAATGATTGTCATAAATAGAACAATATGAATTTTTTCATCAAAATTCTTAGTTCTTTCATAATCTGCCATTATTTATATGAGTACTTTTAAATGTTTCAGTAAAATCTAAAAAAAACCCTGTAAATCAACGTGAAAATTTATTATTAATGTTTGTTTTGAAACTAGGTAAAGCAAGCATAGCTATGCTAACGTGAACAAAACATTAAACAAGTTACATAATCTATGATACTGAATTTTTAAAATGCGTATGATCTTCAAAAACGTCTTTTCACTAAAAATTGCAAAGAAATTCTGTGTAATTGATAGCAGAAAACTATAGTACGTAATAAAACGTTAAAGATGTCTGTAATATACTATAAAAATTCTGACATGTTTTGTTAAAAATTTATGCTAAGCTTGAAGAACCTAAAATATTTGATACCTAACATGCGTCACTTTCAGCCGTTGTATGTCTCTTCTTATCCTTATTATATCTAAATATTCAATTAACGATCAAAAAACGTTTTTAATATAAAACCACAAATACTGCAAATAAAATTCTTATGCCAGCTTTTAGTGGGAGGGAATTTTACAAAATAAATAATATATTGCAAATTTTTATATCAATCATTTAATTTAGTTTCGTTTTTGAAAGGATGAATAATATACGTAACATCACCGAAAGACGTTTTAGTAAAGTAAAGTTTGCTTTTTCTCTTTTAATACTTTTTGTGCAAATATGACATAAAGACACATTCCAATAACAACCCCCCCCATACACGCACACACACACACACACACACACACATATATATAAAGGAAAAGTGCTAAGTTGTCAGTAAGTTAATTAAAAGATGAATCATATGAATTTAACGTTTTCTGGCTTTAAAAAATTAAAACATCCCAAGAAAAGAAATTCGTGAAAGCAAACTAACATTCTTACAATGCTTTAAAATACCATTCAAAGACAATATTTTCGTAATATCGAAGCTTTCCCAATTACTCAAAGCTAAATATATTATGCGTGAAATTACAGTTGTGGACTAATTCATAGTGCTATGGGTTATTATACATAAGAGAGTTTTCCTGAACTAATCTAGCGCTTTATTAAATGATAATTTTATATCGGTTCATCACATATGGAAGTAAATTTAATTTTCAGAATATCAATCAAAAATCACTTTCTTATAAACAGTTTTATACTGCATATATTATTGAAAAGTTATGTAAGTTTCTTCCTAAATTGCTTGAAAAATATAACAAAGAACTATGTACAGGAAATAATTTTAAAAAGTAGTGTAAATGTAAGTAAATATAGATTGACTTTTAGTTTAATCCGAATTCAAATCCAAAATTAGGTATGCTCATAAAATATAGTTTTTCATTATATTTTCGTACAAGATTCACTTATTTTAATTTTTTTTTAAATCTCGAGTCATTAATTACAGACTTAATTCAAAATGAAATAGGAAGGATCAATTTAAAACAAACAAAAAGGCATGACTAAAAAAGTTCAACTATGAATAATAAGGTTATTAATATTTTCATATCCGTTAAAAGAACTTATTAATTCTCCAACTAGTATTTATTCATCAGATAAGAGTTAAAGATTCATTTGTGAATACTCAATTCATTCCTTCATCCTCGGTGAACTCTAACATTTAAATTTCATCTCTCTTAACAGAAGCTGTTTAATTTCATTTTATTCATTACAGACTTAAATATTTATTCATTCTTAGAACGGATCTATTTTTGACGCATATTACAGAGAAATTTATTAAAAAATTAAATACATTCGCCATCTGCTATAATTCCCATTAATAGAACGTCTAGTTAGTATCAGCATGTCTTTGGATAAGAAATCTGTTCTCCTTCGAACACCGACGTATTTCAAATTGAAACACTATTTGACGTTGAGATTGTGGTCTCCAATGTTACTCTCCCCACTGCTCTTAAAATATCTCGATGTTATCTTTTTCACATGTGACAACAAATCATTGTAGGAACTAACACATGATTTTGTTTCTTCTTCCGGACGACAAAGCTGCCAGTCTAGATTTCCTGATACTTTGAATTGCTCGTACTTTGCTTAGTATTTATACGATATAACAAGGAGAGTGTTTTTCTGTCTAATAATTGCGCATTTGTTTTGTCATTTAGGAATATATTTCGGGAAACATTAACACAGCATTTTGGAAAATATTTTGCTGAATGTTAAAAAAATATTTTGGAAAATATTTTTCTAAATATTTAGTCCTTGTAAGATAAAATCAAACAATGCAAAATACATGAAATAACTTTGTTTTTTAATGTACATTATTTATGCTTGCATTTCGTTGTACTTAAATTCCTACTGAAAACCTCATAATAAAATGTGCTCGAAATTATAAGTTAGAAAAATGTGAATAAATTTTCTCTGAATATTAAATAGGATTAAAAAGAACATGAGTATAAGACAAAACTTTTTGTTGTCCATGCGAAATTTAGTTTAAATATAAGAATATCATTTTAAAATTTTAGTAGTATGTTTTTAAAGGTTTGAAAAAAATACTCGATGCATAAAGTATGTTCCATGACTTTTTAAAACTTATATATGTATCATGATTCGTGCACATGTATACCATTAAATTAAATTAATTTGTAGACCCCAAGGTGTTTATATATTACTTGCGCTTGACACTAAGACAGAGATGAAAATATTCTCAACATCCACAATGAAAAAGGAAAATTAAAGATATTTTCGAACTAATAATAGTTCTTCCAGCTAAGGAAAAGTAAGCGAGATTATCTCTATGTCATATGCCATAATTCTCATTTATCATAAGTATGTATAAATTACTCTTAAAAAAAGCACTTGGTGCTTTCTTTCCAGCACTGATGAACTATTTCAAATTGAATTATAGGATTTAACATTGTGATTTACTCTTCCAGTGATCCT
The DNA here is from genome assembly GCA_907164885.2 of Dolomedes plantarius. Lineage (NCBI taxonomy): Eukaryota > Metazoa > Arthropoda > Arachnida > Araneae > Dolomedidae > Dolomedes > Dolomedes plantarius. Next base: position 89,850,826 of record OU015501.1, read on the forward strand.
TCAAAAATGTAGATGTCGTATTGCTCGTCCAAAGTTATTTAATGGGGCGTGATTTAGTTGGGGTAGTACATTAATTATTCATTTTATAAAGGGGTAGTTGGGTGCGTTGTGTTTAAATTATTTGTTTAATAACCCGTAGTTTAGGACGTAGTTAGCAATAACGAACAAGTAAACTGAAAACTACTGAAAACAATTAAAACAGAGAAATAATTAAATTTAAATTAAACTTGATTTATTTACAATTTGTACATTTATACATTTTATCGTAATAAAACCTTCATAAACACACCTAGCCATACACAAGATAAAATTTTAAAAAGATTACTTTTCAAAAGAAACAAGGGAGCACAGAATAACTAACAAAAACGTAGACTACCAATTATATCTCCTATCAACTATCTCTACACCTATTCGTAAACCAATAGCTAAATCAAAATCAAACATCAACCAAAAGAAAAGGACTGATCTCAACAAATGAAATATTTTGACTCACTCGTTGAGTCGCGTTCCGGTGTATTTGTAGGTCGACTTCTGTTTGTATGCCGGGGAATCCTCTTGCTTCAATGTCGTTGAGCTGGCTGCTGCCTTCTAGCAACACGCACACACACAAAATATTTTATTTCACAATTATATTTGGGGAACTCAAAATTCGACCCAACGCCGTAGAACACAAATCTAATAAGGCAACGGGGAACTGCAGTTCGACCCGATACGCCAAAATCAAGAAAGGAGTCTCTCCCCGAGATCGTAGAATTTGCTATTTTTGAGAGAGGGGGAGAGAGCTCTAGAGAGACAGAGCTCGTGAGTTTTCCAAACTCCCTAATTTATATTATTAAAAAACCCATTCTTCTTTCTTGTCTCCTCCTTCTAATTTCTTTTCAACCATTCCTGATACTGCTAAAATTTCATTTGCCTTCGACACCTTAACCTTATTTAATTGGCCGCCCCTGTTTCCCCGACGTACGCCTAATACCGAAACCGCAAAATGCAAAACCACCCAAGTTGCTTATGTTTTTCTCATGCCGCTGTTGTAAATTCGAAATCAGAGCCCTTTGTCGTGTAATGTCACTTTTGGAGACACCCCGCTTATCTACGTCTAGCGATCTAACTTTCCAAGCTGACCGCTTCTTTCTTTCACATCAAACACCGGACCGCTTCTCTCTTTGATTAGCATGCCTCTTCTAGCCATCACTACCAATTTTAACAGTTTGAATGTAATGATGAAAACCTTCGAATTACTTTATTCTTTTAATATTTTTATGAAATCTTCACCTATTCGAAGGCGCATCATTACAGTAGATGTTGTCACTTTCATATGTGACAGAAAATCGATGTAGTAACTAAGTAATGTAGGACACTGGGATTCAATATATTGCAGGGGATTCAATATATTGCAGGGGCATATGAGACATTTGTAATTTGTCCATAGAGATAATAATACCCAATGCTCTCCAACCTAAAGGTGGGATAAAAATATTATTTTAAAACTGTTTGTTATATTTTATTTTTATTGTGGATTTTAGAAGCTGTATGGTAATGCATTTATATTAAATCAAATGAACATTAGTATCAATTGAACAAAACTCTTGCTATGTTTGCATAGCTTAAACTTGGAAATTTACATTACAAAATTGAAAAAATATTATTATTAATGTTACATAAACCTTTTTACAAATTTCAGAGGAGAGGAAAAGTTTATTTTGTACCTTAAGATGGGGAAGAATTGGTATAATATTAACTATAATTATTAATTCGAAAATAGTTAATTTTTTATTATGCATTTTAAGAAGCTGTATCTGGTCAATTTATAATATTTTGGGGTAATAATAATTCTGAATTATATCAGTTAAATTGAACTCGTGTTATTTGTACAGAGTTGCTTGAACTTGATAACTCACATTTCAAAACTTAAAAAATATTTTTTCTTCCCACGCCACAGGAACTAGTCTTGACAACATTATCTTCGTAACTAAATTTGATTCTCTGCTACATTAAGACATACATATATAATTCTTTAAAACAACTCTGCACATTTATGTTTCAGAACTTAAAATTTACCACATTTATGATTACATGAATACTCTTACTTATTTTATATAAAATATAACAGCGTATCTTATTTCTGTAGATCTTGCTGAAAGCAAACTTACGTATTTCTAAAAATTTCACCAAATCTTAAAATTTATTTTTAGCATCCAAATTATTCATGATCTATGAATATATCGTCGAATCTTTAAAGTTTCTGATCTTATGATTAGGTTTTATATGAGAGGTATACATTTTTTTCTATGCAAGTTTCAATAAAGTATAAGGCCATTATGATCAGTAGTCACAGGAAACATTTATAGTTGTCTTAACACAAATATAAATGAAATCTAAAAAAAAAGATCATTTGACATGTAAGCCTCTATTTTTCAAAATGGTGATGCATTGATCATTTACTTAGAATTATTTGCACCTTTTAAAGTTTTGATCTACTTTTGCACTGTTTTTTAATCTTTAACGTATTGGTAATGAAAAACTAATTACTTTTCATAATTCTGGAATCAGGAGAATTTTTATGCTTGCTTAAAAATTTAATAACTTGAAGGCCTCGATTTTGACAAGATTCAATTAAAAAATTTTTTAAGTATTGATTTAATTTTTAAATACTGATTTTGCTTATTTAGATTTTAGCATTTGATTTCCAACCTTAATGTTAATACATGATTTAAAATGTAATTTTTTATTGTGCATATAGCACAACCGCTTGTAGCATGCTAATGAATAACACGTGTTATAACCGTTGGAGTTAAAGTTAAATGATCATAAAGACAATTTGTGAAGGAAAATATTCCAAAAGACTGAATACGGAAAACCATCAGAAATTTTATCAAATTATTTCACAATTATTTTAGTCCTCTGTTCCTCTATTTAATACTTTCTTCAAAAAGAATGTGAAATGCATATTTCAGGAAGGAAAACAATATAAGCCAAACATGATAAAATGACAAAAGCAAAAAGAAATTATTTGTATAATTGTGTTTTAAATATTTATTAGACTCAGTCTAGAAAGTCACATATAAAACATATTCAACCATCGATTTCTTAATATCTGTATATACTCTGACTATAAACTATCATTATATTCGTCGAAGTGATGCATTAAAACTGTCTTCTACTGTCTACAAAACTCGACGTTGTCACTCCAATATTTTGACAGCAGTTCATTGTTGGGGATACTGCTGCCTTTTGTCTCTTCGCTCGTGAGATGATTGACAACAGAAAAGTTTTGCGATGTTTAAATTAGACTTCCAGACATTTAAATAGGTTGAAATAGGTTGAAATAGGTGAACAAATATACTTTATATGTGTTTCGTATTGCGCAATTGTATGTGCTGTGCCTCAGAAATAACTTTAATCACATTTAGTGTTAAATACTTGTGAAATGTGTCAGGTAAATTTGAATGAAGTGATAAGTATTTATATATTAACCTCATGAGTTTTGATTATAAATCAATCAAGAAAAATAAATTTTTTAAGAGGTCTTTGAGAGTTTAGACAGATATAAATAACATTATCTAGTGCGTAAGAGCCAGACTGTGTTGCACTTACTCAAAGGAATATGCATATAGGAAACAAAAAAGTGACTATAATTTTTTAATATATGGCCCAGGTACATGAAAAATACGCAGTTTTAAGTAATAGAAACTGCGTTAATAGAGCGAAAACAATCTGAATTAATTTTTAATGCGAAAGAAAGACGTTGATCAGTTTACGTAAGAATCTAAGCTTTAAGTTGTGCTTTTGAAGCTAAGTTTCTATTTGGTGCTGTATGCGCAAACTGATTGTTACGAGGCTAAACATTTATGTTCACACGATTGTCATATTCTCTCTCCCTCTATCTCTTTTATACTAAACGTATGAATCTGATATTTTCAGGTGCATAATTTTATTTATATAAATAGTAAATTAGTCTCAGCTTATAATGGTCCTTTGCCGATACAACTATATTTAACTTAATCTTAAATTATGATTTTAATATATGGCAAATAATTTAATAAGTGTATGTTATTATGCAATAGATTAATAAAAACATACACTTATTAAATTATTTAATAAGTGTATGTTTTTTCAGTATATTTATTTTTAATAATCTATTGCATAATATTCCCAACATTTCGCATATATTGACTTCCGATATAATTTGATTGATATAATATTTTCTAACGCTTAAACTCTATGGACTGCATTCATTTTGATTTAAATATTTCAGTATGGACTTCAAACAATGTGTCTCATATTTTACTTGTTGTTGAATAGTATTACTTTGAAACATTAATATGCAACCTGTTGTAACCTTTTCATTCACCTTGCACAATTCTGTTGTCACCTTTTCAAATGACAGGATATCATTTTGCAAAAGTGACAGTTAAAGGTATACTGTGAAACCAAACACGGTTTTTTTCCTTTTACATGTGCTCTCTGACAAAGGCTCCATATTTGCAGTTTGACATTCTAAATTGCTATGAAAACAGATAACATTTATCATCCAGGTTGGATATGTTTTTTTATGCTTATCTTGGCATTGATTTTGGTATGTTTACATATGTATCACTATTGTTAAATTCTATACAGATAATACATTATTTTCTTTTTAGTTTATTATTTAAATGGAATCCTGCATATTAGTAGAACATTTTTTTAGCTATTAGTAGTATTTGTATTTACAAAATGAAAAAACAACTAATTTAATTATTACTTTTATTAAATAAATAAGAAAAATAGCTCCTTTACATTTTATAGAGAAATTAGCATTTCAGGAGAAACTTTCTAGAATATTTCTCTTATGAAGTTTTAATTTGAAAATGGTTAAGAATAAATAAAAAACTATATGTTTTCGCATGACATTTTATACGTATCACAAATATAAAAGACTGTTGTATGCATTGTGAATAGGTTAGACGTTTCATTGATCGTAAAGTGAATTAACATATAATATAATTACACTGATAGAGGTTCAAAACTTCAGTTCTGTTTGATTACTGTTTGATTTTTAAAACAGTTAAATTACAGTTATAAAAAGATTATGTTATCCTTTTTTTGCTATCATAAGGACATGCGTTAGGAAAGAAATTGAAATTAATACCTTATTGAAAATTAAATTAAAAGTTACGATTAAAAGATAATTGTATATCTCTAATTAAGACTTTTAAATAAAAATGAAAGAAAATGTAAATTTATTCAACGTAAGTTTATTCAATGTATGAACTAGAATTATTTCTTTAATCTGATATTAAAATTTGAAAAAATGTTATGCAACAGTCAGAGAAAAAAATGCAATTTCATATACTAGGAAAAAATAATTTATGAAGGACACATTATAAACGCAAGTGCAATATTTTACGTTGCAATCCTAATTCGAATGTCCTTGATTTTCTCATAATCATTCTAATATTTATAACCGGTATACTTGCTGCATAAAGCTTGAATTTTCTTAATCATTTATATTTCATAAATGCTTCAGGAGTATAGAATCGACTTTTTTAGCTTAAATTATTGTCGTATAAATCTCTTTATTACCACTTTTGCCGTTAGTAAAATCTTACTCTATAATAACACCATATATTGTCAAATCTAGCTTTTCTGATGTGTCGTTTCATATAATTTTTTAACTTTTTAGAATATGCTTCGTGAATAAAAAGGTATGAAATGGTGTGCAATTTGTATATGGTAAACGGAAAATAAATTCAATCACGGAAGTATATCTGTCTCTTATTAACATAAAACATCAAAGTCCAGCGCACACGGATTCTAAACTATTCATGACAATCAATTTTCTTAAAATAATTATCACTGAGAAAACTTATCAAAATTTATGTAGGAATCAAAGATTGTAAAATCTTTTATTCCTACATAATTTCCACAAATCTTTTAAAATAAGATTTAATCTTATTTTCAAAGATCTGTGGAATTCATTTAAGAATTATGGATAAAGTACTTATATCTCATTTCAAACTTTCATGCTTATCTGTAAAGAATTATAATACATTCTAGACAACAAAATTCAACCTCATAAAAATTTAATCCTTTATGTGGTCTCAAATATCATAGCATTAAATTTGGCATTTTAAGATTGATAAATTGATCTATTTTCCATAAAAAATATGAAAAATTAATATGAAATTAATATGAAAAATTAAAATTAATGTTTAATAATACAAGAATTACGAGTTGTTTAAAATAATTTACCGATATAATTTTAGGAGGCCATATTTAAAATTCATTTTATCCCAAAATTTCATTTTTTAAGTCCTATAAATTACACAAAGGACTGAGCCAATATCTTATAGTTTTTATTATTCATGGAGTATTGTAAAGGTAGTAATAAAAAGCTTAACTTATAACATGAAATATGTTTTATGGTTTTGGAATTTAACATAATTTCTGCATATAATTTTTATGTTTTTTTAATATTTTATGTCATTGCATTATACTTTAATGCCCAGCTTGTTAATATTAATACAAATATGTTACGCTTCAATATGTTTAATTGGCTCCCAAGTTTGCTTTTATAAGTTTTTAAATCAAAAGATTTTCAAAGAAGCAAAATCCTACTTAATATGCTAATCAAGATAGATGATTGCAAGCCAGAAAATGCTTCACTGCGCACGTAAACTTTCCCTAAAGTTTGAGCAATGAGCTTGTTTATTTTTTAAAATATGAGAAAGAAATGATCACCTTCGAAGGAGCTATCTTATATGATATGACTTTTTAAACCCTAATCATTTTCTAAGTAGGGTACAAAGAGGAAAAAAAAATCACTTCTTTAATCAGTTTAAAAAATTTCTACTTCTGAGTTTCCAAAGATAAAAAAGTCCTATTATAAGGATTATAAGAATCTTCCGAATCAAACTAAAAGAATCCGGGTAAAGAAAGTGAAAAAGACTTTAACAACTTTATAAGGGAAGAAAACTTGCACAGAACCCAAATTCTTTTTAAAGCGAACAAAAAATATCAGAGACTACTGCGTTAAGAAAAACTGCAATGACCACGGATAAAAGAGAGAGATAAGACTGTCGTAAATATTTTTCATATACCCTGTCAATCGCGAATCTAAGCTGCTGCAGAAAAAGATAATATTAGACCCAAACGGAAGAAAAAATACATTTCATTTGAAATATAATGTTATTGTGTGTATGCATTTCATATGTCTGAAATAGAATTTTGAATGTAAGATTAAAATGAGTGACCATGTATTAGAAGGTTTTTCTATCGGGACTTTTTTTTTTGAGAGAAATATTATTCTTACAGAAAAAGTCAATACATAAAATATAAATTAACATAAACTTTTAATATGAATTGATTAATCTAAAATACAATTTATCATAAGGGAAATATGAGTTACCCTGTATTAAGGGGATGATTTGTTATGCACAAACTTTCTCTGAGAGAAATATTATTCTTATAATGTATGCAAATAAGTAAAGTAAATACAGTGACCTAATACTTATACAGATATTAAAGAAAACAGTTAAAAATCTACACATTTCTCTCGGCTGAAAAATAATTCTATTTGTAAAATTAATGTAAGGTATCATGTATTATACCTTATTTTATATACACGAACTTTTTCCATGATAAATATGTTTCTTGTCGTATTTGTAAATACATATAAATACTATAAGCTGTCACTCATACTGTTGTTCAATAAACCAATTCATAAGACATGCAAATGGTAAATCATGGTGTTATCATAAACTTGAGGCAGTCAGACACACACACACACACACACACACACACACATATATATATATATATGTGTGTGTGTATATATATATATGTATATATATATGTGTGTATATATATATATATATATATATATATATATATATATATATATATGTATGTATGTATATAGATATATTTGTATGTGTCTATGTCTGTGTGGGTGTATTTTTGTATAAAAAAGTCTATTCCTTATGAAAAATAAATGTGAAATGATCTGTTGCCAAGAATTGGAATTTTCTATGACTTATAACTGAGAGGTCCCGTTTAAACTTTTACAATTGACAGAGGGTTAAAAAATATTATTCCTTGTGCAGTGAACCAGAACCCCAAAAAATCAACATATTGATGACAAATAACAATGGCGAAAATAAAAAGAAGTATTACTGAGAGGAGACTAGGGCAATACACATGTTTCATGCCAGCAACTTAAGTAAACTAAGTTTCAACCTGAAATTAATTTCTATTACAGCAAAGATCATCGTAGGCTTTTCTACATTTAATTCTAAAAATTTATAATAATTCATTTAATTAAACATTTAAATAATATTAAGAGAATAATACGAAAACATTCATTTTAGAAGGCTATTAAAAGAGTTATTAGCACTTTGAAGTACTAATTATTCCAGTTTCGATGCTTGGAACTCATTGATAAAATAAATTATGTTCCGTGTAAGTCATTTTAAAACGCAGTGTAAATTGCAAGGGAATAATGAGTTAAAATATTATTTCATGCTTTGTATTGGATAATTTAACCCTGAGTACTGCCTCAGATTAAAATTTAGTGTTCTGGCAAAGTTTTGAGTGTATAATTGAAGAAAATAAGGAAAAATAAGGAGTGTATAAGGAAAGAATGATTTCACTTCATCTTCATGTGAAACGTTCATAATATTCTGAGTTTTACAGACATAATCTTTTTCCCATTGATTTACAGCAGCTAACATTTATTGATTCTAGATAATAACAATAATGATTAAAGATTGAAGCTGCGTTTGTTGTCTGCTATTTTTGCTTACACATCTTCCATTATGAAAAGTAATATTTGGTATTCCGAAATAGTCACTATGACTTCGTACTAAAACTGCACTAAAATAGGGCGTTTGTCCCCAAGGTGTAATTATGTGTTTGCACTGAAGATAAATAGTAAATGCTAAGAAATGTGGCTAAAAACAATGAGACAAAAATTTTTCCCCGAGAGTTTTTTAAATTCTTATATTGTTCTAAATTTCTCTTACGACATTTTGTGTAAGAAGTTTGAATATACATTCTAGATAGTTAGTTTAGTTTATCAAAGTGCCACCCTTGGTAGAAAAGCCATTTGGTGCTGCGCGGACTGGCATTGCTTTGATGGCTGTGGATGATCGAAAATATTTGATCCTGGCTGTTCTAGATCACATTGTGGATGGATGCTCGCAATCCATACGTTCCCCAACTCAGAGCAGGAATATGTCAGTGGTTGCAAGTCCGATTCAATATCAGTGGGCCTGAAGACAGTGGTGACCTCCGACCCAATGGAATACGGTAACACTCCTCGGATGGGGAAGGCTATGTGTTTGGAGTGTGAAGTCGATGGACTGCATGCGGTGCCTCCCAATCGAGACTGAATGATCGACACTCTACTCCAATTACTGCGCATATAAAATATTAGGTGAATAAATGTTCTCGAAGAAGGGATGACTGCAACTAATGCTGTTAGATATTATTGGCAATACATCATTTCACGTTTATTCCTAAGAGTCATAGACTTTAGAGTGAATAAGTGCAGAGTAGTATGTATTTGTGATAAACTTGTGCTTTCAGATGTTCATACCCTAAAAGGAATGTATATGCATAAAATTATCCCTCCTTCTTGTAGAATAAAATAAAACATTGTTGTAGGATAGAAATAAAAATTTGGAGGTTGTTCTCTAAACATCAAATCAGCTATCCTGAAGAAATGAAAGATAATTCAAAGCAATAAAATGGAAATTTCTCAGTTAGAAATTGATGAATGGAAATGAATATATAAAAAATAGAGATGGAAGACAAAGAAATTAAGCGAAAAATAATCTGTGATGTTGAAATAGCTCTGCTCTACGAAATAAACTTCCATTATTAACCGATATTACATGTATCTATTGATATTTTTTACTTTCTTGACGTACTATTTAAAAATGACTTTTAAATCGATGAATGAGTCCAGTAAATTGAATTTCAAATGTCCATGACTGTTGCTGAAACCTTCCTCGAAACTATCTTGTCAAGATACTTTATATGCCTGATAAACTACATGTTTACATGCCTGAAATCAGTTTTTTTTTGAGTGAGGTAATCTCTGTATATTGTTAATCAAAATGAATATTAATAATTCGCTGAGAAGATTACACTGGTCAAATTTCTTCTACTTCATTTCCACATTGGATGTTACTCAAGATCTACTGTGAATCTTTGAAAATAAGCCACAGATCAGTAAAGATAAAGTACATTGAGTGAATTTGTCTTTACTTTTCAAAAGAAATGGAGAACTTCGTGCTAATTATAGCCATTATAAGAATTGACTTATAAAAACAAATAGTCTTTATTTCTTAAAAGTATTTCACATCTTTATCATTAATTTGTCCCCCAAAACATGAACTTCTTGAACTGTGTATGCCACAATTGTTTTATAAAATTCTCCTTTAAACTATCGGAAGTTATTTCTGTTATGAGATAGTTACCTGATAACTAACACATTGAAAATTGCATTTCAAACTCCCATTAGACATTGTATTGCAACTGTCAAAATAAAAGACCCTTATATCTTTCCGAAACTAAAATAAGTTTTACATGTTAATATTCCTCATTACAGTAATCTGAAAAAAAATTAAAACGTGTAGATGTTTACCGAAAAAAGATCCTATTAAAAAAGTATTGGAGCCAAGTTCGACATCTTTATGTGTCGTATGAGAGTACTGGCAAAACGTAGTCATTAAGCTCTGACACTGGATTTTAATAAACTCTAAAGGCAGATGAGAGAAGGAAAGAGTCACCTAGAAAAGAGAATTTGAGACAGCACAGTTCTTTCTGCCTGCATTTGCAAACATGTAAGCTCCGATGAGTCTTTATTCTCACAATGGTGTTTTTACGTTTTCAGTTGATAGCCAAAAGAAAAATAAGAGGAACCAAAACTTGAATATAAATCAGTCAGAAAATAGCTTGTTATTTGGAGGGAACAATTAGTTCTTCAACAATCGAATGGGTTTTTGAATGCATTGCTTTTGGTGATACTTTTTTTGTATGAGCTAGCATATCATCAGGGATGAAATTTTCTGTATTTTTATGAAGCTACCATGGTATGAAATTTAAACAAAATTCTGATTCCTATAGTGAAACTTTGAGCAATCGAATTTGGTCTGATTCAATTGTAGCTATGGATCATGATACCTGCATTCCTGTACTGCAACTTTCTGTGAAAGATGTTCTGCTAATCACAGTTTCGGACCTTTCGAGATTGTAATTTCTTTTGGTTAGTAACTGCAATGCGCATTAAATGTTGACGCTATTCACCATATTCTTTCTTACATAACAATTACAAACATGCCGATTTAGGGAATATTTGATTTAAATATATAAACTGCATCTGCATTTAATTATAATTTGCTTGATTTCTGTGCGCATCGTAATACAAAGACTTATGTTATGCTGCGTTTCGTGCCTTAAGGTAAATGTTTTATTGAACTGCAATTGATAAACAAATAAAACTGACAACTTTTTAGTAGCAGAGTTTGGGTTTTATTTGTTGTAACGCCTGTTTTGTATGTAGTGGTCATACGTTGTGTCAGAACTATAACATTCAATTTATATAAACCAATTGATATGATTGGAAATGGTAATAAAACTGTTCAACTATATATCAAAATTTATGTTATAAGTGGATGTATTACTATGCATGAATCCGTGTTTGAAACATTAGTAGTTTCCTTTTTCATATGCTTTGATTTTCTACTATTGAAATATTTCGAATCCTAGTTTTGCAATATAAGTTATTGCATTACTGGAATCATAAGCAATATATCACCTCTAAATATTCAATTCTTCAAAATTTTCCAAGAAATCCTATGTTCTCAAAATACGTTTCTTCTTTAGTGACTGCTGCGATGTATAAATCTTGAAAAAACTTCGAATCCCTTTACTTTAAGTTTAAGAATTGCAAGATTTGTTACGTGCTCTTCACTGGATATTAGATTATGTTTCTTAGGAAGTTTCTTTATTCTTATTTTACACGTTTACAATTGTTTTCCAAATCCCTGATATATTTAAAAACTTTCTATTTATGCAGTAATCGGACACTTGCAAGATAAAACTTAAATTCATGTAAGGGTAACCTTTTTAGGTCTGAGTGAACAGCTTCAATGCGGAAGCTTGTGACCAGCAATTATAGGAACTTAGTTCTAGGCTATGGCTCTAATACCATCCGCATTGAGCAGCTAGGCCAGATTGGAAAAGTAATTATTTTAGCGATTTCGAACGGGTCATGATAAATAGCGAGATCACCAGGATGAGTATTCTTGCTTCTAGCAATATGTTCTATTTTTCTCTTACATTGGTTGGTTCTTTGTCACCAGTGGTAGGACATCCAAAAAGAGATGAAACAATCAGTCATGCGAATGATAGCCCCTCTTCATGATATGCGTTAAAGGCTTTTCAGCACCATTGTAATCGACAACCGGCGGCAACTATTCGCAACATAATCCGCAAATACAAAGATGACTGTAAAAAATGAATTGAAGTGTTTTATGACTGATATTACCCTTCGTGTTAAAGAAGACATACAAATGTGTACCAATCTTTTCCTCTAAAAAGTATTGGGGACGATGGAGACGCAATCATCGAACCTATATGATCACTTATAGGAAACACCCATCCATGCCCAAGAAATATTACTTCTCTCCCTAGTTAGTGTTATCTTCAACTAAAATGTTAGTGATAGAGTGTTATTACGGTGAAAATGTAACTGTTTCAAGAGTAAATCTAGAAAAAACTTCAATTCTCTTTACTTTATATTTAAGAATGTCAAGATTTCTCAAGTTCATAGCTCTTCACTGGACATTAGAGGAAATGGATCACAGTCCAATCTTGTGCTATTATTTCTACAGACTGAGAAAATTTTTAATTGGACACTTAAAGTCCCTTATACATCCTAACTACTCCCAGAAGGCTACATAGTCTCGAAACAATTTTGCAAAGAATGTCTCTTCTCTTTATGGACCGTTTTTCCCAGACTATGGTCTATTTCAGCGTTGCAATACAAACCGCCACAAAGTTCAGTTTCAGCCACAGTGACAAAATGCATGACAAAGTTTGAAATACATTATTAACCAGAAAATTTTTTCTATCTTAACATAAACAAGTATTTGTGTGAGGAAAACTGATTGGATGCTACAACTTCCAGGTACCAATCTCAAGCCGTTGCATGATGTTGCTCTCGAGGCATGTGAATATATTACTGTACAACAATCACGATCACCTATAGTTTCCACACATTTTCGAAAAGATATAGCGGCTAGGAGAACCTGAACATAGATGAATACTCTTTAGAAATTGACCATTCGGTGTATAGATAATTCAGAGTGCCCCAAAACAAGTTTTTGTCTAAAACCAATTCTTGTTCGCTAAATAAAATGTTTTTATTTTGTGATAGTTTTATGACATTGAAAGAAAATTAGTTTAAAGATGCAAATTGTGACTCTTTGTACAAAGTAAGCAAAAATGTATCAACAAGAAAGTTATGTACTAATTTATAATACCTCTTTACACCACGTATTAACTCCTTTTACTTTCGCTGTTAGTAGGTTGGAAGATTAATTAGATATTTCCACTGCATTTGCAAATGCTTTCTTGCTTATAATATTTATTCAGGTCTTCCTTAAGCTTGTTCAGCAATCAGCGGACCTTTCAGAAGCACTTATTCCAGCATCTTTATTGTATTATTATGAAAACTTCATGCAAGTCTTTTACCTTTCTTGTTGTATTTAAAGTAAAAAATTTGTGATCTTTCACTTTTCATCAGAAACATTTTAGGTCACTAGAAATGTACTTGAACGACTGAAACATTCATTTGGCTACCAGAGAGATATTAGTTGAAATTTTTAACTAAGCCTGTTTGAACTATGCGCTTATAAAGGTGAAACAAGTTTGAGTTGCAAAATTTAACTAACAACCACATTTTGATGATACTACTTCATTATACCTTTTTTGAAGAACAGAGTCAAGTTATTCACTTTTTTCTGTTTATACAAGGAAGATTTTTCAAGTGCCACCATACATTTTCATATCTCCAGTTTTCTAATTTTAAGCCCTTGAACCTTTTAGGATATTTCTATTAAATAACAAAATATACAGACAAAACTCTCTTTTATTACTTCTGTCACCGAGGTTCTAATTTGTAAATGGATTCCAGTGTTCAAACAGAATTAATAGACTGTCGAGATACAAATTACTTTTCACTTTCCAAAATATATAAGCGGTGGGATCAGCTTTTCGATCACTATCTCATATCTAGGTATCCGCAGTTTCATATCAGATGTAGGGAAACTTATTTCACGACCAGAGAACATTCTCTAGTTCATGCCGGTTACTTAAAGTTTCAGAGACATTTACTATCTCTACAAAAGGGTCTCCCCCAAGTATTCTCTTTCACCAGGGCTAAACATAATCAATGATTCAATAGAAACGTGAAGTTTAGGGTTGTGTAGATTTTGCTATGAGGAACAATCAAACACCAGATGTCATTTATGAAGAAACTGAAGATCTCATCATATCACACATCAGATCTGACGAAAAAAACAAACAAATACTGTAAAGATCGTCTCCTGGGACTGGGAACTGATCCCTGGTTTCCTAATTTAGAATATATGTTAGTGGAAGTAACTCTAATTTTTCAAATTAGATTTTGAACCAGATGTTTCGAAGAAAAATGACGGTATGGGTATGCATTAACTGATTAAGATATTAAGAATCTGGAATAATTCTCAAAGAACTCCTATTTTAATCAGGAATCGTCCCTTATATCAGCTTTTTCTCTTTGAGAAATAATTTTTATCTGTTATGCAATACAGTTTGCTGTGTTTGCTTACATAATTCATGTAACAGTAGAAACTTTTCTTTCTTAGTAAACATATTTATCCGCATTTCATATTAAATATATCCAGTTATCTATATTTTCACATCGTATGATGTACATATTCTTTTGCGCCTTTCGATTTCCTTTCATTGCATTTGACATGATATATTATGTAATATCATTTATATTATAGTAAGAAATGATTATAGGACACTAACAAAATAAGATGTACAGATATTTTCATACGCCAGTTACTTGAAATTTATCGTTCAGCGACTTGCCATGTTTTTGAAGGAAATATATTCTTATTTTAGATGAGAAAAAGACTTAAAAACAGGAAAAAGATGAAAATATTTAAGATGGTGATTACTTCGAATTCTAACTCATAGCCCAATTTAAATCACTTTTTTGTCACTTTGTTACTTTACTTAAAATACAAACTTTAAATACAAACTAAATATTCATGCACATATATCTATTATCTACATTCATATGTGTTTGTTCTATACGTATATGTGTATAATATCTTTAATTTTTCTATCCTGATTATGCCATTCCTATCTGATTCACTCTGTATTTCCGTTTCAGTTTACGATCGCTAATTGATCAAATTACTTTATTAATACATCAAATAGTTTTTAATTATTTACACGAATATTTGGTAATCAGGATATAAAACTGACAATACATTATTTAAAGTTTAATTATAAAGGAAGATAAGAGTTAATTTACTTTTTAACGAGATTTACGTAATTAGCGGCATTTTCTTTATAACCCAAGATGGTAATTATTAAATTGAGTTATCAATAAGTTAACAAGTTTGAAGGACAAAATTTGCTGTTTATTCATCGTAAGTGATTTTGAAAAAGAGTAATTTCTCTTTCCTTAATTAACTGTCACGCAAGCCGACATATAAAAGATAGTTAAACGATAAAAAAGGGAAGAATCTGACATGTTGGTTTCTGCGTAGTACAAACAACAAAATCCATGTAGCCAATCCTTTTGGATAAACTGATAAAAAATAACGGAACTTTTCGTCAGATATACTAATTTAACAAAGCGTAAACTACAGTCGTTTTATCTACGGCTGACAGAAGATAATATGTTGAGAAAGTAAACCTACAATATGTTTAATATATTTGTAGCTTCTACTTTTGTTTTCACTTCGTTGTGATAAGAATTCAACAAAGTATTGGTATCATCAATAAATGTTTATTGAAGAGAAAAAAGTTTCGAAGATTTTTCAAACGAAAAAAAATTTTTTTTTTCTTTAAGACAGAAACATTTCTCGTATTCTTTCTTTTGTATCGACAATCTTTCACAGAGTACATTTTAATTTTTGAGGGTTTAAAAAAATTAATTTTCGCTTACATATTTATATTCAGGAGAATAACATTTTGAAAGGGTTAAAAGACAATTAAAATCTAATTTTAAGAAACCTGTTCTAAATAACGGAAGAATTTGTTATTTAGCGTTAAAAAAAGATATGTAAAGCGTTAATAAAGTAAAGTAAAATTATAAAGAAATTTTATTTCACCGCTTTATTGTTGTTGATTTTCTTTGTGGGAAATAAGCTCTATAATTCAGATTGAAAGTAAACTTTAAAGCAATTGACCTGCGTCAGCTGGTGATTTCCAAGATATGTGTATTGTTTTTTAACCTATATATATATATATATATATATATATATATATATATATATATATATATCATCACATATATAATATATATATATATGTATGTATGTATTTATATATATATATATATATATATATATATATATATATATATATATCATCACATATATAATATATATATATATATGTATGTATGTATTTATATATATATATATATATATATATATATATATATATATATATATATATATATATATATATATATATATATATATATATATATATATATATATATATATATACAGTGGTGGCAGAAAGTCCTGAACACACTCATTTTTTTGCATAATTTTTGTGTTTGACTTAATATTTCGTTATGAAATTATCGTACTATCTTAACTATTGTTATTGAATCTAATGTATTTTTTCATGCTGATTTCATATCTGTTTGTAAAATTCATGTAAAGTAAATAATTTCATCGATATTTTGAAAAAACCACGATAAGGCAAACACAAGGTCACTGTAAAAATGAGTGACTGTTTTTTCAAGTAATGAAATGCTCCGTTATTCAACTAAACAGAAAGCAGTAGTGATAAAGAGATGAAAGCAGAATGTGCAGCATGTTTTAATGTATTGAAAACAGTTGTGTTGCAATTTGAAGTGCGTGTGTGAAAAATATTGGAATTATGGGCAAATTTTCATTTCTACCTGATAATAAAAGGTACAAAATGATACTTTTGAAGGAAGAAGGTTATTCTATGAGCCAAATTGTTGGTAAAGTACCATGTAGTCTTTCTACTGTTGTGAGAACTTTGAAAAGATATTCTGAAAAAATTCTATTGCGGACAGGGAGCGATCTGGACGACCGAGAAAAACAGCTTTACGTAACGACAGGGTATTGCACAGGATTTCACTTTCAAACGGAAAGGTTGATTCACCGCAAATTTTGAAACAATGGACTTAAACATCTACTGTGAATGTGTGCCCAACAACTGTGAGAGGAAGATTGGTGGAAATTGGATTACGAGGCTGCAAAGCTCACCCAAAACCATTACTGACCGATTTTCAACGCAAGAGGAGATTGGCTTGGGCAAGGGATCTTTCATTATGGACTGTAAAAGACTGGGAAAAGGTAATATTTAGTGATGAAAGTGAGTTTCGTATTTCTGGTAACCAAAGTCGTGCCTATGTAAGACGATGCATTCATGAGTTATTCAGCCCTCAGTGTCTAAAGCCCGCAGTAAAGCACCCGGAGAAAGTGATGATACGGGGCTGCATGTCATCTCGTGGTGTTGGAAGACTTCACATCGTGAGCGGAACAGTGAAAGCCAGGGATTACATTGGAATAATACAAAATAAATTGCTATTAACAGCGGGAGAACTTTTTGGGGATCAGTCATGAATTTTTCAGGAGGATAATGCTCCATGTCACCGTGCAAAGGAAGTCCAGAAATGGTTCGAAGACAATGCAGTGAATAGGATGAACTGGCCAGGGCAGTCTCCGGATTTTAATCCGATAGAGAACCTATGGCATAAATTTTTTTATCATATTTCAAAGAAAAAACCTTCAAATAAACGTGAGTTAATTGAAGCTTTAATATTTTCCGTCAACCATGTTGTCACAAAAGAACTTCTTGTGAAATTGGTGCATTCCATGCCAAAAAGATGTAGATCCGTAATTGAATCAAACGGCTGGCCCATAAAATATTGATGTTCAAACATGTAACAACCAAATTTTAAAAATGCATATTAAATGTACCGTATTTGTAAAAAAAATTGTGTTATTCTACTAAGTATATTATGTTATTATATAGTGTATTATTCTGTACATAGTACAAATCATTGTGTTCAGGCAGCTGTACTACAAAAAATACTTGCGGCATTAAAAACCTAGTGACAGATTTCAAATCAGCATAAAAAATACATTAGAATCAGTATCAATAGTTAAGATAGTACGATAATTTCATAAAGAACTATTAAGTCAAACACAAAAATTAGGCAAAAAATGAGTGTGTTCAGTACTTTTTGCCACCACTGTATATATATATATATATATATATATATATATATATATATATATATATATATATATATATATATATATATATATATATATATATATATATATATATATATATATATATATATATATATATATATATATATATATATATATTTATATATTTATATCAATAAACTGACATATTAATAAAATAAGGTAACTGATATGCAAAAGTTAATGTATGGATGTACATATTTGCTTACAGTTTAAGGAAGCTCAAATATTTCATGTAAAACTTAATTTGCAAAGGATTCTTCTAAGGGTCAAAATAAGTATTACATAAAGGCTGTAGCAATGGACGCAGTGTCAGCTTACGACCTTCTGTAAATTCTTGTCATGCACTTCGATGAAAATGCATACTTCGAATTCCAATTCATAGGTAAAGTCGAGGGATAGCATCTGAGGCTGGTATTAGGTATTTTCCTTTGGCGCTGGGATACATTTTCGTTAGTGACAACCAACTGTTAGAATCTTTGAATATTAAAATTTATCTTGAATTTTAAGAATTATAATAAAACTTTAAGAAAGATGTATAAATCATTCATACTTCATAAAACATCATATTATTATTAGGTACATGTATTGTTTTAAACAGATAGGTAGATTAATACTATGGTTCATTTATTGTTATGTTCGGTAGATTCATTCATTGTTAGGTTGCGAAAATTACGCTTTATATTTCTAATGTTTGAGTATCTTTTAATTGAAAACATAAATGATTTTTCAAAAATAGAGTAAACAATTGTTTTATGCAAAAAATATTACTGATATGTCGATATATCTTATCATGGTTTAAAAACCATTCGATCCATCAAAGTTTTGATCTATTTACTTTTAGAACAGTGTGAGCTAACGGACTGGTATTTGTTACAAAAATTGAATTTAATAGTTTAACATTCTTCTTGTGCTTTAGTTTATTTGCATATTACTTTCCAGTTCCCTGAGTTTACCACTGTATTCTCTAACAGCTGTTTTTGAAAATTGCTTAATATCCTTTTAATCTGAATTTAATAGACACTCTAGAAATTAAATGAAAGACTCATACAATTCTTTTGATGATATAATTATCATTTTTAAGCACCCATCTGTGTTTTTTAATATTAAATCAGTAGAGGTGTTAGGAAAAAGCTTTAAAGATGTGTATTTTATTATTTTTTTATATTTTTTTGTTATTCCAAGTTAGTGGAACAATTAATCAAAAGGAAAAGGAAGTTACACTGAAGTTACAATTACAAGTGGAATAATTAATACCCTGTGAGATTAAGAAACTGAAAGTTTTTACTGATGAAATTATCTTAAAGATTAAATATTTAACTGCTGACATCTCATTGTTAATTCCGCTTGAATATTTCATTTATTGACGTTGATGATAAACCGATTATTTTTAATTCGCATTTTGTTTGACAACAAAAGTAGAGTGTCATAAGACTCATTCTTTAATCCGATTGGGAGTATTAGAGTAAAAACAATGGGTTCAACTAAAGGTGGTGTAAATAATTGAAGTATGATGTTCATAATGAATTTTCCTTGTCAAACTGTTGGGCTAGTCATTTTAACCGATTTTCACAGTATAAAGAGGAAGGTTTACGTTTATGAGACATATATAGAAGCAAACGGAAAAAGAAAACTAGGACTTATATGATCTTTAGATGTTTTGTTTCCTTTTCTTATAATGATACTATCAGTGATATCTTGTAAATGAACATCTAATTTATGTAATTAAGTAAAGTATCTTAGCTAATTCTCCAGTTGTGGAAATTCTAGTGATAAGATCCAATAGAAAGCTCGATCTTTTGGTTTATTTGCTATTTACTATTGATTTTACTTTGTTTATAACAATTAAACTTTGATATTAACAGGAAATTATAATTCAGAACTAATCTCTGAAATTAAGTGTACTGTAGAATATCACACCCGTCACAAAATTTAAGTTATTGAATCTTAATCGCAACCAAGTTAGTGAGCTGGTAGATAGTTCATTTTGGAGTAGTCGACATGATTGATTTGGCTACCACCTAAGTCTCTACAACAATCAGGGGCAAGGAAACATTTTTTCCTCCTAATCTAGCTTTTTAAATTTTTTCAGAAGCTGCTCTCACTGTTTCTTACATACACCTTGCAATGTACTCTAAACTCATTCATTCTTAACAAGTTTGACATAACATAATGAATAAAACGGGTTTTAAAGCTAAAAGAACAATGCAATACCTCTGAAGTGCTGACATGTTATAATTTCTGATTCGAGAAATCTCTCTCTATTAAAAATACTTAAAATTTAATAAAAAATTTTGACAATGTTGCAGAGGAATCTCCAAAAATATATCCTGAAATAATTTACCCTGTTTAATTATTAACAAATCCAAAAACAATCTTGTAGTATAATATGGAAGGATGGGTCATAGTCTGATATTTCAAGAACTGTTCAAACTCATATTAGTAATTTTCAAACTCGGTTCAATTATTCTTCATTATTCTTTATAAATAGCATTACTTTGAAAACTAGTTGCATAACTACAATACTAAAGACTTTAAGATACCGCATAGGTTGTACGATCCGGTTATAGGTAATTTGTCTATTCTTATTTTAAAAACACGAAAGTGCATTCTTAAATGTGACTTCTCTATATAGAGTTCAATCTTCCCATTTCAATAGCAGCTTCCAATAATTATAAAATATTTATATAAATCAAAATTCCTTAAATTTTGTATTTTGGGGGGAACATTCTCTTTTGAAAACCTTTTTAAAATGTCAATTTAATGGCTGCAAAATATAACAATATCTTTACTTAAAATCCTATTTATTATTAAAGTCTATGTATTACTATATAATATAGCCAGGAATAAAGTCAGAAGATTGAGTAGTTCATTAAATTAGTTTTATCAATCGAATTCTAGATCTTCTATTTGATTTCAACTAGTTAATTATTTTGAATATTTTTTTCTTACAAAAACATAAACTGCATAATTATGGTACAGTATTTTATTTAATAAAATTTATTGTTACTTATAATAGGTGACGTGAAATTTAAATTCCAATTTTAAATTTCCAAATTTTAATCTTATGGCATTTATCAAATGGTAAATGTACTTACAATAATTTATTGTTTTATATTGGTTATATATTATTTTAACACTAAATTTAAAAAGTTTTAATATTAATTCATCGGACTGATAATTCCCTTTATTACCAGCAAAATCTCTCTAGAAATCCTACTGTTCATCTTTTAAGAATGCTCGTTTAAAAATTACTTTCAAGAGCAAGTATTCACATTGTCAGTAGAACTAGGCTCCTGATTAACAAGGACTTGTAACCCTAATTACAGCGTCAGTGCAATTGTCACCTTAGAAAAGATTAACAGGTTTCTTAAGCACCTCTGAGGCGCCGGAGCCTCAAGATAAAAAAACACAAATACGCACTTACTGCTAACAAGTTCACTCTAAGATCGCTAATGGGACTAAGAAAGTGAAGATCTGTAAAGAAGGGAATGATACAAAGCGGAGAGGTAATAGTAATGTCTCTTTTGGTTTTAAATCAAAAGTAATTGATGTTTTCTGGTTAGTGGTTGAGATAAAACTTTGCTTTTGCACGAACTTATTGAATTCTTCTTATATTTAATTATACACCATTCCATATTTTCGCTTTTATTTTTTCATGTTAAGATTCTTAATACTTTCACAGTTAAACAAATTTTCTCATTTATCTTCGAAATTCGTATGATTTTATTTTTTCAAAGTTCATAAGATCATAAACTTTTCCTTGTTTGAAAATCTTAGAGTGTCTCTGAGGTGGTTATCACACATGATATATCTCTAATTAAAATTTTACGAGTTTTTTTAACATAACTGACCAGGGTTAAAGTGATATTGTCATCACAGAAAAAACTGTTTTATTGTAGTCGATATAAATGTCTTTTGACAAAATATATAAATATCGTAATAAAAAATTTTTAAAGTTAAATTTTATGCAATTACACAAAAATACGCATTCAGTCATAATAACTTAAGAAAGACAGACACACACACACACACACACACACACACACACACACACATATATATATATACACTGAAGTGCCACTGAATTAGGGATACCTACCTAGTAACGAGTTGGGCCTCCTCTGGCGTTGATAACGGCTGCCACACGACGAGGCATAGATTCAAAAGTTTCTGGAAACTTTCCACGGGAATGGCTTGCCAAATATTGGCTAAAGCTGTCCATAATTCAGTAAGGTTCTTTGGTGCTGTGTGATGGCCTTTCACGCCTTGTTCCAAAACATCCCAAAAATCTCAATAGGATTTAAGTCTGGGCTTCTAGGTGGCCAATTCATGACAGAGAAGTCAGAGGAATGGTCATCCAACCCGCCAGTAGCCAACCGGGACTTGTGAGAGATACAGTTGTCTTGCTGGAAAACTCCATTACCGTGCGGATAACAGAACAGCATAAACGGATGGAGGTGATCACCCAGCAACTCTACGTACCGAATTGCATTGAGGGAGGTTGGTACACACACCAAAGATCCAAAACTGTGCCACGAAAAAACACCCCAGACCATGATTGAGCCACCATGCCCTTGTACAGTTCCAGCCAGGCATGCAGGATCCATGGCTTCATGAGCCTGAAGCCATATTCTCAGCCTCCCGTCGGCGTTAAGTAGTCGGAATCGAGACTCATCACTCCATGCTACTCGTTTCCAGTCCTCTACCCTCCAGTCTCTGTGCTCTCTTGTCCAGGCAAGACGTGCAGCCCGATGGCGAGTATAGAGCAATGGTACTCTCGTAGGTCGACGGCTCCCGAAACCCATACGGTGAAGCGAGCGTTGCACAGTCCGTTTACTGACTGTACGACTGGCACCGTCATTAAACTGGGTGGTAATTTGAGCTAATGTTTGTCTTCGCTGGCTACGTACAATACGCCTGAGCCGTCTCTCACCACGCACTGTCAAGGCTAATTGTCCTTTGCAGTTTGCCCGATCGCTAGTTTTTTTTCCCACCATCTATGTATTCTTGGTATACTCTTGACACTGTCGACCTTGAAAATCCTAGCTGTCTGACGATTTCGGAAATTGAATAGCCCATGCGTCGCGCACCTACGATTTGTCATCGATCGAAGGCGTCTAAATCAGGCAGTTTACCCATACTGGCAATTCCAACAACCACAGTAATCGCTATATATGCAGTTACCACAGCGCCCTCACTTGCGCATACATGATGCGCAGCGCTACACAATTTGCATAGGCTTTGCTATCCCTAATTCAGTGGCACTTCAGTGTATATATATATATGTGTGTGTGTGTGTGTATATACATACATACATACATACATACATATATATATATATATATATATATATATTATATATATATATATATATATATATATATATATATATATATATATATATATATATATATATATATATATATTCATTCTAGATAAGATTCTATCTCTTGAGTTTCAAACATGTTACGATCGACATTTATAGGGAACTTAATGGTTTATTTCGAGAAGAAATTTCATTCATTTATTTGCTTTTGTTCCTGCTCTTTATGTACAACAATAATTATTCATTTTAGAAATCTAAATATTGAACTTATATATGGAACAAAATCTTTTTCTCTGAACCATAATGTTTTTTATTCAATTCATCCATATAGTATGTTGAATCAAATATTTTTAGAGTTGAAATTTTACCGACCGAAAATTTTGAATTCTTACCCATAAGAATATTGTTCTTGTGTTTTATTCTTGCTACTACTATGCACACATAAAAGGTCATTTATTATATTTTATCCTCGCATTTCTTAAAAAAAATAATCGTTTTTATATTTTGATTTTTTTTAATTCAAATAGAAATTAAATGTCAGAAAAACTATTTGTTATTCAATTAATAAAAATCTGAAATATGTTTTTTGAATTGTAAGTGAATTATTTTCAGAATACGTTTACATATAATGATATAAAGGAAAATTTAGGATAATAGCACATGAAATATATTAAATTAATGTAAAAACATTTAAAAATATATATATTCATCATTCCTTAAAAAACAATAAAAATTATTATTCCATTGAGACACTTTTAGGAAATTAAATTAGTATTTCAAAGATTTAAGGCAATGGGAATTGTGAATTCTTCTTTCAAAATTTCCGAGAAAAAATAAATCACATTTTCACATATATAAATATATATTTCTAGTATTACAAGGAATTATTCTGCTTTATTTGCCAATCATTTTAATTAATGATTACGAAGATTTTAAAGATACTAAAATCATGATATTCAATTACGTAGACTGTTTAGACGAAGTAGTATACAACTTAATATATTTGGTTCGACAAGCTAAAATTACTTAATTGGTATAAAAATACAAGTAATATTATGTTTTGAGCAAATATGAATCCACGAAACACTTCGATGTAAAAGGTTTTTCAAATTTATTAAGTGCATAATTGACTAGAACTGTCTTAAATCAAATATTCAAGTTTACTTTTAAGTTTCATATTAAAAAGTCAAAAGATTCTCTGATAAATTATTAAATTTTAGGTAAAATTTTAAAAAATTGCATTATTTACTAAGTAAGAAAAATCACAGAAAAATCAAGTAAAAATCTTTATTTCAGTTTGTGGCTTGGAACTTACCCATTAATTTGTACTCGAAATCTTGAGTAAATCTGTATTTGGAACTTACCTTTATTATTTATGTTATCTTGAATTAAACCTTTCCATGTACTATCTATACTTTAAAATTTTTCAAAAAGGAAAATTTGGCACAAACCTTGAAGTTAAATTCCAGATGCAACGACTTCGTTACATTTTAAGAAGAATATATTAAACTGATACTTACTCTTACTTTGATTTGAGTGATAAACATATGTAACTAAGAATTAAAATAGGAAATTTGTTTTTATTTAGATAGACCACAAACTCGATGTGATATATGCTCCATCTATCTTTCATTTCATTTAAAATCTCAGTCACCTATAAGTAAAAACTATGTACGATAATCATTTATCATGTTTATAAAATACTGGTATTAAATTATACGTAATTATAGACGCACAGCTACTTTATAGAATACTCGTCCTTTAACAATTTTACTACAGTGTCATAAAGTTAAATATAAATATTAGCTATTAATTCTGCAAAGAAAGAAGTCAAAGTAACACAATGTTTGTTCAAACTGCAAATACAAGAAACAAGTTTCTTACCTCCGTAGTTCGGTCTGACCCGCTTGTCATAGCCCTGGTCAAAGAATGCGTTGAGTATTTTCGTGATGTTGACTCTGTCATCCCTAAAATTGAGAATTGTTTTCAGAATCGAAAAAATATCACTTAGTTTGCAAAACATATGCAATATATATAGCTACATATATATTCATATCCATTAGTAAGTAACCTCAAATTATCTGTTTTTATTTAAGACTGATTTTATTTGTCATTACAATGTTCTTGTTGCGTTAAAAGGTAGACTTAATTTCAGTTTGAATAGTTTCGGCAATAACGTTAGCAAATTTAGGGTTCATAAATAAAATTTACTCAATAAAAATTAATTTAATTTGCAAATCGAAATAATTTTATGTATAAGCCATATTTTATTAAGTATTAATTGTGAATTATTCACAATTTTCAATTAAAAGGTATAACTCCTAAAACAATAAGTATGTTAAATATTTGGTGTCTCTGCAACTAATGGCAAAAATAACTTTATATGCTATAATTTGTTTTTAATTTACTTGTTAAAATTTGATTAATTCTTCAAGTGATAATTTTAAAAGGTATAATGCATGAACGAAAGTAGGGGCAAATTAAAGATAAAAATTATTAAAAATTCGAATGAATAACCAATTGCATTAACTATACTTTGCATGTATTTAGAACTAAAAATAATAGTAATTAATATTTTATCAGTACAACAATATGTGAGAAAGACTGATAATTCTAAAGTCATTCAAAATCATTTAGAGTATATTGCAATTTTCCTTCTCTCCACAGGAACATATTTATCTGAATATTAAGAAAATTATTCTTTTACTCTACGTTTTATGTTCATTGAGAAACATTAATTTCTTGAAGGTATTCTATAAGGAGCCTCATGACCGTATATCAATGACTGGAATTTTATAACATAATTACTTTATTGTGAACAACTGAATGGCATTTCGTCTTACTTTGCTTATTCTACTGTAATTCAGAGGAATCTTCTCAAAATCACCGAAGAAACTATTTTTCCTATTTTAATGTTAGGGTCAATAATCCGAATTTAGTATTCTTGATACAAATATTTAAACTTGATCGTATCACATACAAAATATTGTTTAAGTTTGCTTAAGGATAAAATATTTGATACAAAACTGCGTAAGTTTTATATAAAAAAACTTTATTAGATTATAGCCGTACTACTGAGGGCCGAAGAACAAATTACATGATTTAAAGTAAATATTATTTCTCAGTTTTATATTTAAATAGTATATATTATTTCATTTTTAAATGCATACGGTAAAATTTGATTTAAAATGCTTTACATTATCAGCAACATACAGATTCTTGTAAGCTTATGCTGTTTAATCCAGATAGAAGATCATTAAGTTCGAGGCTATACAATTTAAGTAAATGCCAAATCAATTTTATATTTAGTAATGATATAAGGAAGATTTATTCACTTTGATGTTACACAGTTATATAATTGAATAGTTTCGTACAGCGTAAATATGTTAAAATTATTCCCCAATATATCTCCTGAACGTATAATAAATGTTAGATTGCAGAAATATGATCGTTTTATACTATAACTTTTTCAGGAAGGTCTTTCCGGATATTATGCGGTTGATATTAATAACAATACTAGAATATTCTTGACCTCATCCTTTATATCTTCACAACTCAATTTTAACACGATTATTTAGAAAGATACTTCAGGAAGTATTCCGTTAAGTGAAAGTATTAATTCCGCTACCTACGTGGATATATATATACAGGTGGTTATCAAAATAATGGAAACACCTATCAATATTAGTAGTGTTTATGAATGTGCATCGTATTCCTTAAAATACAAGTCTGACCACCGGTATTGTTTTATATAATATAGTGTATGTGTTATTCTACTGTCAGGTAGCAGTAATGAACCTAAGGTCATCGTGCTTTTGGGGGGGAACAGCGTAAAATATCAAACCTTGCAGACCTTGCAAAAAGGACAAATTTTTAAAGCGCGTTTAAATTGGAGTATCTGTTACTGCAACCCCCAGGTTAATGGGTGTTTTTCGAGCTATGGTATCGAAAGTCCTGATAGCATACAGAGTGCAAGGAAAAACATTATGTGCCAAACAGAATAGTGGACGAAAGGGAGAGCTGAGTGAAAGAGACAGACGAGGTAATGTAGCGGATTGTTACATTAAGAAAGAAAACAACTGCAACCAAAATGACCTAAGAGCTCAATCTGTATCTGCATGTTCCTGTATCAACCATTAAAGGTAGAAGGGAACTTCAAAAACAAAGCCTTTAAGGGAGAGTAGCTATTCCCAGGAGACTTGTAATAGATGCCAATACAAAATAAACTCCATAATGATGCCACGAGCACAAATCCTGGTCGAATAATATGTCGAAAAACGGCATTTTGTCCTACGAATCATTGTTCACATTGCTCCTCGCAGCAGGACATGAGTCTGTCTGGAGAACACCTGCCCAACCGTAAGATTCTGGCTGTCTCATCTCAACTGTCAGTCATGGAGGTAGATCTATCAGGGTTTAGGATGGCATCTGATGGTTTTCTTCAGGCCCTATTGTAACCCTAAAAGGGAGATTGAATGGGAAGGACTATGTCGAAATTTTAGCTTACCAGGCCCGTCCTATGGTGCAAACATTATTTCTTGCAGGAGATGGCGTTCTTGCAGGATGATAATCCCCCTATACATATAGCTAAATCTATATGTATAGGGGGATTATCATCCTGGAGAACGCCATCTGCTGCAAGTATTGGTTTGAAGAGCATGAAAAAGAAGTTATTGACTCAAACTTCGGAAACTTTTTGTGCTGAAGGCTAACGCCTTAAACAACCAACTACCATATGTAATTATTTTTTATTGTCAATATATTTGTTAGATTTTAGAGCAATATAACTTTTATGTAGTGATATTTCCGAGAGGTATGAGAACATAACCTAAATATCGAATGGTGGCAGGGTTACTTTGTGACACTGTGATATCGTGCAACATCCCACTTTTCCTCACAACGTTCTCAGGACAATTGTGTACAAAGAAGACTGAAACTGAGACGTGGAAACCAGCATTCCAAAGGTTCAAGAGGACTACCCATAGAAAAAACCAGATAATAGTTTTTTGTTATTCTAGGGTGCATCATTAATTTCAGTTCGCCATGGGGTGGACGGACCTTGGCCGGAAATACCATAGGACAAAGTTCGGAAGAGAACTAGCCGATGCTCTTTATGAAAAAGTTTTTTCAGAGGCTGGACTGATTGGAAGGGGACCAGGGCGGAAAAGACAAGACCCTGGAAGTCGGCCGGTGGCGGAAGTGAAATCCGATCCCCGCGGAAGGGGGTAGAATCCAGGTGGAGGTGACTTGAGGAGTCAGACGGCAGAGGCGAAGGCTAGAGGTTGGTCAGCGTTGTGATGCTGATAACACAAGTTTTTTGAGACTACTGGCTAGTTCCATGGACGACTAGCAAATCTATTGAATAGTACTAGCTTAACGGCTAAATGTAAATATTTTGTATATAGTGAGCTCTAATAAAGAAACTTAATTTTAATTTTAATTCGTGCCTCTGCTTAACTCAATGTTGAGTCTGATTTATTTGATCTCATGTGAGATTGTTTTGGCTTGTTGTCGGCCACGAATTGACAACACATTGACACTGTTACAAAATAACCCACAAAGTCGACCCACCTCCACAATCCACTCAATGTTGCATTTTTCCATCCTCAGAAATACCACTGAAGAGAAGGAAGTGTTGACTATCTGGAAGAAAAAATCTACCCAAAGGAGCAGAATGTGCCGAAAGAGGAAGTTCCTCATCTTCTCAAAGAACTGATGGCTGCCCTGAGCATCCGAGGTCTCTATAATGTTAAAGGTATAGAAAAATCTATCCATTATTTTCAATTGGTATATATAATTGTGTATCAAGCTCTTGATAAGCGTTTAACTGTCTAACTTTGTGTTAAGTAATTTTTTCTCTTGGAATTCTAGGCGAAAACACACATGTCACGAAGTATCCCCACTCGGCCTGGCAACTTTGTGACGCATTTCAACTTTAATTTCTCAATGGTAATTAAAGTTCCGGGTTAGCGCATTACATTACTACGTAACGAAAGGATGTACTAATGTTTTGAAATTGTTTGTTTTGGGTTGCTTTTAAAGCTGATAGGTTGGCACAGGAAAAAATTTAAAATCCGTCACAAAGTAACCCCATCTTACGGTATATATAGTACAGCTGCATTATCACAGTGCATTTCATGAAACAATATTTGAATACATGATTTTGTTACTTAAGTTATGATTATGTTACATAAAATGCTTACTTAGTTTATAATTTACAGTTACTAGAGTAGTCTGAGTTATGGAGAATATTACTTTCGTGAGAACCTTATAAGAGGTGTATCTTTTTTACGTAAGGGGACGGTGTACGTTGAAATCGGCAAAAATTGACCAAAGCATCGAATTTTTGTTTTTAATGCTATATTATTCTACAAATCAAAATGTACCAAATGCAAAAATTCGCATCAAAATCCGATAATTTTTAACGAAGTTATTAGCATTTATATGTTTATAAACAATCCACTTTTGCCCTTTAAATTTCACTTTGTATGCAATTTTCTCAAAATGAAAATTTTCTCGATAATGCAAATTTAAAATGTGATACGCGCCATATTTTTGCTTCAAATTACACTTTATTTACCATACATTACACGATATTTACCATACATTATCTTTATACATACATTAATAAATGTGTGCATGCATTTTTGTTTTAAAGAAGAGTAACTTATAAAAAGTGACTGTTTATATACAAAGAAGTGAAATATTTGAAAAAAATTCATTCATAATCTTTAAAAAATAAAATATTGAGATATTTGAAATTCAATGAACAGAATGTTTCATTATGGTAGAATAAATAAATAAAAAGTAAAATTATTATAAAAAAGTAAAAATTTTAGCGCAAGGGACATTTTAAAATTTTATTAAATGTTTTTAATTTTTAAGTAAACAAAATTATCTAAATAAACTAGAAATTTTTTTTATGTCGTTTATAGTGAAAATATTAAACTATATTCAGGATTAAAATTTCATATAGATATAATGTAAAATAAAAAAGTTAAATCTCAACGTCTACTGTCCCCGTAAAGTACTTTGCGTAAACTAAAAAATAGTGAAATAGTGTCAATAATATAAACGAGACCTTAGGAGATTTTGTGCTTTGTATTTAATGTTTCCTTGAGAGCAGAGTAGACGCACGTGTCCATGAAGATTAAAGATAGATCTTCATTGACTAATGAGACTGATGAGCTTATATTATATTAGATAAGGATTTTTATAATAAATGAATCCCGAAAGTAGTGTCAACTGTTTAGCTATTGTGTTGGTAAAGATGGCCGTAGCTCTTCAAAAACTAACGAACTAGCATAATAAATTTAAATTAAAGTTTTGCGGAAGATACCAATCCTAACTAAATTTCAGAGTTTTAAAACAGTGTCGAAACTAATTATAGATTATTTAGGAAATAATGAAATATAAATATGTGACTTGTTAGCAAAAATAATAATAATAAAATATCACCGACTAGCTTAAATTTTATTTATTTTAAACTACGAGCCACAAAACGCAAAAGTTTACTAAAAGGCAAAAGAATATAAAAGAACACGGATTACATAGCACAACATGTTACTAGTACAAGATATAATGATTGACTCACTGAGAGGAAATTTTGAGCTGCTTGTTTGGTGACATTCTGGATTCTTTTAGAACTAGAAATAATACGGATTTCTTCTAGAACCGGAAATTATTCGGATTTCTTCTACAACCGGAAAGGATAGCAACGCCTCCTAGGTCAAATCCGATTGGCTCTCTTCCCCAAATTTCTCTAATTCCCCCAAGAGGCACCGTGTTTTCCTTCAATATTCGTTACAAATATATAGATATTTTTGCCATGAGTAATTATATGGGAGACTTGGTTCGAAAGGGTGTTTTACAAATTAATGATGCTTTTCAACAAATGAATGTTCGTATTGTCTACATTTAGAATGAATCAGAATTTTCAGAAAGAAAACCAACAAGGATTTCTGACTTTCAATACTGCACAACGAATAGTTACATTTAATACAGAAAATACTGAAAAAAAAATATTAAGAAATGAGAAATGCTAACAAATTTGGAATGCTTTCTCAACCCCTTAATGAATACCATATTTTTTTAGTTCGAAATTTAACAGGATAATATTTAAAAAGAAATTTAAGGCATTTTTCTTTAAGTCGAAATATTTTCAGAGTATAAATATATTCATATACGCATATACACATATACTAATGAATTTTTACAAATTATTTAATTTACTTGTATTCATATAATGCTTATGAACTTAAAAGTCTGTGAAATTTAATGGATAGCTAAATCGTTCTCAAGATTAATTATATTCTTTGATTTAATGCCATGTGAAAATAATTTACCCGCATAGTTTAAATTTCTGTTTTGTAAGAAAAGATCCTTAGAGAGAAAAATGTGTAAATTTATAATATTGACCTAATCTTTAGGCGTCTTTTTAAGCCATTAGAAAAAGAGGCATAGTCAAGAAGAAAATATTATTATGTCCTGAAAGAAATAAAGCAGACTTCCCGCTGTACAATGTCAGTCCATTGCTTTGATAATAAAAAAATGTAATAAAAGGCTTTTTACATGATTCCACAGAACATAAATTTACATCGTCTCACAAGAAAGTCTAATAAAAAAGTCAAATTTTTTGCTTTTAGAAAGAGCTTTTCTTATAAGAATGTGATGGCTAATTTCACTTGAGAAAGTATTTAAATTTAATACGGTGTGAGGATACGAATAGTGTACACGTAATTGCCTTTGTTTTAAAAGCATCTAGGTTGGCTTATATATGAAATTTTTGGTGTGTCCCGTTATGTTTTAAGTTTTGGATACCTAAATTTCAGTTCATCTTGGAGAGTTCTCATGGTATAATATAATTTTATAAAAGTAGAATGATAGAATGAAAAAGATATTTCACATTCATCAGAATAAAGAAAGAGGTAAGAAGATAATAAAACATATATTAAAACTTTTGTAGAAAAATCATTTATTTTCTTAACCACTAAGATACAATTTTATTACTGTACTTTAAAGCAAAAGTTACGTTCTAAATTTTTAAGTGACCTTTATCTCTTTTTAAATAATGTTATTATGTGTGTTATGCATAATGATTTTGAATAAAATATTAAAAAATAATTATGAACTCTACTGAAAAAAATTTGAATTTTTACTGGCAAAAGAAAAAAGTATCATACAAAATAAAGACACTGATATTTCAATGAAGAAATAATGATGAAAGCGTGTGCTAAAAGCGCTTCTTGGAATTGTATTTTCTTTAATAGCACCAACAATGTAAATAAAGCGAAAGTTAATCTCTAGAATATTCTTATCTTTTTGTCAGACTAAGTATGGTGCCATATACACATTTAAAACATGAGGAAAATTAAGTAAATTTCAAGCTATTATGGACAAATTAACCTCGTTTGCAAGTCTTACAAGGATAATCAAGAAAAATACACCATGCAATAATTCTGCATGACATTGCAGAACTAGTTCAGCGGAATTTAGTTAAACTTCCCTTAGTATAAATAAGAGACCAAACAAAGACTTTTTTTTGCTGATTTTATGGAGAGAAAATCAAGTCCAATTTTGAAGCAGGCATGAAATACAAACACAGCTTGAAGAATATTAAAAAGGGGTGTGTATATATATATATATATATATTATTTTTTTTTATTTATTTATTTGTTTATTTAAAACGGCATTTAAGATATCAATATCCAGAAGCAATGTTCGTGAAATTTATAATATTAATAATTGTGAATTCAAGTACAAAAAAATTCCTAATGAAGCTAAAATTTATTTTCAGAAAATTAAACTCATATATTAGCTCAATTACAGTCTATATCACCCTCTTCAAAGACACCTTGGTTTTGTAGATGCACACATATTATCGAAAATTATTATCTGAGGCTTCAAAATTTCGTAATTTACCGAATAAGACTATAGAACATTTATTATGTCAAGTTATTTTCGTAAATTCTTTTTTTTTAACCTACATTATTATTTAGATCTTGAAAATCAGTTTTACTGAAAATATCTCTAAAAACACACGTTTCTAAATTATTCATATCAGCGGAGACATAATTCCTGCTATAGTTTTTTTCTAATATGAAACAAAAAAAACTTTCATGCCATCGATATTGGAATATTTTGTCTATGTGAGCTAAAAAGTTTCACTCCTGATACAAAAGTTTTTATGCAACCTAAAAGTTAATTCTTGTTGCGTTTGTTGAATTTAAAAAACAGAATAAATAGCAGAAACCGTTTCACTGAACAAACTGTGCTAGGAACATAATAAGAAACTTCTTTTACAAGAGTTAATATTTTTTCTAGAAATTTTAAGGAAGTATTTCTTGAAAGACATTATTTTCAAGTGCGAGTTTGCTTGTAGTCATAAAAATACGAATAAATCAAACTTTATTAAAATTTTAAATACTTTTTACTCAGTGGAACTGAAGTGCGTTTTAAGGAAAAACGATAAAATAAAATTTTATTTAGCGTTTACTGCTATGGTAATTTATTAAATTTTTGCAGTATTGAATTAAAAACAGGACATATTTGAATAGAATAAAGATAATTTGAAACAGGAGGCACTTTTGAAAAAAAAATTCCAGGCAATTATATTCTACATTATGTAATTGGGATTAAGATAAACATATTGCCATATAATGCACATGCGTATCGATGTTTTTATCCTGTCTTTTATCATGATTTTTAAGTTTAAATAATAACCAAAGCATGCAAATTTTTAAGTGAGATTTTTGATCTATTTCAAGTAGTAATGAAAATTTTTTTCTTTCAAAGAGGGATTATAGCTATACGTCATTACTTCAGCGCTGCTAAATAAATCAGCTGAAAGAAATAACTGTAAGAATGTATATCGAATTAGCTTTAGAATGTTGAGTGTGTTTGGCTCAAAGCATTAAAATATTTGGAGGTTTAGAACTCGCAAATTAGGATTGGTTGTGATTTTTAAATTAAAACAAAAGTAGTTGTGGGCGTGATGAACATATACAATTCTTAATTTAGCACCCTAATTTCCCGCAACAGAAAATATTAAGTCCTAAAAGAGAAGAAATCTTGACATGCAATAAGGGCTAATGGAAGACCTCTAAAAATCATTTAAAACAATTTTACGACATTAAAAATATATTTGTGGAACTGCTGTAATTGTATTACATGAGTACCATTGTAATTTATATCCATGACTTTTTAAATATGTATCTCATTCAAGGACAGAGATGAACAGAGGCTGCAGGTTGGATCGAGACGATAATGTGTGATTTTGTGCATATTTCTCATCGCCACTTGTATCAATTATTTATAATTCCAGCTCAGCACTTTCTTAATTCCCCACAAAACTTTTTCGATTAAGATCTGGAGACCATTCTTAGATATTTTCTAATCACAACCATCTACCGTCGTAATATGTTAGTGGTATATTAGCGAAAATAACCTAGCTATTTTCTGTAAACACTAAATATTGTGATAGAAGACCTATGAGTTCCCAGACTTCTTATTTCTTCATTGTTTGGGAAAATCATTGGAAATATCATTTCTTCCATGGTAATTCTGTATGTTAAATATGAGCCGCGAGGTTTAGAACCTTGCCTGTTGTAGGTCGATCTTTAAAACGGCAATACTTAGTTCATGATCTTTTGGAAATACTACTCAAAAGTTAATAAGTTTAAGGTAGTTTGTGAATTTAAGGTAAATATTGCATTAGACATCGTGCATCTTCATTTGAAGCATTACATTTACTTTAGGGAACAAAACGTTATTTATTTTTCTCTGAGTGTTAGTACAGTCGTGTGGTGTTATATGTTTCAAGATTTTTTCGCTCTCCCTTAATTGCCCGAAGATCGATTTCTATATATGTTCATGTTAAAAAAAACAGATCCTTGCAACATTCTGCTGCAAAAAATATTCACTTATAATCAAGAACAGCTTGTGGGACTTTCAGTTGTAAACGAACGATCTCGCGGCTCAAATTAGTTTTTACATAATTCTACCGGGATTATAGGGAAGACTGTGAACTTTGTGTCCTTAGAATCTTTTACTTAACTTGAAAATCTCAGAATTTGTTATTATTCCTGATACTAACAAAATATATTTTTATTTTATGCGTTTATACTTAAAGAATGTAAATTAATAACGCCTGTATTTGCATCTACTTCATAAGAAAAAATAATTTGAAACATATTTTAACTTGATATGACTTTACTTTAAATGTAATATAAATATACTATATTAATCATGGATTAATATTTGTAAATTAAACTAATATAATTTTTTTATAATCTTAGTAACATCAAACTTTTTTTCTTTAGAAATATCATATGAATCTAAAATTGTTATCCGAAAGTAACTATAAATAATTATTTGACTCAAGTATCCAGTTGAAATAATAAAGCATGAATGCATTATTTACAGCGATGTCCTGTTACTTGCAGCGTTGCAAACATTAAACATGTCCCTTCCCTTTGAATTCCAAGTACTAACATCTGCCGCAGATTCTATGTACCGCATGAAGGAATGCTTATAGAGCAAATGCATTTACTTCTCAGTACATTGAATCCTAACTGAAAGCGTATAACTCCTTTGGTGAAATAAGATCTTTAACAGTGTAGTTTGACCTTTCCCCTGAAAATGTCAACTCTTGTCGGCGGTTCAACGATTACTTTAAAACAGAAATTCTAAATGCTAAAGGTATGCTAATGGGATGTGTAGGTTAAGTATTTCTAAGAAAATGTTTAAGAGGTTTATTATATATATATATATATATATATATATATATATATATATATAAACATTAGTTTATACTCCTACAAAATATTTAAAGTTAATTATCTCTTCCTTATACAGGATAAAAGATTAAAAAAGGATTTCCTGATATTTATTTTAAAGATATTCTTCAGGATTAAATTGCGCGTGCAATATAAGCAAAAATATGAAAGTCACTGAGGCCTTAATAGTAAGTATGGCGAGAATAAAATTATGTACTTTGAACCTAGTGTGTCGTCTATATCTAATGCGTAAGTGAAATAAATGTAATTTATGATTCGAATGAAGCATGAAAATAATCCATTTTATCATTAAAAAGAATTTTTCTCAATAACAATAAAATATGCATATTTTCAAGATTGTAATACCATTATCTTTTGATAAGCATATTAGATATTTCAAGACAATATCAGTCCTGCTACATATTTTGTTACATGTTTATCTTAGGTTTCGTATGCAAGATACGAATTTTCTCCCAAATACTTGATACTAACCGCAGAAAAAAATAGAACTTAATTTTGAATTTTGAAGTTTTACATTTTTTCACAAATCATGAATATGTATTTAAAATTTGCAAACAATGTTTTAATTATTATTTTTATTTGTTGTCTGCATTTCCTCTTTAAAACTATATAACTGTATTGGAGATATATTAGGAATAATGTGTAAGGGGTATAAAGTTAATGATAAGTATGGATTTCAGAGAAATAATTTACTAGAATCTTGTATCTTTATTCAAACCAATGAATATACTTTAGAATGAACAGATAACATATTTTTCAGACTGATAGGTTCAGTTTCGTGTGGTTACAATCTGCGGGACTGCGTACACTATTTCTCTGTTCGAAGAGAGAATTGTAGCTGTCTTGATACAGCGAAAAAGAATTCTTCAACAATTTGTATCCTATTAAGAGAAGCAATAGGCCCTGAATTCCTGCTTAACTGACGGCTTCATGAAGTTGGTTTAGAGGATGAAATCTGTAAGCAGAAGATTAGGCACAATTATGAGGTTAATTTGAAAGGATCATTGGCTGCGTAATAGCCACTACATCTGTTTGTAAAGCAGAAGGTATTGGATTCAATTCCCAGGGCAGTCAAATGGTGTTTAAGAGCTAGATAAAATTGTTTGAAAGTGATTGACTAAATTCATGGCGTTATAAATAGCAGTAAAATTATTTCCTTATTTATTTGATGAGTTTATCGAAATATCACAGATGATGTCAAAGCAGACCCACAATGCAGTACAATGAAACTATACAATGCTTACAATGGGACTTTAATACAGTTTGATTGTTTGCCTTTGTAGGTGTAATCATTGAAAAGCATGTTTCGTTTGGTGGAATCATAATACACTGTGGACAAAAATACAAGCTTGGTTGCGAGTTGAATCGGTGGCGTCGATTAAAGTCGACAAGTTCGAGAGATTGCTATAGTCAACGCGAGTTGATGCATGGGAAATGTGGAAATGTGTGTAAAATATGCAAAAATTAGGGTAAATGAACCTATAATGGGCCATGCCCCTATAATGGGCCATCCTTTAGAAATGTCGAGAAATTAAGGGTCTATTGTTACCTTGGGCAGTGGAAGGGGTGGGGGTCATTGGCTACTACCTGCGAGGATCCCTTAGCATTGGATTTTCAGTTCATTCCTTTACTTTGTGCTAAGTGTAAGGTGTATTCCGCTAGAGAGAAGAAAATTTGTGTTTGTTTTAACGTCTGCTTAAGAAATCTGTTAAGGTAAGTGAATTTTAAAAAAAAATTTATTTAAGTACTATAATGCCTGTTTATTGACTTAAAATATTATTCATTACGATAGTATGTATAATTCAAATTGTACAGTGATTAAATGACAAAAAACTTAGATTCCATTGTAAAAATAGCGTGGCCCATTATGGGATCATGAATTGTTGCGCTGTCCCTGTATTGGGCCAGCCCGTGTACAAGTACAAATTATTTTTTCGGAACTGTCAATATTTGCAACAACATACCAACTGTGACAAGTAAAGCGGTACATCACCGTCAACATTAACCACAATTTTTAAGTAAATTTAATTTTAGATGTTTAAGTTAATAAATTTATTTTTAAGCTTTTATATATTTAGTTTAGTTGTACTGTAGTTATAAAATGAATAAACCGGTTTAAAAATATACATCATGTTTTTAGTTCCTTTTCTTTCCAATTTTATGATATTATAGAATTGATTTTTGATCCATAACAGATTAAATAGAGGGCCCATTAATGTTGTGATGGGCGATATCGATGGCCCATTATTGAGTGGCCCATTATGGATACATCGGATAAAATAATGGTCCATTATAGGTGCATCAGGTTGGTTATTATTTATGTATATATATATTTTTATGAATGCAGCCAGTGCGCTCTAATTGCTACTACAGATGTAAGAGAGTTATTAAAATGGTAGGTAAAATTTTGGACCAGTTTGCTTTATCTATAGCTGTGAAAATTCAGATTTACATCAATTTTTCTCTTAACCGGCCCATTACTCGTGCGTTTACCCTAGTTGCATTAGACTGAAAACAGTTCTGCATCACTACAGAAGATCCAGGACAACGTCGTGGTGTGATTACACTTTTGACAACATGGGCAATGTGAAGCACATGCGACTCCAGTTCTTACACTCCTGAAAACAACGAACATTTATAAGTTTGGAAGTACAAATAACTTTAATCATTATGCAAATCTCTCAATACTGGGGTTGATTTTTTAAAAATAAAATAAAATACAAGCGAACAGAATTCATACTTTTATTTTACTTGCAAATATAGTTTTTTTTTCTAATACGGAGGCACTTGTCGTGAGAAATTTGCTTTTTGTTATTCACCGCGAAGTCTTGCTTGCTACTTTATTATGGGGGAACCATTTAGGTGAGCCAGAACTACTCACTAGCAGGGGACAACACGGTAACGACCAAACTTATTTGGGACTTGAACCCAAGCCTACTGCGTCGAAGCTCACGATGTTAACCATGACACCACGTGGGCGGCTCGCTAATATAGATTAATGCATTGTTTTTAAAGACAATTTGCATTCCTCTCAAAGTTTTAAAAGGTTAAACTACTGCAACACACTAATTTGGAAAAAATTACATGATTTCATTTATCTAAAATAATATTGAAACCCTGATTATTTTGTTTTTCCATCCATGCTTACTGAAATGTTTTTCCCACCAGATATAAACTTTATTTTACCTGTATGAGATAAAATTAATTGCATAATAATTGATGTTAAATATCTCCGTGGGGAAAAAAGATATTATTTTAATAATCTCGTGAATATGTAAAGTTACGCAGGCTAGATTTACATCTTGTAAACTAGCCTTCTTTAACAAAGGTAATCACAGAAAATCGTTTAGCTTACGTAGAGGTAAAAAATAACGAGGGACATTCTAGTGTGCAATTTAACTAAGAAGCTCCCCTAATGTTACCATTTGCAGAAGACAATTTGTTTTGAGAATTAGCTTTAGTTTAATGTAAGTTAAAATATATCTTTGGTTATATAAAAGCTCAAATACTTGTATGTATACGTTTTCCTGCTGAGTGGGAAGGTTATAATGCGAAAAAGCACTTATTCTTATCTAACAAGGGTATTATTTAGACAGATAATTTTTGAATCAGGTAACGAGTTTTGATCTTATCTTGGAGCAGTTAAATGGGCCATTCCAATATGTATTTTGTGTAATTATTCTGGAGATATTTGTGAGAGAGATAAATTTCTCTAATGATTAGTTTTGCAGTGATACATATTTTCGTTTCTAACATTACTATTACCTTTATTTTTACCCATTTCATTATTACTTAAATATTTCTAAAGCAGAATTTCGAAAAATAGGCACAAAAATTAGTTTTTGCTTGTTAATAAACGCAATTCTTCATTTGTATTTAACATGGGCAAAATATTTTACATCGAAAACAACTGAGTAGATATCACTTATGATATTCAACTCAATTTATCAGTTACAAGACTGTTTTGAAAAGTCAAATATACACTTAATAATAAACCATAATTCATTGCCCCTCTATTTGAACTTGGATGTATCTTGCATAGGGGGGGGGGGTAAAGAAAAATAGAATATAACCCTTCAATTATTTTATATCTCTATACAGAAATCTCACCACCAAAATAATGCAATGTTAGCACAAAAATTTCTCCCTCCACGTGGTATGTTCTGATAGCTACTGTCTAACTAGACCACATAAATGTTCATTCAATTCCAAATCCACAAGTTGGATTCGATTGAAACACTACTGCATGATTAAGCTCTTCAACTGGAAGTATGTGATACTTCTCGTTGCAAGAAAATTTCATTTCACTCACTGCTTCTACCGAGAAATAGCTCGCACTGTAATTACGTCGTCTTGTAGGGTTTCTTTGATAATTGACAGCTTCTTCTCTCCCCGCAAATAGAGGCTGCATAAGTATTACGAAATTAGAGATTCGAGAGAAAGGACATTGAGGAAGAAAACTTAACAATATAATTGTTGTTTCAACAGAAATTAACATTGTAATATCAGACATCCTCCCCTAATTTTTATTTTCTTCATGCAGGATTAAGTACATGAGACGCACAATGAAACCTGAATAAAGCGTGGTCAGTATAGTTGCTGATAGAAAATTTGCACGTAATACAAGTACCCTAAAAGAGTTTTTGGGGATTGATTCCTAACTTTGCAGCTATTAAATTTAGGAGTTGTCTGACTTTAAGAGGTCTGTATATAATTTATAATGATCAGGTGTTCAAATACAGCATCTAAAAATTGTTTTTAATTTTTTTTTCAAAAAGGAATAATTGTGTTTAAATAATTGTGTTATAATAATTGTGTTTTCTTAAACTGAAATTGTTTGATTACTTTTTAAGATCATAGAAGTTAAAATTATTGGACAACGCAAAATTACAAAACTAATAAAACAAATAAATTATTTTAAAATTCAGGTATATAAATTTTTGAAAATAAAAACATCGTAAGTTAATTCTGAATTTAATACTGTTATCA
This sequence comes from Dolomedes plantarius, assembly GCA_907164885.2. NCBI lineage: Eukaryota > Metazoa > Arthropoda > Arachnida > Araneae > Dolomedidae > Dolomedes > Dolomedes plantarius. Next base: position 89,892,480 of record OU015501.1, read on the forward strand.
CACAGCTAACAAAATTTTGTAAGTATGCAACAATATAATACACAGGTTGGTCAACACATATTCTGAAATCAGAAGTCACAAATGTTTTTATTCAAAAAATTAACTATGCCAAGTGATAAAGTTACATTAATATAAGTAACATCGTACATGTACGTGCATTAACATTTCTATGCGAAATAAAATCAATTCACTGCGATCTCGATCATAAATGACATTTGTTTTCTAGTTCTAATTCGTAGATTAAAATAATTTGTTACTTAATATTAAGAACATAAGTTAACTCCAGAGTATCTAATATCATATCAATAGAAAACACTCATACAACATAATAACCCGGCAGAATTACCAGAATTCTTAGAAAAGGTCTAGAAATAATAAGATGAGAAACTGTGTCAGTGTAGGAATCTTTTGCAATTAATTTTCTGAACAAATGTTGTCACCAGGCAACAGGGGTGACTGGTGTATAAATCTCAACGATATATTTTTCAGTTGAATTAGTGCCGCGGGGAATTCTTGGCTTTTGAATAGATATTTTTTAGATATGCACCGCAGCTTTAAATCAATGATAAGTAGAACTGAAAGTCCTAAAATAAGAACTTTATTAAGTGAAATGCTTTAAAAGGTTTTTAAATTTTCTGTTGAATCATATAAACTTGACAATTCTATGTATTAATAAATACTTTTAAAAATTTTTTTTGATGAATTATCCCATCAACTTGAAAGAAAATAATCGACCTGCACTGTGCACAAAATGCAAGGATGTACCGTGAACTACGCAGTTCTGTACCTCGGAAAAAAACTCTTCGCCAAGGGATAGGCTTACGCCGCGTTAAGCCGAGTTAGAACCTTGGAAGGAGTGCGCATTGAAGAGTTTGACTGCTCCAAACTTACTGGAAAGACCTCTTATTTCGCCAAATCATAATTTTAATATTTTCCTATTTAATTATTTTTAACTTGTATTTATTTTTATTTTCTCTCCTTTTCTCTCTTAATTGCACAAACCTTCACTTAATTATTCTTTTTCACTTTCTTTCATTTAATTTCAATCACTTTTTAGTCATTTCCACTATCCACAGACTTTATAAGCTGCTAACTTGTATAATTTCTTAAAATTTTTCGCACAATATTTTTGTAAACAAACTAAATTCACATGTATTCTGTTTTCAAAATCGTCAAACGCCGTTATGCAAAAGTGCAAGCATTGAATTCGATCGAAGCGCCACCTTGCGGATTTTTCTGCTTAAAGATGGCTAAAAGTATTAAAAGAATGCATTGTCATCATGTTCTGAGCTATTCTAAAAGTTTCAAATGTCTAGCTAGTCGGGAAGTTAGTTAAAAATCGATTGCAAGATTTGTACTGGACAAACAAGAAAACGAGTTGATAAAAGCGTGGTAAAAATGGATGTATCTGTGTATGTTTGAGTATCACTCTGGAACACCTGGAGCAATTTCAACCAAACTTGGTGCACATATAACTTACAATCTGGAGAAAACACTGGGGGGAGGGGGAGGACACCCGTAGTACCCCTAGGGGTGGGGGGGGGGAAGGGAGTGGGACATGAAGAAAATAATTGAAAATGACTGATATTAGTGTCGAATCCATAGTTTTGGGGGTCACTGAGACGAATAGTGACATTTCCGATGCTCTTTAAGTGAAAGTTAAGTCCCATCAGCCTTGGGGGGAAAGGGGGAAGAAGGGGGAAAATATGTGTCAAAAATGACCGAAAGTTGTGCCGAAACCTTAGTTTTCGAGGTCGCTGAGACGAATAGTGACACTCCCGATGCAGTGTATGTGCAAGTTCAGCCTCATCAGCATTGGTGGGGGGGGGGGAGAAGGGGGGAAGATGTAAATGTCCAAAATGACCAAGAGTAGTGTCGAATCCATAGTTTTCGGGTCACTGGGAAGGGGAAACTAAAAATGTTGTTTATTATGAAGTTTAGAGTTCAATTTATATTATAGGGAATTTGTAATATTACTTTATAATTTGTATACTGTACATATACTTTTAAATATCTGTAAATAAAATTACTTAGATTTTACACTATAGGTAGAATTCATTCATTTTCCGGTCTAATAAAAAATTGGGATAAATAAATACCCGGGCAACGCTGGTTAAACAGCTAGTTATTCTATAAAATTGTGTTTCTAGTCTTCAAAATAAATCCCACATTGATCTTCAATTAATCTCTGGTATATTACTGATTTTATTTCTCTAATGCAAAGGTGACGGTCCATAGCTTTTTGTTTTTTAAGGTATATAGACATTAAATATTTTTCCCATAAACAACAGCAGGATTAAAAGAAAATATGTTTGCATTTTTATCATTTATCATAGTAACAAGCTGCTGAGATGATTAATGACAAATGCTGCATGCATTTAGCGAGCAGGGTGCATACATTCCTTTTTTTAACTTCCTTCACGCTTTTGAAATTAGTTTTTATAACATGCATTGTCTCATTAGTTTTATCTTTAACAATTGCGTAGGTGGTAAAAGGGATTCATGTTCTGTTCAAACAATTGCGATCTTAATTCTACAGATGCTATGAGGGATTATAAATGACAAATATTACATCCGGATGCATATATATCTTAAGACATGTGGATATACAGGGTGCGGCAGTAAGAACGTTCCGAGGGTATAAATAAATAAATTAATAAATACATAAAGTAAATAATAATAATAATAAAATAATAATTAATAATAAATAAGTAAATAAATTTTTTTATCGTTCTCAGGTATAAAATATTTCTTTCTCTACCTTGCATTGTGTTTTTGTTATTAGCGTTCCAAATTAGAACGTTCTTTATGCCACACCCTGTATCTTGCATATAGAGGAAAATCATAGCTACACTATTTTAATGCTACTTTGGAGGAAAATATGATATCCAAACGTAAATTATACGATAACAGCGTTTGCCATAAATATTATTGATTGAATTTCCCTACTGCATATACAAATATTTTTAAACACGTTCACTGTCATATTATTTTATTGTTTAAGGATTAGAAATAGCTAAATATCTGGAATTATCTGTCGTTCTTTGGAATTCTGAAATTAGCAGAAATTTTATTATCTGCTTTTTAATTTCGACAGAGTTCAAATGAATTTTTTATAAATATTTATGAGAGATATTTAATGTATTATAGATGAATGCAAGGAAAGATAATGATATTTTAGAATGTAGTAAAATTAAAGTGCGGAGTAATTAAAATATAAACAGATTTAACTCTACTTGACTTAAAATCAACGTTACTGTTTGAATGCAACAATTTCTCAAAATACTTCCATAATTCGAATCTCGCTATTCCAATTTTTATGCACTACATGCGTTTCAGAATCTATTTAAACATGTCGTTGAATATTTCCTTTCTGCAATTTGAGTGTGCTCCCTTAAGCAGAAGGCACTGTCAATTGCATGTATACAGTATTGACGAAAGGTATTTAATTGGACCATGCGATAAATTTCAGGCGCTGTGTGTACACAACAAGTCTGTTCACAAGATAATGAGAACCTATCATCCTTGTTAGGGTGCAAATAAAGTGTTTAAACAACAGTCCACTGTTTCCTTGAAGATACTGAAATTCATTAGCTGAGTGCTGATATTCATTAGTTCCAAAGGTAAGTGTAATGAAGCTGAGGTTGTGGAAACAATACTAGACAAGCGATGAATTTTCGTTCAGTTATTTATTTTTCAGACTTGATTGCGTTCTATGACTTCAACGAATGAACTTCAGAGATAAATCCGATTTTGGAGGTCAAACGTACAATATCTTTATAGATTTTCAGGATGTTCTAGGTATCTGTTTTAAATTTGAAAATAGCAAAGAAAATATATTTAAAAATATAATAAGTAATAAGATAATATATTTAGGATTATAATTAGGGAAGATTGCTATAAAACAGAGAGAATAAATTACATCATATTGAAAATAAGTGTTCAGCAGGTTATTCAAAGGATATTTATCATGACAAGTTAATTTATTCGGCTTCGTTATATATTTAGTTGAAGACGTAGATAGATTAAGAAAGTGTCATCAAAATTAAAATGAAGAGAACTTTATCTTATTTGAGAGTCTTTGACAAAATATTATTACTCTATGGCTCTGCATTTACTTTTTTCTAAATCAGAGATACTTGGCTAGACTTATTAATAAAACTATAAAAAAAGGAAGATTTTAGGCATTTTTTTAATACAATTTGAGACTAGATACGGCTTTGAAAATGATTAACGTTGTGCTCGGCTCTTTATAACTTAAACTTAAGAAAGTCCTATTGTTTATTTGAAGTGCAATTATATGTTAATCATAGTAAAAGTCGAGGGTGCTAGTTTGATTTTCTTGTAATTATAGAGGGGTTAGAAGCGTTTAATTGAAGCTTTAATTTTTATTAATCATATACTCTTAAAAGTAGAATTTTTTAATAGTTCTTACTTTAGGATATATTCAAAACTTTGCTTATTAAAAATGTGATTTTATTGAATTTGAAAAAAGACACAAAAATAGGGGCCTGTATTTTGTATTCTTTAAGAGCTGGAGCATGTTTAAAATCCGAATTTTTCGAAGATAGGTACATTTATTGTTTTTAAAAATATTATGACTAAAGGTCAGTATTATGTTCGTCATACTCCAATACTAAAATTCATTACTATAAGCAATCTGACAGTGAATTATCAAAATGCATAAATTATACAACATAAAAAAATTGAGGGATTTTTGGACACACTAAGTTTACTATAAGATTATTTTATTTAAAGAATGTATATTGTATGTATTTATTTCGTTCAACTTCGAGGCATGCATCAGTTCCTGAAAATCTAATGAATTAGAGTTTTATTTAAATGTAACAGTTCAACATATTGTCCAAGATATTTTACAATGGTATCTTTATTGAATTTAACAAACAAATTAACACACACGCACACACACACACACACACACACACACACACATATATATATATATATATATATGTATATATATATATATATATATATATATATATATATATATATATATATATATATATATATATATATATATATATATATATATATATATATATATGATAGAGAGATAAAAAGGCAGACAAATATATACATACAGAGAAAGACATGGAGAGACAGTTAGAGGAAGTCTCTGTATCTTAATGTACCTCAATAGAAAATTTTAAGCTGAATACCTTTCAAAGAAAATATGTAAAACTAAGTGAGCACATTAAAAACTTAGGGTATTACTTTTGAAACAGCGAATATAGTGCATTTATTCGTCATAATTAAAAATGACAATCATTTAATGAACATGGCCATTATTACTTTTCTCTTTCACTGTATTAGAAGAAAACACAATTTAGAGTAATCCCCTGATTTCATTATGTTTTTCCTAATTTTTATACCTTTTATTTATGACTTTTATTAGATATCCACTCTTTAATTTTCTGCTATTCCTTTTCTTCGAAATGTTATTTTCATATCCAAAGACAAGTCTGGTCGTTTCCTTTGTTAATTACTTTGTCCTCCCTTAATTTCATTCCTTACTCAAGAATTCTTTACATTTATTTATTTTTCTCTGCACTTCATTAATTGAAAAGCAAAGCATGTCCTTTAAAGCACTTACTAACTGTTTTAAAGCTCTCTCTGGAGTGTTTTTTCACGAAAAAGGATTAATCCGCAAAACAAAATAAACTTAGCATAGATTTCTGCAGAAAGGTTGCTCTACTGGCATTTAGAAAGAAAAGAATTCTTGAATGACATGCAACGACAAAAAGAATAAATCTCTTCTCTTTTGGGTATGAAAAATACAGGGCGTTACGATCAATTAAACTTCAGATAAAAACAAATTAAAATATATTTAAAGATTATAATTGAAAGGATATTTTGATTGTAATCTATAAAACTTTTAATTAATACAATAAATTTACTGTATTGGTTATTACAAAATAAGTCTTTAGATAGAATATTTTTTTATCACGTATTAAATTATAGCTGGAAGTGGTAAGTTTATTAATACCGAACTTCCCTCCTGAAATAAATGTGCATATTTTCCATATTTTACATTATTTTTGTTAACCACTAGAATTTAAAAATATTAGGAATAGTAAGAACATTAACTTTGTTTTGCTTCAAGTCTTACTTCCTGTATAGTAAAACTTTTCTTTTTAAATGGCATTTCAAACATTAATAATGCAAAGAAAAATTAAAAAAAACTGTATAGGCATACAAGTACTTTATTTAAACTATTTCTGAAAGCAAAAATTACTCAATTAGATGTAAAATATTATTATTTCAGATGTTATTTTCATTATCTTATGACTTTTCTTTTTAAATGGCATTTGAATATAGATAAATAAAGAAATGGAAATTTCCCTATAGGTATATAAGTGTTTTATTTAAACTATTTCTGAAGGTATAGACTACTCCGTGAGATGTACATATTATGACGAGTTTTGCTTCAAATGTTATTTACTTTATCTTATAACTATTCTTTTTAAATAGTATTGAAATATAAAGAAAAGAAAGAAATAGAAATTTCACTGTATAGGTATTTAAGTACTTTATTTGAACTATTTCTGAAAGCATAGACTCGTTGAGATGTAAAATATCATGACGAGTTTTAGTTTAAATTTTACTTCCTTTACCTTATAATTTTTCTTTTAAATGACAATTAAAATATAAATGATGCAAAGAAGTATAAGTTTTACTTGTATAGGCAAATAAGTACTTTATTTAAATCATTTCTGAAAGCAAGGATTCACTCAGATTTAAAATATTATGACGAGTTTTATTTCAAATATTACCCTTTATCTTCTAACTTTTGTTCTTAAACAGCATTTAAAATATAAATAATGGGAAAAAATAGAAAATTTATCTGTATAGGTATATAAGTACTTTATTTAAACTACTTCTGAAAGCAAAGATTACTCAGTGAGATGCAAAATATTATTACGAATAGAACGTATAAAAAAATAATATACCGAAACGATGGCATATTCTCCTATTGTGTTCAAACCGGATAACACACTTCGAAAAGTGCAAGAGGTGAGCTTTATGTCATTTAAGATCAGAGCTCAAGAACCAAAAGATTTTTATGGCATTTGGTTCTTCGCTAAATGGTCAACTATTTCTTTCGTGAAGGCTTAAACTTGGAAAAACAATGTGTGTATATAGAATGGTACTTTATAACTAATGTAAATATATTTTAGCTCTTCATATCATAATAAGATCATATACTAAAATTTAGCAAATTTTCAGTTGTTCTATTCCCAAAATATAATTTTATATATTCCCTTTTGTTGAAAAATATTTAATTGTGGAATATTCATTTTGAAATAATGTCTAATTTTATGCTTCTTAATTTTTATAATCATTTATTATTTTCATTTGTATTTAACTTAGAATTAGCTTATTTTGCCCATTTTATTGCTGCCAGACTTCAAATTTTCAAAACAAAAGTTAAAAATAAATAATAAATTTGAAAACCATTATTACGTTTTTTATGTTTCAGCTTTTTTAAACAAGATGCGAGTATACATTATTCCACAAAGAGACATGGCTGAAAAAAAGAATGATATAACAAACTGATATTTTTTTTAAAATGTCTATAATATAGGATTTTCATCAGAGGAAATTTATTGCAAGAATTTTCGTGTTATTGCAAATTATACCACAATTATTAAGAGCAACTTAAGTGCAGTTTATTTTCAGGATCCTTCTCTCTCTACACACACACACACACATATATATATATATACACACACACATATATATATATATATATATATATATATATATATATATATATATATATATATATATATATATATATACATATATATATATATATATATATATATATATATATATATATATATATATATATACATATATATATATACATATATATATACATATATATAAATATATATATATATATATATATATATATATATATATATATATATATATGTGTGTGTGTGTGTGTGTGTGTAGCCTCATAATTATCGTAAAAATAGTGCTGAAATTCGAAAATGAAAAAATTATTTTAAAACTAACTTTTGTGTTATTCCTAATAGCTATAAATAAAAAGTTAAATTAAAAGATTTTGTGTTAATTTTTTTCCTTTTACCTAATTGTACAGAGCCACTGCATTATGTTACATTACATATTTTAATGAATTAAAGTAAATACATGTTTTTTAAAGTTCTAAATATCTATTTCTCTGATGTTGAATTTGTCTCTGTCTCTTTGGCCTTCAGCAGTTCAGTACGTTTAGGAGAGCAAAATCTGCAAATGATTTTTTACCTTCTTTACTTCGGATGGTCTATGAAATTTTGAAAGTTCCTTGAAAACCAGATATGAAGATTATAGGTTTTCTGACTACTGGCTCATTTTTGAATAATATTTAAAAATATTACTTTGAATAATATTTACAAGTGGAAATTTTAGAAATACATTCCACTAAGTGCAATCACATAAATATCCCATTGCTCCCTGTCCGTGTAACCCTGACATTACTCTTATCTATAGATGTTAAAAACAATTACTCAGGTGGATAAGTGAGTGTTTTCCTTCATTGATCCTATCAAGTTAACACTTGCAATATAATCATGACACTGACAACGTAATCATGACACTGTCAATTCTTACAAAATGTATTTTTGTATACCTCTTACAAAGTGAGAAACATTTACTATACCTAACATCTTAATTAAATTTTCATACACTTTCAAAAACTATAGTTATAGGTACCTCTGATATCCTCGTCATATGGAACATAAAAAACTGCCACGTTTCCTCTCAGAATCAAACTTTAAACCTCACTTCAGTAACGAGCTGTTTCCGGAGAGCTTTGTTAAATAATCCTAACCTGCAAATACATGGCAGGAAATCGGTTTCTTAAACGTGAGCATTTGTAAAAAAACCTTTCTCAGTAACTCTCTTTCTACTTTTAAACTATTGAAACTGGACGTCATAGAGTAATAAGAAAAAATAATACGAAGAAAATACGATTTATCTTTTAAAAATGACGTCAAAGGTAATAAATTGATTTACTCTTTAGAACCATTCCAATTTTGTGTTATTAAACACAGGGTTTCTTTATCATATCTCATTTGTAAATGATTTTTTCAATAAAAAAGAAAGGATCAAATGTAGCTGTAATTTTTCTCTCAATATCTTAAGGGAGTAAAAAATCTTTAGCTGACATGCCATAATGACTAACTTTATTACACTTATGTTACAGAGCTTCAACGAGATATATTTTTGATCGATTCAAAAATTGAACTCATTTCTTAATTCATTTACCGAGGAAAAAATAATATATGTCTTTATATATACAGTCGAACCCCGTAATAAAGAACTTCAAGGGACCAAAGGTTTTGTTCGCTTTATCCGGTGGTTCACTATATCCGAACCGTTAAGAAAAATGCTAGAGTAATATATAACTCATTAGTTGCAATGAGTATTCAATAATGATGTATTAAAAATGATAAAATCTATTAAAAATGATCGTTAATGAATTAAATACACTAAAATTGATTACAATAAACTGACACAATACTAATCAAATTACGTACAATAGGAAAACTGCAGGACCAAAATTTTCGCTCGTTATATCCGTGAGTTCGTTATATATCGGGTTCGCTATAACGGGGTTCGACTGTAATCGAGTTATCTGGTTCCTCTGAATATATCCAATGAATATTTCCCAATACTAAAAGTAGCTCTATTATTTGCTGACCTTGTAAATCACAAGCAATGAACTCCTTGTAAATGTGACATATTTTTCAAATCTGGGAGACTTTAAGACTTTATAAAAGGAATGGGCTTTCCCTCACATAACTCACTGTTACATTTTAAAGCATTTTGTTCAAACTTGAATAATAACTTCCCGGGTACTGCAGAAAGACAACTGAATATTTATAACTTTTTGATATACAGCGCATTCGTGTCCTTGGGACGTTCCCAAAAGTCAAGATGAGTTAACGAAAGTGACAGAAATTTGAAGAAAGTCTATCAGTCATCATTTTCACGCAACTCTTTTAACCTAGAATAGATAAAAGTTTGACGGATGACGTTAACGCATGAGATCCCTAATCGTTCTGCAATTAAGGTATTCAATTTACATTTCTTACGGAATATTTTTTGTGAATATTTTTACACACAGTATGAACGGTATACGCAAAATAAATAAATAAATAAATAAGACGGAAATAAATAAAATCCTGCGAATGTCTCATTTAAAAATTTTAAAATATTAATAAATCAGTAACACCCATAAAATATATAAAGCATTCAGAAAATTTCTATTACGTGAACAAAAATTTAAAGAAATAATAGAGATCTTCTAGATTCTAGACTGTAATAATTGGACTTAGCAAAATGCTCTTTTAGTAATTTATAAATATTTACAATAAAGATATTATGAATATTTCATTAAATAAAGTTAAAAACCATAGTAAATTTAAATACAGAAGCAAACCAATCTTAAGTTCCTTGAGGAGTCAAGTTACTCATTTTAAGGGATACATTTTAGGCGCAGTGATTGTTTAGTTTTCTCTCATATTTATACATTAAGGTAGTCCAGGACACAAAATTGTTCAAATTGTCGAGAAAAAATTTATTGCATTAAACATTTCTGTGTTCTTTTACGCTTAAAATGACGTTTAAATCATGTTTCTATCTTAACTAGAACAGGATAAATTATAATTTTTTTTGCAGCATTCTAATAGTAGCCAATCGTTATTTAAATCTATAAGTGCGTTTTTCTGCATGATGGGTTTTCCCCTATTTCTCGTCTTTAAATTGTTATAACTCAAGAACCGTTAAAGATAAAAGATCGAATCTTGGAAAATGTCTTTCTCAACTATTTTATTTTAATTTTGATTCAGAAAATTTGAAAAAAATATTTACTTTTGAAAATATGATTTTTTTAAAAATAAGTTACATAATTTTTTTTGTAATTTTTAATCTAAATGTTTTTAATTTCTTTAAAAATTAATATTTCAAAAAATGCTGAAATAAAATTAAAACTTATATACTTCTGTTCAATTAAATGAAAAACATTTGAAATTCTACAAATAATATTTCGAGTTATAAAGATTTAAAATTACCCGACTTTTATTAAAAATTTTAAATTTAAAAATTTTTAAAAACTTTTTGATAAATTTTTTGATGTGGTTTTGGTTACAAATTATCTGGTTGACCATCACAAAAAAATTCAAAATTTTAACTTAACAAATAAAATTTTTTTTAATGTGTCCCGCACCCCCTTAAAACAACAGAGAGTGAGATTGTGTGTTTTAAAAGTTAAATTTTACCCTTCGTGGAATGTATTGGGCTAACATCCAACTTTTCTATCACACATAATGACAACTATTTAAAATATTTTAAAGGGTTACAACGTCGATGTTAGCCGTTCATCACCGCTCTTTCAGGCTTTTTAAAGTCCAGACATCCTAAGTGAAGTTGTTAATTTCCGTTTACAGGGACAGATTTTGAAGATCACGTGTCTAGTCACGTGAATGGAAGGAAGTAGTAATTCATATAAAGTCTTGACCCTGAGTATCTTTAGCTATAAATGATGGTGTAATAATTTAGTCTTTTAAACTGTTCTAAAATATAGTTTCCCACAGGTACGTGCGATATATACATGCTACGGCAGTTTGCATTTCCTCGAAATTTACGCAAAATGTTCCTTCTTTTAAAGAAAGGGAAGTAACTGATTTATGTACTACTTTATCGTTAGAGCTGATTTCCGTAATTTTTTTATGGTTAGGTACTGATTTTCTTGCCCTGTTACCCGTGCATCCATATTTTTACTCATACACAGAATAACTCTGGATCAGAGATTTTCTACTTAAAAGGAAAAACAACTAGGTAAATTTAAAATTAAAGGATAGTAAATACATTTCCTTGATTTCCGATTTCGGGACTTACTATTTAAAAATTATCTATATTCGGTAAACTTAAGCAAAAAAAGAAAAACATTAATTAGGATATTTTATAATGTAACAGTAACGTGAAACCTGAAATATGCTTTTTTGTTTAGATGACATATTTTTCTTTAAAGGACTTTTTAATTTCGTAATTATTTCATCTTGGATATTAAACGATGAAAGCTAAATTGTAAATTAAGGCAATTAGATTAAAATTTATGGTTCGATTCACACAATTCTGGAAAACATATATGATGCTTAATTTATTTCGTAAAAACATGTAAAATTGGAGGTGTAATTAGATTTGAAAGTCACTCGCAAAAAAATATTTATCTATTTTCTCTCTTTTTCCCTCTTTGCTTACATATCTATGTGCGTTTGGGACATAAGGCTCGTGACTCATTAAAAAGGTTATGAATCTTTGTCAAGATTATTTGTATGGATCCTCGAAAATCCCGGTTGTGTTTTTCTTTTAATCTTCTAATGTGTCTCCTATCCCTTGCATTAAGTAAAATATGCTGTATATCAACAAAATGTTTGCAGATATACAATACTCTGAACGTTGACCAAGCGTATCAAAACACGAAATTGCCTACCTTTTGTGTTATTCGGAAGCTTATTTCCTGCCACTATCCAGTTCTGAAACCTGATAATTTATGCAATACATAGATAACGTTCTATTCAGAAGCTGCCTTATAGCCCCACCTGACTACAGCCTTTTGAATATTTAATTCAGTTTGAAGAGCTGCTTTATCCCATGAAAATTAGTTTCTGCAGCCGTATGTAAAGCATTAGATGTTGCTTAACACCGACAATGAATGACATATATTTTGCAATATGTTTCAGAGTAGCACTTTATTGCTGAGCACAGAGCAGAGATTGACATGAATTTAGAAACCAGTATATTTGAAGTTGAAAGAAATATCTCTATTTCCTATTGTATTCGAGAGGAAGACATAACGTGCAAATTATCTGAAAACTTCTGCAGGGGAAATTCATATAGAAACAAATATTTTAACTGAAATGCTGATAATTTTTAAATGCTTTTAATTCAAACTTTGTAAAAAATGTTAAAAGCTTTAATCTTCCTCTATTTATATTGATAGTCTTGCCTAGCCAATGCTTATTGACCGTAAATTCTTTATTTGCCTTATTTGTACGTTAAGATACCTATTTAATACAACGACAATATTCTATATGGCAAAGAATATTCGTAAAAATTTAATTTTTGTACTCTATATGCAGTTTAGGGAATGTTTGTTTTCCTGATTTTGTCTGATGTTCAGACAAAGAGATTGAACATTATGACATAGTACACTCAAATACAGTAGATCACTTTGAGTAGCTCGATCAATTAAGCAAACACTGGCTCTCTGTATATTTACCCAATGAAACCGAAGTCAAATATGACAACTCATACTCTAGAAGTGCTCTATTTACTCAATGCCATTGTTGCGTCAATATATCCAATGTCAAATAGAAAGAGAGCTCTTGTATGAATTAGATCAGTTGTTAATTACCATTATCTCATCAGCCCTTCTATACTTTGGTTTGATATACATATGATGCGCATTACGGAGGCTAAAATATTTAATATCGAATGAATTTGTTCACGTATATATATTTATCTCAAAATGCCTTAAGACAAATGTAGCTTTTAGCCTTATATAATGATGAAATTGTGAAGAATGTACTCGTGTATCTAGCTTGCCTACCTAAACAAAATAACGTATAATATTTAAGTTAATGAAGATATAATACTCTATAAATGGGTACGTACTTTTTTTCCATATCTAGTCAAACTGAGTTCTATTGTGTACATGCATATTATCGTCAAAAATGATTTATCCAGAAATAATTGAATAGACAAAAAAATGTTCATCATAATTTTACTAATTTTTTCGTCAAAATTTGATTATACCATTTAGCACTACATAATTTTATACTTCGTATTTTGATATTTAAGATAAATGAATTTCTAAACAGAGGAATTTAAAGCATATATAATTAAGCTTTTTGTATTCCCATTTGAAAAAAATGAATTTATCTGTGCGTGTAGATCTTCCAGAAGAATAGGAATTAATAATAACAAAGTAACGAAAAGGACATGTTGAGTCCTTGCACATGTAGAACAACAAAATAGATAAGTAAAAGATAGATGTTTAAACAAATATCAAAACTCATAAGTCGCAAATATTAATATCTCTCAACTATGTAGCTGTACACACACTCACAAGCATATATATAGGGTAACTCTAGGATAGATGGCCAATCTTAATATTTCCAAAACTTGATACTATATGACAGTTTAAACTTTTTTCGTAGGAAATGTTCAACGAGTTCCTTCATTGCGAGGTACAACTGTGTTTTTCGATTATAAAAAGTAAGTGAAATTTTAATGTTTATTTAATTTAGTGGTTGAATATTTTTGTTGAGTTAGGTATCTGAATGTTTTGCAATACGTACGTTACTTTTTTTTAAATTTATGGACTTTTAAGGCACGTAGACTATATAATCTAATCTTTGCTTCTAAGCCTAAAACAACGACGTACAATGGCGGAGCGATGCTTTAAATTGGGTGGCCATCTGTCCTTCAATTTCAGGATAGATGGCCACATAAAATCGAGGAGAGATGACCACCTTTAATCAAAATTCCAAAATTATACGCAGTGAGGATTTTAACTCAATATAATTATATTTAAAATAATTATGCAACTTTTATGTTTATAATTATATTAATGGATATAATTGTTTCAATTTTAACTAATAAAAATATTTAAATAATAATAATATAATATGATGATTTTTTCCAGTTTTTCCATATGCCGAATAAATACATAAGAAGGCCTCATTCAAACCGAAGGACCTGGAGTCAAAATAATTTGTCTAAGGCAATGGAGGCTCTGCAAATGGGATCATATTCGGTAAAAGAAGCGTTTGTAGCATTTCACATTCCACACAAGACTTTGGAGCGCCGATTAAAGACCAATAATTCCAATAAAGGCAGCATGGGTCCTGGTCCGATGCTTGGAAAAGAAAACGAAGAAAAATTAGTAAAGCTCATTAAACGAATGCAGAAATAAGGATCCCCATTTACTCGAGATGATGTGAGAATTCTCGCTTTTGAATTTTCCAAAAAACTGGATATAAAGCCCCGTTTTAATGATACACGTAACAAAAAACAAAAACTAGACACTTCCAGTAGCGAAGAAAATGAAATACATTTGAAATTATCAGATTCTACAGATTCTACAGATTGCGAGGGAATAGAATTTAATGAGGATCACTGTGTTGGTTATGGAGAAGAATACAATGCCACAACCAAAAAGGATGATTGGATAAAATGTATAAGGTGCATGAAGTGGTTCCATGAAACGTGTACAAACTATCAAGACATTTGCCAAAAATGTGGTAATATTTTACGAAAAGTTAAGGATTGAAATTATACTTCAAATGCTGTTTATTCGGATTTTATTCACTCATTTTCCGTGATATAATTGCATATTTACAAATTGCTATATGGTTTTCATGATTAACTATATAAAATATGTTGATTTTTGCTGTTTTAACTTCATTTTTCTTCACTTTTTCTTTCTTGCATTCGATGACCATCTCTCCTTGGCTTGAAGGAGAGATGGCTATCTGCCATTTTAGATTCAAACTATGTTTCCCACTTTTTGTACTCAATGTTTAATTATTTTTTGCCCAAAATATGAGGAGTATATGAATAAGAATTTTAAATATGCATAAATATTTCTTGTGTTTGCATTCTAAGAATTGTTATTTCAATCTTTTTAAACTAGGGCCATCTATCCTAGAGTTACCATATATATATATATATATATATATATATATATATATATATATATATATATATATATATATATATAATCATAACTGTAAATGTAGTTCAGAAATAGTTTATGATACAGCTGATTACAGAAATTATTATCTATTTGACTTAGTGTTACAGCAAAAGAAGGCTAAGCATTATTTTTGTAGGAATATAACAAGTGAAAACCACCAAGTTCACAGATATAAGCGATATCCATAAAGCTGTGTAGTTAAAAAAATAGTGCTATAGTTGATAAAATTAGAGGGTGTAATTTTAGCCTAAATTCCAGTTTAAATAAATATAGCCAATATTGTGAACAATATGAGTATGAAAGAGATAAAAATTACAAATAATGTTCATACTAAAATCCACTCTAGTAGAAATAAACCATGACAATCATGTATGAAAGCCTTAAGTAGAGTCACTTGAAGACAAAAAATAGTTTTGAATAAAAAAAATAACATGGAATGCAGTATAAAATAAAATAAATCCAAGAATCTAAACAAAATTTGATTGGTTGAATAAACAGTAAATGGGAAAGAGAAACAATATTATACGTAGCTAAACCTTTGTATACCTTTTACATAACCGATCTTATGATAATTTAAACAGCCATATTTTATTTTCTTGAATAAAACATCTTCATATCTATCTATTTATTTATCTACGTGCCTGTTTGTGATGACATGGGATTATGAGACTATGACGGTAGAGATTAAAGTCCTAAAATATATGAGATTTTTATGATAAATTGAAGAAAAGTCATATTTTCTTAGATGACAAGATAAAATATAAATAATACTAGTGATGTAAAACATATTTGGTTTATAAAGAAATTATTCAGGACAAAATGAATATAGGGAGATAGTTAGATTCAAATCTTAAACTATCTTTATTTCTCTTAAAATATGTTAAACAAATCACGTTAACAGAATGCTTCTTTTGTATCTTTAAGGCTTAGATCCCTCCTAAGATCATTAAAACCTTCTTTAAATCGCTCATTTAACAACCCTTCTAACGTAGCTTCCAAGAATGTATTTTTAAACATTGAAGTTCTCGAGAAAAAGGCAGTAAAACGTCAAGACAACGAAGCTTTTCAAATCCTTATTAAAGTTTCATCAGATATCACATCAATCAATTAAAAAGACAAGACTTTTATTCTTTTAATAAGATTTTTCTAAGGGGAATTTAGGTTTTAACTTATTGAAGGAAAACGTAATTTTTATAAGGTATTTCAAGTAATACGGGTAGAAAATAACATAATCCTTTATAATTTTATCATTAATTTTAATTTGCTATTGGTGTTTAATATCAACACTGTTTTTTTTTTGTCCCCTTTGAAAAATTTCCAAAGAAATATCCAATGTATCATACTGGCTTAGGTTTAACAATACATTGGTATAATTTGCATAAAAATATGTTTTTTCAGCGATATTACATTCTTTCCTTAGACTTCGTATTTTAGTTTGAATGATTTAAGTTGCTGTGTAATATACATAAAACAATTTTCTTCTATTTGAATTGTTTCAATTAGATTCTTTTCACTTTTAATGTTTGAATTACAGTTCAACCATATTTGCTTAACAATATCTGAGAAAGAAATACACGCAATATATGCATTTCTAGAAAAGAAATTGTAAAATGACAGCATTGTTAATGGAAGTTTACATAAATACGTAAAATACAATAGGGCAAAATGTGTCAGTGACTGAGTTAGTAAAAACTCATACATGTACTTGATAAACGATTTACTTTTATCAATATCACTTTTTTAAATTTTAGAAATTCAAAAGTTTCTATCAGTTTGCTATAAAAGTTTAATATTCGAGAAATATTTATGGGTATATATTAGAGGCTTTTACTTATCCAAAAGAGTCTTCTGATGTACAGAAACACTGTATGGGTTAATATTCCCCCTGACTTGTCAACATATACTTCAATCTTTCATGAATAACTATTGTACTATTATTCGTATTCATTTTCATGTATGTAGTTGAGGTAAAACCCAAAGTAAAAATTGGTATATCTGAAATTATTATGGTTTTAAGTTTACTTTATTAATTTAATAATATTAATGATGATATTTCTGAATACTTAATGTTAATGTGTTGCATAAATCCTACGTGGAGGGAAAAAATTCGAAAATAAAAGTGTTTTCTTTGTATCTAAGAATGATTAGTGGAGAACGGCTGCATGTTTTGAACTACTTAACACTGAGAGTTGAAATTATGTAAACTTGCAGTGATAGTGGAGTACATGGACTCAATTTTTCAGAATTTTTACCTAGCATTTAATGAATATGTGTAGTAAATACCCTTCAGAGAGTTCTCGATGGATAACCATTTAAGTCTGGTATGCATACTCTAATGGCAGTGTTCTTATTCATATTAAAATTATCTTCCAAACAAAATTAAATATATGTAGTTTCTTAATATATGATTTTATAATTTAAAAAGGACACAGAGATAAATTTTTTTAGTTAAGAGTATTTAAATTTTTTCTTTTTTAGTATTTGGCATTCATCATCATACGAAATAACTATTTATTTGATGTTGTATGTCTTGGTTTCTCTGCACGATAGATTTAATTAAATAGATGTTTAAAATATAATGAAAGGGTTAACTGAAACATCTATTTATCTCAGTGCATATAATTATAGTTCTGTGTATCTGTACACATGCGGCATACAGATTTCCATTCTGAGTACTATGTGAAAAATAGTTAATGACAAAAACAGTTATAGTATCCCTTTTCTACCTTACACTTTGTGATGACCGTGTTAGATCCTGTTCTTCACTTTAAAGTCTTTTCTATGCATAACTTATTGAGTTTTGCCAGCATCGAGTTTGCTTCCTGAATCTTGTTTAAATACGTTGCTTAATTTTGCTCATGAAGCAAGCACGTAAAGTTTCGCACGTAAGCTAAGTTTGAATATTTGTAGCTGCTTTGAGTTTATATAAACATATTTGCCCACTCTTCTCCTTTATAATCACGAAAGTAAGGCTTCTGTTCTCTAAAACATCTGTAAATTTTTGTTGAGGAAAATAAGAAGGAAAATATTGGGTATAGTTTCTATGTATCTTCCAGTATTATATGTGTTTATATTTTATGTAGCAAAAAGTTATACACACAATGAATTTCGAAATTGCATATCAACATAAATGAATTTTGAACGTCCTTGTTTAATTTTACTATTACCTTAAATGCTGAAGAAATTAGTAGCTACAAGGAAAGAGAAAATTTAGTTAATACTTGTATCCATATAAAGATGAGTGGTTATGGTCATTTTTAATTTTTGAGTGAATACAAATCAATATCCAATGATTCTTCATGAATATCGTTATTTCATCATTTATTCTGATAAACATATACTCAAGATAGTCTTACTCAGAAATACCCTCTTAAATCAATTACATTCAGTAACATTTTTCCCATTTCATACTTTTCTACTTATGGTAAAAAACACATTTGATAGATCTTAACTCTTAAACATAATCATTTTAGTAAAGAGACCGGGTAAAATAGCAACTATTAAAATACTTACTCTTAAATTACCTCAAATATTGAAATTGAAGAAATTAGTAGCCAAGAGGAAAAATAAAAGTGAGATTATACCTGTATCCATATAACGATAAGCTATTTGGGTCAATTTTAATTCTTGGGTGAATAAAAATTCATATCCAAAGCAATGCTTCGTCATGAATATCGTTATTTCATTATTTATTTTGATAAACATACACTCAAGATAGTTTTACTCAGAAACATCTTCTTAAATCAATGATATTCAATAACATTTTTCACATTTGAAACTTTTCTACTTATGTTAGAAAATACATTTGATATATCTTTCCTCTTAAACGTAAATGAGTTATTTTAGTAAAGAGACCGGGTAAAATAGCAACTATTAAAATATTTCCTCTTAAATTCCTAGCACTTCCCATGTTTCAACCGCAACAATCATTAATTGATTTTTAGTTAAGTCAATTAGTTCCTTTCACAGCTTCCGAAAATAACCCTCCCCACTCTTCTCATACTTTAATAAGTGAATCTTTTTTTACCTGTAAGACTTCCCTTGCTAGAAAATTATTTTACGGTACCGATCTGAAAAATTCAGCATTTAGTACTATGGAAATAAGAACTAGGGTTCTTCCTCTTAAAATAAGGTTTTAATTGCTTGAGCGCGTACATGATACAATTGTTAATTGAAAGGGTTTTGACATTAAATAATTAATACGTTAGGAGAATAATTGAATTGATTCTTTGCTAAAGAGTCACTCTGTTCCTAGTATTAATTAAAAACGATATAATTTAAAGGAAAATGTCTTAATTTTAATTAAATCTTTTGACCTGAAATGTCAGACATGGATTTTAATACTGATGGTAATTTTCTTGAAATCCCGTAAATGAATTCAACAAAATGAAAGTGATATAGTTGATTAATAAATCGCGATAGAAAAAAGAAATGTTGTCAGTTACACAGACAGTTCAACGCTTTAAAATTTAAACGATATTCCATTTTTAAATTGCGTAGATATGTTAAATTCGTTCAAAAATTATATTTAGATATAACTTACATTGCGTAATATAACTATTAAACGTTAACTATTAAAACGTTTTATACTATTATTTTAATTCAAACACTTATTTTCTTTGAAATAATTTTCTTTTGCGTGCATTCATATATTATACAGAGATTATGTGTGTATGTAGGCCATGAAAAGGAAAAAAAATCCTTTTATTTATTAGCTTCATAATAAAAAAAACCATCCGCAGTGTTTAATAAAATGACTGAAACATTTATAATAAGCATTACATTTCATTACTTTGTACTTTGAAAGTGGATATCCACATAATCCCACACCCTTAATATTTTACACAGCATGAATCACATACTATGAATACATGGAATGTTTATTGTTAAATGTTACATCCGTGTATGAATACATGGATGTAAAAAATACAGTCATGTGATCTCACAAAAGCTTATATTTTGAAAAATATATGTCTAATTTTATTAAAATTGAGACAAAGAAGCAATGTGGTAATTTTGAAAAGTCTATTGATTAGGCTTCAAGACTGATCAACTTCAAGATTGATGATAGGAAGATAAATATTACTATTCAATCGTCATGAGAAAAGAAATAAATATTGCTATGCTCTGAATGCATTATTTAAGTTTTGTAGCACTGCTCACTACGCTATTGGGACTATCAACTTGATATCTGCTTAAGTGTTTAGATGTGTGGATCTGAGATCCTATGATAGAACAAACTAAACTAATTTGTCATATCCTCTGGAGAATACTCATTTCTGACACAATACATTAATTTTATTCTAAAGAGAAAGACATCATACACCTTTTTATCACTGTCACATCTGTTTAATTCCTTGCTATCTAAGTGTAGAGTAAGTTTAGTGCAGCTATATTAGATTTGCATGCTAATGTAAAGTGTATGTATGGGAAAATTTAACTGGAACGTCCAATATTTATTTTAAGTCTTATATGACATTCTACAACAACAGATGCCTTTAGAATTCACAGAATTGGGCTGAAAGGGGTACAGGAAATTAAGCTTATTATGGGTTTAATAACTGCAAAATATATAGAAAAAATTACTGATAATCGAAAAAAATATCATTTAACACAACACCTGTTTAAACAAAATACTGCTTATTATGAAAATATTTATCTAGAGATAGTGGATTTATCAACATGCTTCAGACGATAGTATTTAGAGTATTATTAAACATAACAGAATGGGAATTTATTCAGGCTTGTGCAAAATTATAAAAGATAAAATAATGTGGAAATTCCAGTTATGAGTTAATATAAATATCACATTCAGAAAAAAAAATCATTATCACAGCTCAGAGAATAAAGACCCCGCTATATTATTCTTTGTTTCACAGTTCCTTCAAATTTCGCACCATAGAAAACATACATATTAACTTATACATATGTAAAAACCCACAGTGAAATACATATAGATCACATACCTTATTTAACACTGAAATATCAACTAAAATTATACTTTTTAACTTTTGATAAATAACTGTTACACAACTTAATATTGTCAGAAAGTAGTATACATTTTTGTTATTTAGAACTAATAGTTTATATGATCACTTGGGGTATGGGATATAGGAAGGCTGTTCCTTTATGTTCAAAATTTTCAAAATACTACATTCATTGCATATATTACTTGTTTTAAGTTAAATACAGTATCTTATTTCATGCATCTTGGGACATAAACTAGTTAGTGTTTGACATTTTAATATCTCGAACTTTGAATGCATTGGAACTGTGTTAATCCGCAATATTAATTATTTTTCTTTTATTGAATTAAATTTATATGATTAATAATTTTTCACGCAAAATTAATTCATATAAATAATACTTTAATTTACGCTATTTTGTAAACCATGAAAAAATTGCTAAAAATTATTCGATAGTTTATTAGCAATAGGAAATAAAAAATTGTAAATCAAAGATAAAATATGTACTTCGAGAGATTCATACAATTATATCCCTACAAAAATATAAAACACGCATTATTAAAAAAATCATTGCTTGATAGTTAAAACCAATAAATTTTAAATGCAAACCAATCAAATTTAAATTTACTTTTTCATAAGTTCATAAGCATTAGAGTGCAGCAATATAAATAGATTATTTCTGCATTAAATTATCTATTTAAAATCCTTTTAAAATTTGTTGAGTTATTCAGTATTATTTTAGCACTCATTATATTTAATGAAACGTCAGGTTTGAGATTCCATATTAATCTGACCAATAATTAAGTTTGAATAAATATATAGTCATTTATACAGTTCAAGATGGATAAACGTGTCAAATGACTCTACAGCAGTAAAATCATGCAATTTTTAAATTTATGTTTAAAATACGTTTCGAAATGCTTCATAGTTGTGTTCAGTTTGTTTTGAATTAACCGTTTAATTTTCTTCCGCGATAAATATCGAGAGAAAACATACTGAATTTATAAAAATGCTTCCTGAGTTTTTATTTTCTTTATTACACGTACAAAAAAAATCTTCTTGAAAAAGATACTTACTTGACAGGTGTTATACACCAACTGAGAATTAATAGCAAAATATCGAAAGCATGATAGAATCAAGTAATTTATGAGCTGGGAAGATAAAAAATAGAAAATTGTTCACGGGATGGTAATATGCATAATCGTTCAAAACATACATTGCCACCGCCCTCACTCATCAATTTCAGATCATTACACGATAAACATCAGACTCAAAGAAAAATTTTCAAAGATGAAAAAAAGTTCAAGATTGAGATCTAGTTATACTTCTGCATAGAGTTAATTAAGATAATTATTATGAAAAGACTATGCTAGAAATTAATGGAATGTATTGAAGAATGTTGTCTATCTAAGATTGTTAAACGATATTTTCCCAAAGAAAATTTTTTTGAATTACTTCATAATAATTTTCTTTCTGGTTTTTACAAAGAAATTTATTTACGCTTAATTTTCATTAAGTATAATTATAATATTCTATAAAATTCTATATAAATATAACAAAATTTTTGTGGAAATATATATATATATATATATGTGTGTGTGTGTGTGTGTACGTACTTTTTTTAATCATTCCTCTTCCTTAAAGCACACTTCAATATTAAATTACTTTTACGTATTTAATCAAACTTATATATGTGTCTAATTAGTACTTAAAAATGTGTTCTATCAGTATCAAATAAACATTCTACAAATAATGGAGACAAGGGCTCTCAAAACAAAAATATACACAATACAAAAGTGTAACTAGTAACACTGAATTGTTAACATCATAATACAGGCATTTGGAAATCAAATAAATTAAAACCGTATCTCTGTTCCATTTCTATACTAGTATATTGATTGATGGCATTGAAATAATTCGAGATATAGCAATTTAGGCAGGTAAAACATTTATGTAAAGCCAAAATATGTGTGTGTGTGTGTGTGTGTGTGTTGGTGTTGTATGCTAGTTAAACTTTAGTTTATTTTATAATTTATTTGGATTTATTGTATATAAGCTTATCACTTTATCCAAAAGTTGTTGAGACGCCTTTGAACAAGCTTAAGAGTGTCATCTTATATATCTGAAACAGATACAAAGACACAAATACATAATCAATTAAAATAATGAGCCATGTAATAAATTACTTGCTTAAAATATGCTTAGTTTACCGATTAAAGGATACACAATGACAGTCAAGTTCACTTAAGGAAATACATATTGAAAACACAATAATGAGTTGTGTGAACCTTAATTTTCATTATCTTTTTATTTTAGATCGTAGCCCCTTAATACTTATATAGTTTTATATATTTGTAGCTGGGTATATTTCAGGGCATGTGTGTACAACAGTAAATCAAGAGACCAATAATACATAAATCAATCAATAATATAAATCAGTACAGTTGTTTACGGACCAACTTGCATAAACATACAGACCTGTGGTCTGATGTTTCACCATATATTTCAGGCTTCCAAATATATATATTATATATATATATATATATATATATATATATATATATATGTATATATATATATAAATATATATATATATATATATATATATATAAAACATTCATGTATGTTTTAATGTGTATATGCATATTCATGTATCAATCATGTATGTTCCCAAACGTATGTTCAAATTCTATTATATCTATTGGGTCATATATTATATTCTTCAAGCTTTGAACCACTTAACATGCATTTTCTGATTTATTTCTAGTATTTGATGTCCTGCAAATGAATAATGAATGATCTCCTAATAAAAAAAATAAAAAAATAATTTTATTTCCGATCTAAGTCATCGTTACTGCCCCCAATAAACTTAAAATCTTTACTGCAGTGACAATGTCTATGTGTCACTTAACACCCGTAATTTTCACACGGTGCAAAGTATTTCTCACCTAAGGTAATTTCAAGTTTTACAGCCTCATAACGGGCTCATTCAGTTGCCTCTTTCATAGTTATCTGTTTCATCTTCAAAACTGCCCTCTAGGTATCCTGCTTGAGATGCATAGCGTGTAACGAAGTATACGCAGGCAAAGCGTTATCGAAGTGTAACTCGGAAGGGAGCCAAGTTTTCTGTTACCTAGAAGTTGATTTAATGTGACTTCAAGATCCACCGGGAAACGAGCTGTTTTGAAGGAATCTTGAAAGCAAGACATATGTTGTTAAATTTTGATCTACAACTGGAAGATATTCTTGTTCCAAATTTTGGGGAAAATAAGTCCGTATTTTGGGTTAGTTAATCGAAATACTTTCTGCCATGGTTACGTAATTGAATAACTCCCATTTCTTCTTCAGTGAAAAATTATGCTCAAGAAATTTAAAAAAATTCTTTTGATACTTTGGGTTACTTCAATTACATTTTTCAGAAGGGTTTCACCTATAAAATTTTAACTTATTAAATGTTATAAAAATATGCTGGTAAATCGTAAACTATTTATCATACAATGATTCTGTATTTAAGAGTGTAGTAAATATGAAATACAGAAAATTTTTCAAAAATTCTATCTTTTCTTTAGAGGTGTTTAAAAATTTTTAAAATGTCCGATTAATCTTTTTATTTTATAAGTTGTATATTTAAATTCAATTTCTAAAGGCTTGAGATTTATATCCATGCATATCATATTCGTTACATTTTTTCAGGAGATGAAATTAAGTCTATCTATAACATTTTTCCTTGTTTAAATAATAGAAGAATATCTATGATTTAAACAAGGTGAAATATAAAATCTTATATAAAAAATGGCCGAAAAGTTTAAAAAAGTTTACAAACCCAATTAAAAATAAAGGATTGAGGTCTATTTTTTGCCTTAACTTCAGTTACTCACAAGCGAATTTTTTTGTGAATCCTTCTACATTGTTATTTTCTCACTATAAATAAGATTAATAAAAAATAAATAACTTAAAATATTAAATATTCAGTACATTAAACGGTTTCCATAGCTATATCATATAAGGATAGACTTTAAAATATTAAATAACAGATAATTTTAAAGCGAATCAGGGATAACGTATGCTATAAAATACTTTCGGTCAAACAGAGAACAAAATGTCACGTTAAATATATTTAGAAGTATTTAAATTCTTTTGAAATGTTAAACCCCAGGTTAAACTCTAGTGTCCTGTTTTCAAATAGTAGTT
Source organism: Dolomedes plantarius (assembly GCA_907164885.2). Lineage (NCBI taxonomy): Eukaryota > Metazoa > Arthropoda > Arachnida > Araneae > Dolomedidae > Dolomedes > Dolomedes plantarius. The sequence goes on from OU015501.1 coordinate 89,918,439, forward strand.
TTAATTTAGATTAACTTTATCCTTAGTGATATCCTTAGTACATTATCAGTTAGTGATGCTAAATTGTCCTTTAAAAGTTGCCAATTTAAATAGAAGTAATTTAATTAGATATTTGCGTTTGGTCAGTTGTTGTTTAAAAAGAAAATGTTATTCATTAGTAAGAGCAAACTATCCTTATCAATTTTAATTTTAATTTACATGTTCATTTAAACTTTATTTTATGTGTCACAAAAAAATTCCAGATAATAAAAACATAGATTTACTATTTCTAACGAAAAGTCGTTTACAACAGATGTTAGAATGCACCTCCGAAGCTATGGCAAGCGTCTACTTTTTCCTACAATACCACGTGATATTAATGTTTGATCTTTTAACATGTTGGAATATGAATCAAAGCTTTTTGAAGGGAACTTTTAACCTTCTTTTTCCTTTACAAGTCTGCTCATTTTAGAAGAATGGAAAAAAAAATATAAAATGGATTTATGCGTTATTTGATTCACCCACTCTTAGTTGACTAAAGAACGCATGATTTGCAAAATATTATCTTTATTTGTCACAAGTATCTTGTTGAATTTTTATCCTTTCAAATAAGGATAATATTTTCTAGAATTTCAGCTTCTCAAATTTAAATGGTTGAGCGTCTCAAGTTAATCATTATATGATTTACTTATAGTACAGTTTCTTTTTAAGATTGGATGCGAAAAGAAAAGTAAAGCTTTAAGTAATATTAGTATGTAAATATCATTTATTTCTAAATTTTTGATACATAAAAGAAAAATTGCTTGACAGCGAACGTGTCTATATTTCGAAAATTTTGCTTCATTAATACTGTGTTTTAAACCTCCACAGAAAATACATATTGCTCCTATGCAAAAATTTCAGGAAAAAATTAACTTAAGGAAATTTATTGTCACTTCTAAATCACAATATTTTTTTGCAGCCTGTGAAATCAGGAAAAGCTTCAGAAATGAAAAACCAAATCATAATTCCTTTGCCAATGCAAAAGTATTTTTAATAAACTAATATTACGAGAGCTTTTAAGGAAATGATGCAATATATATTTGTTCTTTATTTTATAGAATTTAAGAAGTTCACCGATTAACTTAATCCTAAAGTATGATTTTACAGCCAAAAGCCAAAAGTTTAAGCATATTAATACGTTATATTTCAAGTGACTAGGAAAAATAGTTTTTTATATCGTCGACTAAGATAGATGGAGAATTTGTGAGTTATAGTTACTTGATCCCTATAAAAAATTTTTTACAACAAACTGAGTACTCGTAAAAGCAAAAAAGTAACATTTCAAAAGTTTGATTAAGAATGCATCAGTTTCAAGTGACTATGTCAAAGAAAGGTATTTACATTAAAAAAATGCTATTTTTCTCTTTAAACAAGAAACATATATATATATAAATATGAATGAACATCATACTACATAGAAGTTACTAAAGTTAAACTACATTAAAGTTTTTATATTGCTATTTGATAAAAATGCATATATACCCCACGGAATATTTAGAAAATTACGTCCTTGGACATGTAATCCAACTTTTGTAATAATTTGGGTAAAAGTATGCAAATCAATGATAGCGTGCTTATAATACATAAATATTTTAATAAAACAAACATTAAATTTGATAACATCTAATTATTTTGGTGTACTGGGAGAGTTCGGAGATTATAAAGTAATTATAAATTATCGGAATAAACGTTTTTAACGTTAGAAATGATGCCCCAGCATTAGCGTAGTGTTTCTACATTCGTGTATAGAAATAAGAGTATAATTGACACTAAATGTAAGAAATTATATAACTTTGGTTAATAGCAAATCTATAGCATCTGACTACTTAGGGAATAACTAAATAAATCATATTTTACATGGAGATACTACTCTAATTTAAACCATATTATATAAAATGAAAATTATTTACTTGTTGTTTAAACATATTTTTCAGTTACATCCGTTCTGTGAAATTTTTATCACTGAATCCAAAGAGAAATTGGGGAAGTAACAGTGATAATGTGGATGCTTGGAAAAGTATTCTTGTGTTCTGGTATCTCAAATTCCGTAGATCTTCACCAAAATATGTTGGAAACATAAATAGCTTGAAATTCCTAAATATTTGAAAAAAACTTGAAGTGGTATAAACTTAGCATGATTTCTAGAATTACTGACATATGATGCGCATGTTACAATACGTAAGGGAACCATAAAAAATCATTGTGTTAAGAATGAAGGTGGTTCATTTTGATTTCTTTAGAGTTAAGATCATACCGGATGCCCATTACATAGCGATAGTTTAAATATTTGTAAATCTAAGAAAGTCGATAATTCCAAAATGCGACCAAACATGAAATATATTTCAAAGAAGCACAAATCTAACTCGCTGTTGTCTCGACTCTCACTACCTAAGATAGGATTACGTAACACATATTTTCTTTTTATATATCTATCTATTTCTGAGACAGGCAATCCTGGATGGAAGCTCCCATATCATCAGCGAAATCCACTTTCGCCTAAACGAGGTTCATAAGCAGGATAAAATCCTGATTATTCAATGGTTGCCGGTCGCATGTCAATATTACAGACAACGAGAACGCAGATAAACTAGCAAAAGAGGCTCAAAATCTCAATAATAACAATAATGCCAACAACGCCAATGTCATCCTATTTGACGCAATGTCGTGGCCAACTATAAATTGAAGGAATACTCGATTCCAATAAAGCACCGGCTCCACAACATCAATGGAGCTGGACGTATAACTAAAACCCTAGTCTGGCTTTGAACTGGCCATCACAGAGGATTGGAAATTGACAGAGAGGGCAGGAAAACCTACAGAAACTGTGATAACTTCCCGGACACAGAACTGACGACGGCTCACATTTTTGATTGTCCAGCCATCCTTTCTGAATGGTTCAAAATTGAAGTCTCGTTTACGAGACTGAATCTCTACGATGACAATATGGTGCAGATTGCCAGGACCGTCATCTCCGACCATGACTCTATTTGAATAGACTTCATCATATACACGACATCATCATCATCTCTTTCTGAGTCTCCACTAATGTACAGATACATGTAAATATGCGTTCAAACACACGTACATATATATATATATATATATATATATATATATATATATATATATATACAGTTAAACTTCTCCATGGCGGCCAGTAATGGTTCCGAAAAAAAGTGGACGTGATTTAAATATAAATATATGTGCTTGTTTATGCCAATTATTGTCACCTTTCATTAGAGTCACAAATTTTAAAAGGACAAATAAGAGAATTCCATGAATATGGCATAGAATTTTATAAGCAAATTACGCACACAGTTCGATGTGCTATGCAGTTAAAGCAGTAGCTGAAAAGAAATGTACACTTGACAGATTAGCATTCACAATATAACAAGCAAGAACAACCATAAAAACATATAAGTTTGATATAATGAAATGTGCTTTAGTTATGTGTAAATGTATGTAATATGCAAGTTGTTTGAAGTTGTCGTTTGACTAGAAACATCATATTGATGAGTGTTTTCAAGCGGGGAAATATGAGGCAAGGGAATAATCAGTATAGACGAGCATCAATGATATGTAATTGACGTACTGAGTTATTTTCTCTTTTATATTATCATATCGCACAATTATAATGCAATTTTCCTTTAATACGAAGGACGTACAAACATATGAAATCCGATATCTAGGTCTGAAAAAATTAATAAAATATTTAAAAAAACATACGTATGAAAACTTTACGCCTAAAAATCCCATGTCCTGAAATCATTGTTGGATGAATCATATAGTGCCAAGATATTATAGCATCCAGTCGCTAATTAATCTACAGTTGAGCGCTAACTTCGGGCATGGCTGACTTATTCCTCATTAAATTTTGTTTCTGCTTCTGACAAGAGTCTTTCATCATTTTGAATGATTGGATGTGACCACTGATTAAACGTATCATACATCCCAAGCTGATCACAAGGCGTCAATGGAATAAATGATTCTTGGATTTTCTTCGCTGTTTTATCACTGCAGCTGTACGTAAAGATAGTTTGTATTTTTATTTCTGTGTTTCTGCGACGTAGTTGATTAGCTAGATATGTGACAAAACCATTAGGGATTTGACGAATTCCTACAATGAATTACCCAGAGAAAATTCTGGAGACACGAGAAAAGAAATGGGCGTTAAACAGTATTTATATTTTCTTTTATAAAACAGATGCTTTTAACAGATGCTCAATTTTCTAATATCTGGAATAAAATGAAAAAAAATTAATTTTTCATCTATTGATAATGCTTTATGTTTCTAGGAGAATATTTAACATAAGTACAACTTAAAATTAATATCTTGTGTTGTGTTTAAGTTCTATACAACAAATTGTTTTTTACATGTTTACCCCAGCTAAATTACGAATTTTTTTTCTATTTTCTGTTCCTGTTTATGCAGTAATGAGTAGGACCATCATTTTCTGTAAAATAAAATTCAGAAATTTTTTTTTTGAAAATTCTCCTTCTAATAAAATTTTGTACATTTTTCTCCATAAAATCTTGGAAAATTTAGAATACGCATCTGTAAATCAGTTTATCAGATATTTAATATTGTCTTCAAAAAAAAATATTTATTGTCTCGGAATATTTCCGAGGTAAAAAAATTGCTTCGACATTTCAATATTTTAATATTTTGTGTTGTTCGTAACATAGCTAAGATTTATAATTTTTCATAATTAATTAACTATTGAATCCAATTCCCTAAATATCTACATTTCAGAAGGTTAGTGGGTTTGGAGCGCTATGGTCATTTTTTACAAGACGAGGGCTAAGCATATTTGACAAGGATATCAACTAAATTTATTAATTCAACGTGAATAGTGGAAAGAAAAATTGTATTAAAAATGCATACATTTTGTATTTTAGTGCATATAAATTATAAATACACTATATATTAAAATCCCAGAGAAAAATTAAACAGTGATTTTTTAGCGTCCTAAGCGCGTTTCGTGTTCATTGGACATAACATAACGCCTTTCATTTATCTGTATATCAGATGAATGTATAAGAAATATTAAATCCGTTTATGATCTTGGTGTACCTGTAACTTTATTTTCATGTATAGAAAAATATTCAAAAATTGGATATTTTTCTCTCTTTATTTATTATTAAACTTTCATGTACAAAATAACTAGTTACATTAATATTGACATTGTTGGAATATTTATAATCTAGTCTTAATGTACACAAACTTAGTCTTAAATGTACACCGAAAAAGTTTTTAGTTCTCTTTCATTGTAATTTAGTAAAGTGGTATTCTATTATATTTGTATAGTATTAGAAGCTTTTAGTTTACTTTTGTTCTCTGTCTAATGAATTGACATTTTTATTAGATTTTATTTCACGTTCTATAGATAAAATCTATCATTGACATTGAATATCATGCTAGAAACAACGTTTTTAAAGCAAGTTAATGGATTTAATTTGCAATTTGCTCTCTTACTCTGGTTTCCATAGTCAGAAAAGAGAAATATTAATATGTCGCATAAATACGTTTATCGTAAGGAGAAAGTGGATTTCCTAAGGTAATATAATTTCCAAACATAATTTTTAAAGTTGCATTAGAATTAGCATCTAAACATACAGAATTTTAAGACGGAATACGAATTTAAAATAACGTGAAGTGCTTAAGAAATGTTGCGTTGTAATAAATTTATATTTAATTTTATTTTCTGAAGTAATTGTTTTAAAAAAACCATTTGCTCTCAGTTTTGATTTATAGGAAATATGATGATGTATAAAATTATAAGATACTGCAGTTGTAGCAAACAAAGATTCCTACCTTTACAAAGAAACATTTACGAATGTATTTATATATTGATCTCCACTGGAAGCGGAGTGAGGGAGAATTTATCTAGATCATCCGAAAAATGCCTAAGACACATGATGTAACTGCGTAGTATGCTAAAATTACGTAAATCTAATGCTAGATGTAAAATAAATGTATATAAAGAAAGATGAAAGTGAAATAATCGCCTAGAACTTTAAATATTTTTATCAATATTTAAATATTTTATTATATCTTGGATCACAATGCTTTTTTAATATTTGGATTTTTGTCGCCACTGTTATCTATTGCTACATGAGTTTTCTGCAAGGCATTTTCTACTAATGTGTTATAAATGTTTTATTTAATAAGTGATTAACTAGCCACATGTATAAAATGAAAGCTAAAAGTAGTAGAAACTAGGAATGCGTGACACAAATTTGCTCTATAATTCCGCAAATGAAGTCTACAATTTTACGGAACAAGTTTTCATCAAGAAAAGAACCGAAAGACTGAATTAAATTATTTAATGTTAATATCTAAAATATTTTCTCTTCCTACTGTCATTCCGTAATGGAAAATGAAAACCAAATTCAATTATTTTTATCTCAGGTTATTATTTTTTATGCAAACATGCAAATAACGTTAGCAGAACATTATATTTGATCACTGAAAATACATGAACAATATATAAGAATCAGCAGGATGTGTGATAAAGGTAAAGAGCATTCAGGAAATTAGACATTAAAATACCAAAATGAAACTCGAGAAAGTAGCATGAAATTTAAAAACAAACTTTTTTTACAGCTTAAATTACTAGATAAATTATAGATCGTGTTTGAAAAAAATTACGCCTGTATTTTCTAAATAAGCAAATGCATGTGTTTACATCCTAATGAGCTCTATGATACGCTAAAATGGTTGGCAAGTTTTGTCGAAACAATGCTCATAAATATGTTCATACCATAGTTAACACAACAGAAATGGGGAAACAACTTATTTTTATTGAATACTTCTTCCGAAAGCATTAAAATATGGAATACATTCTACCATATATTATACAAACTCTGAGAATATCTGATATACTTTTAATATGTGAAAAATTATTAAATAATTAACTTACAAACTCATGTTATTATCTCACTGACAATATTCACTTCTATATAACAGTAATGAAGTACTCGTGAACAAAGGTTTTCCATGATTTCAATGTCTTCAGCCATTATCTTCAAACAAAATGTCCTTACTCATGTAAAATCACGTCAATATAAAATGGCTGCTGCAATATTTCCCACCAATCTAGTCGACTACCAAAATAATCAATCCTTTGCAATTTGTAGGGACAATCATACGAGGTACGATCCAAAAGTTCGGGGAATGCGGTAATCTATGACAACAAAAGCATGTATTTGAAGTGACAGCGCATGTAATGGATTCTACCAAACAACCACTACGTGTTCAGGTTGGTTTCGCTCATGTCAAGTGATTTAACCGCGCGCGCTGCTGTTTTCTTTCGGAGATAGATACTTTTGTCCTGCGACGTAATAAAAATGGTTTTTAAAGAACAGCGCTGCAACATTAAATTTTGTCAGCGTTTAGATAAAACACTTACGGAGACTTTAAAAATGCTACGAAAGGTGTACGTTGATTCTACCATGGTGATGAAACAGGTGATGAAACGCGGTGTTGTTTATTTGATATCCAATCAAATCGTGCTTCTTCAACATGGAAATCACCCTCCTCACCGCGGTCGAAGAAATTCCGTCAGGATCGGAGCAAAGGGAAAGTCACGATAGAGGTATTTTTTGATTCTCAAGGAATTGTCATTCAGAATTTATTTTCGAGGGCAGAACAGTAAACAAGGAGCCTTATGTATACAATTTACGTCGTTTGAGGGAATTCATTCGTCGTAAACTGCCTCAGATCTGGCTAAGTGGCGACTGTTACATTCTGCATGACAACGTACCTGCACATCGGTCCCAACTGGTCACACACTTTCTATCCAAAACTCACATGAATGTGCTTCCACACCCTGCCTATTCACCGAAATTAGCCCCGTATGATTTTTATTTGTTTCCACCAATGAAAAACCTTTTGAAGGGACGCCGTTTTGTGTCAGCAGATGAGGTGAGAGCAGCATCGCAGGAGGCCTTACGGGAGGTTTAAAAAAATGGCTTCCAGCAGTGCTTCTAGAAGGTATACGAACGATAGCAAAAGTGTATCGTCGCCCAAGGTGATTACTTTGAAGGTGGTTGTGCATCGACAATATAAACTTTTTCAGTTTAGGACTTTTAAGCCAATTCCCCGAAATTTTTGGATCGTACTACGTAGATGTTTGAATGTTGCACCTATCCTAATCTCGGTTACATATAAAACTGCATAATTGTAAGTAGATTAATTTTACAAAATAACTGTTGATATGCGCCAAAATTAGATACAGCTTAATAAAACCTACGTTTCACATATCGCTCACTCCTTTCAACAACGTCATATCTCGAAAATCGGCGATTTTTAGTTATGCTTAATTTCATAATGCCCTGAAAAAGTAGTATATCCATGCAAGATCGTCATATCTGACCGCTCAATATTTTGCCGCTAGAGAGCAGAATTAAAATCTATTTTCAATACATTTCAATGCACTATTAAACTTTCAAATCACTCTCCTGAAGAATCTTGTTTTTTGAGATATGACGTTGTTGAAAGGAGTGAGCGATATGGAATATATCCAAAAATGCTCATAATATAACATTTAAACAATTTGTCATTAGTACCAAACTTTACACTTTATCCTCCGTTTAGAAAACATACGATCATTTGATTTAATAAAACTATCATATTTTCTCACAAAACAAATTTTAGAACACAAAATTACCAGAAATTTCCAATTACGAATATGTTATGTAGCTCATATATCATTAACATTAACCCATAACTAATACAGTTAAAAAACTGTTTTTACATTTCTAGAAGATTTACTCTCATTATAAAGCAAAATATATTTTGAGTGTGGAATGACAGAAATAAGGCATAAGTTTGAATAGATTGATATGATTTTAATTAATAAGGAAAATCATTGTTTATATCATTAATGTACGAAACATTAGTGACTATCATGATACTACTAAATATATATATATATATATATATATATATATATATATATATATATATATATATATATATATATATATATATATATATATATATATATATATATATATATATATATATATATATATATATATATATATATATATATATATAAATATATATATATATATAATATATATATATATATATATATATATATATATATATATATATATATATATATATATATATATAAATATATATATATATAAATATATATACATATATAATATATATATATATATATATATATATATATATATATATATATATATATATATATATATATATATATATATATATATATATATATATATATATACTCTTATGTGTGTGTGACGTATGCAGAAGTCATCCATCTTTATGGACTTAAGCTTTAATTTTTCGAATTATGAACGATAATTTTTTTTACTTTAATTTTTAATGCCATCCGCATCTCAAAAACTGTTACTTCTCATTCAAAAATAAATTAAATTTTGTCACATTTAGGGAGGGATAAAATAACAATTTTTCGCAAAACTCTTCCAAACTTGTGGGCAGAAAAATTTATCTCATAAGTGAATTTGAAGTCGCAGACCTCCACGACGCAGCATGAAGAGCCCCTTGGGTTTCTACTGTTAGAGTCTTGAAGTTTGGAGAAGTTAAAAGATAAAAATTAACGACATTTTTTATTCATCAGAAATTATGCTCATTTACCCGTTCCCCGAACTTAATTGATATTCCAAACTCTCATAAAAATACAGCATTTTTCGCCATTACGTGTTAGTAATAAATATTTACGGCTGCAGAATAAAAAATACTAACACCCGTTATGCGGACAGCTAAATTTTAATCAATCCTATTCTTTTAAGTGCGATGATCTATATGTGACTTTAAATAAAGAAAGGGGACAGTGTAATATTGAGAGCAATTAGGTAGAAAATTTGTAGGCTAATTTATTGATCATCATTTTGATATTTATCGCTATTTAACTAGTTAATTCTCGGGGAGGTGATTAATAAATCAATAGCTTTTATTCTGCGATTGTTTAAAATTTTTAATTCCACATTGTTACGCTCAGAATTTAAATCAGTAATAAATTAGTGGAATATTCTGTAGATATCTGTCATATTTTATGCGTTTATTTTTGGGCTATGACGCAGATAACAAGTTTAGAGGATTTATTAGTGTAAGATTTTCACATTGACACATTCATTATTAGTTTTTAGTCTCAATAAATTTTAAATTTCTTGCCTTATCTAAAAGACATTTGGGGAGTTATCTGATAATACAGTCAACATTTGCAGAATATAATAATGAGGAAATACCCCGGTTTAGGATTATATATTACCTTCATAATTCGGAAATTGGCCTTATAATTTCTTTACAGGATACAATAAATGCAACTATTTATGATTCCATTTTAAGAAAATTGTGAAAAATGTACGAAGGGTCGAATTAGTTAGCAGCATCTGCAAATAAATCGAATTAAAAAGCTTAGATAGAATATATTCATATATTTGAAACCTTCATTATTTGTCCAAAATTACTTTAAAGTAAATGACAAGAAATACATATATAGATTCCAAATTACAATCACGGGAACATTACACCTGTGAACATAAACACACTCCATCTACGAAATATTGTAATTCTAGCGTAACACTTCATGGAAATTTGAGTTTTCCCGCTCATTTGTATATCTATAAGCGTTTCTAGTAATTTCCCCGCTACTATCATTAAATATCTGAAATAATCAAATTAATATAATTCTTTAAACGTGTTTTGAACTTATTTTAAATCGAATATACGAGATTTAGTAATTTAAATGCTCCAGTGACGGGTCATATTTTGGTTTTACGCAAATGTTTTACCTGCTTAAATTTCTAGAACTCAAATTATTTCATTGCCCTCAATATACTAGTATAGAAAAATAACAAAGATAATGTTTTAATTTATTTGATTTCCAAATGCCTGTATTATGATGTTAACAATTCAGTGTTATTATTTACACTTTTGTACTGTATATATTTGTTTATTGAGAGACCTTGTCTGCTTTATTTGTAGAATGTTTATTTGATACTGATAGAACACATTTTTAAGTACTAATTAGACACATATTTAAGCTTTACTGAATGCGTAAAAATAGTTTAATACTCAGGTGTGTTTTAAGGAAGATGAATGGTTAAAAAAGTACATATGCCTATCTATCTATCTATCTATCTATCTGTATATATATATATATATATATATATATATATATATATATATATATATATATATATATATATATATATATATATACATATATATATATATATATATATATATATATATATATATATATATATATATACACACACACATATATATATATACACTCTGTCACAAAAAATATATGCACCCAGAAGGAAACGAGCTACTATCACGAAACTTACCATGTATGTAGTGTATGAGGACATAAGCAAATGATTACAAATTCAGAAGAACGGACAGTTTTATTAAGAAGATATGGGCATGAAGAAGGCTGCAAATCAGTAAGTAGTAAATCCACCTCTTGCAGCTACACAAGACGAAACACGGCGTGGTATAGAATCAATGAGGCCACCTATGGCCTCCTGCGGAAGATCATGCCATAATCTTTGCAACTGGGCAGTTAATTCACCAGAATTCCGGGACGGATGCAGTTGCCTTCCAAGCACGTCTGGGGCGTGTTCTAGCAGAACATGGCATGAGAGGTGAAATGGCATGAGAGACGCCTGGAAGGCCATGAGAGTACGCCGTATCCTTGAAGACATTGTTGGGAGAGTCGCACAGTATGTGGACGAGCGTTGTCTTGCTGATAAATGGCACCTAGGTGACTTGATAGTAAAGGCAGTACAACTGGCGTTAAAAATCTCGTCCACGTAACTGCGTGCCGTCAAAGTGATGACTAGAGGTGATCGTGTGCCCCAACGAATTACTCCCCACACTCTCACACCTTGTGTAATCACCTTATGCTTCTCGACATCAAATGCCGGATCGGACCGGTGACCTGGCCGCCTCCACACGCGTATACGCTGGTCATCAGCATTGAGACTGAATCGAGATTCATTTCTGAAGATCACATGTCTCCAGTCGGTCACAATCCAGCTTGCCTGAGGTCACTAAAAATCCAATCGACACTGCCTATGATGTGGGGTCAGTGGTAGGCGTATTAATGGATGTCGGCTCCTTATACCTGCGTCGGCCAATCGTCTCCGACTGGTTTCCCATGATACCACCGGATGTCTGGAAGGTGGTAAATGGCGTCGAACCAATTTTAGCGTCGTTGTTGTCTCGGACGTAGCCGCTGTTATGATTGCGCGATCCTCGGGCGAATTTGTGTTCCTGGGACTCCCTGACCCTCCGCGACGGTAGAATATCCCTTCCGTGATCCATTGTTGCGAACACCGAGCAACTACCATATCGCTCCGACCGAGGTGGCAGCAAATGCGCCTGTTCGACCAACCTGCTTCTCTGAGACCTACTATACACACCCTCTCAAAGTCCGACAACTGTTCCTATTGTCGCCGGTTACGTCTCAGAGGCATCTCTAGTCACAATACCATCCATCCAAGCCGACAGATTTGTTTGAATAACCCTATGGCACGAGCAATCAGGTTTTTAAACTCTCCCAGCTGCGCATCTCATATGTGCATAGCGCGCTTACCTTTGTCTCATTGGCGTCGAAATTTTAATCATTTTCATGTCTTACCAGACTACATTCCTGCTAAGTTTCGTGATAGTAGCTCGATTTCTTCTGGGTGCATATATTTTTTTTTGTGACAGAGTGTATATATATATATATATATATATATATATGTGTGTGTGTGTGTGTGTTTGTTTGTGTAAAATGTAATTTGTTTCTTATTTTTCCATGAGATTTTTAGAAATGTTACAAATAATAACCTATATAATTTTACGTATGCATTAGTACCTATAAAATGAATAACGTGCAGCTGATTTTATTTCATAACGAAATATAAAATATGGGAAATCTATTTTTGTTGGAAAATGATGGCAAATATAATACCTATAAGTTTTACACGTTCTCTTTTGTTTAAATATTTCAGTTGTATGACCATTAATGGAATTTTGTCATTTATCTAAAGTCTCAATTACTTCCAGAAACGTCCACAGTTTGAAGCATTGAATATGGACAATTTAAATTTTGCAAGTCAATAATTAAGCGTGTAAGTAACATGATAAAATTTAATTGAATATTGTGTAATTTTCCCCTTTTGTTGAGTTCCAAATATGTGTAAATTAGTATGTTATCATCTGAATGATTATTTACCGGATGCAAATGTCACAATAGGGGGAAATCACTATATACAAATATACGAAAGATTGCACTATAAGAAAAATATAAAATCCCTTCTCTCTGATGCATTTCATTGAATTTACTATATTTTGCTAATAGTGAAATTAAGTTTTATAATTCTTAAACCATTTTCAGAGAGTGAATGACAGTAACGTTCCATTTGTTCAAAGAATTTAAATTATATTGTAGATAAAAGTATATACTGTACAATGTTTTCATTTCATATATTGTTTAATTTTCTTGTAGTTTTAAATTTCTCTAAAGTTTTATCAGCTTTATAAACTTTTAAAATTATCATACTGAAAAGGAAATTATTTTACTTTTTAGCTTTGTATTGCAGTGAAATATTACGCTACCAGTTATTTTCCTTTAAGCGACGGAAATAGCATTGTGGATTCCTTGTAAAATTTATTTTATTCAATTTCCGTTTCAGGGAAAATCCAAACTAACTTTATTCAAAGAAATGCAGAAGAAAATTCTAGGTTACTAGGCATTTGATTAAAAACTTTTGTACTCTTGTGAAAGGGATATTTCTCTGTGGAGAAACTTGATACGTCTGATTTCTTTTATATTAGCACAATGATTTAATTACAGTAATTTGATAATATGATTCAAGGAAACATACATATCTGAATAATGCTTTATTTGGAGTATGTAGAAACATATATATTAATTACCACATTAACTATAAGTTTAATACTTCAAAGTTATCCGTTTTAGACAAAGAGATGTCTTCTTAAACTGACATTTTACCTAGAATAAAAGAGCATCGCGCTTGCACAGAAGCAAGTTTCTTTTAGTAAACGGTTAACATAAAGGCTATTTACAAGGTTCTCTTTTCCCAAAGGGATAAATTTAGAGCTTTTGATTTGACATATAAAAGTATTTATTGGCCTGGTCACAGCTTTAAATCCTTTCGTTCACGATGTATAAAATGTAGCCTTTGAAATGTGACATATTCTGTCACACTTCTTGAAAGATTGGTTTTCATAAATCTCATGTCTTCTGTCAAAAAAACTGTCAAAGGGGGTATAAATGGGTACCCGTAAGCTGAAATATTTAACGGGATAGTGTCTTTTACTCTATCCGAAAAATTTAACTCTTTAAGGCATGAAATGCCCAATTTTTCCCATCGTTCAACTATTGCCGTTGGAGTAAGAGGTTTAGAACAATTTAAACTAAACAAGCTTTAAAAATATTTAACCTTCTCAATTTTCCTCTAATTGATTTGAGGCATTAAGTTTACTTTTGTGATCATAGAAATTTCAAAGTTTTAACATCAGGCCAGTCGTATTGTTTACAAATTTTTAGAGCTGTATAGTGGTTTCTTTTAGAAATCTTCTATCTATTTTTTTCTTCCATTTTACAAAAACGAATTGCATACTATGCAATAGACAATTTAACACGGAAAATTTATAATATAAATAACTCTTTAATGATATTAGGGTTTATCAAAGGCTTTGACTACTTAAACGTTTTAAATTACCCTTTTCATTATATTCACGCTATAATTAAGTAACGAAAAAGTAATACTTTTCTTTAGGTGATGAATGAGAAAATTTAAAAGAAGAATTTTTTTTGTGCAATAACCTTTTTAAAGCACTTAAACTACACGCCAGGCTTAAAAGCAATTTATTCATAAAAAAAATATGTACAGCACTTTTTAAAAAAGCAGGTAGATTAAAATGCATTAAGATGAGTTTTCTTAAAGCAAAAGCAGAATTATTTACATAGACATGCCTGCTGGTTTGTATCTTGCACTATCGACAGATGTTGAAACATTTGAAAACCGTTTCAGAAACTTATTACATTTCTTCCCTCTGTGAAATAAAACGACTTCTACTCCCAGCTAGGAAAGGAGTCAATGATGTTTGATTGGCAAATACAAACATTTGTTCAACATAAAGTTTCTGGTCTCTCTCTCTTCTCTCTTTGCTGATCCCTCTTTCTTTGAATCTAATTTCCCCAGGAACTTGTGTTAAATCTTTTCGGCACTATTAAATCAAAAGGCTATTCTCAATGATTAAGATTGTATTTGTGAATACTCTTCTTGTGTACTATTATATAAAACACGTAACCAATAAACCTGAATTTTAAATTAAAATGCTTGTTGTTGAAGAATTTAAGTAATGTTTTCAAAGAGCATTTTAGTTTATTGGTTTCTTACAAATTTTCATTTTCATTTTTAAATGTATAATACATTTTCACCTGATACTATTTGTTTGATTATAAAATTTTATTGAAAAAAATATTTATATTATTCACAGTTCAGAAAGAACATGTCAGTCGACTTCTATATCTTTATAGCAGTGATAAATATCTTTTGTTCTATATGTGGTTTCTCAAGATGTTTAACTGATATTGTTTCTGTGTTGTTAAGTACTTATATAATTTAAGTATGTATATAATGTATTTATATAATGTAAATAAAATAAACTAACTTTACATCTGTAAGATTAAATACAAAAATACTTCGTTAAAAGTTTTTGAAAAGAAAATTAAAATTAAACATCTAACACGTTTTATTATCTTAAATTTGTCCTTAGGTGCTGTAAAATATTTGAACTGTGTGGCCTAAATTAAAATTGTATCTCTCCTAAGTTTTAGAGTGCAAATGTTTTAAGATTTTATAATTTTAATCTTTAGAGAATAAGGCTACACAGAGATGCAAAGAAATTTCCTTATGGATACTTTGTGAGATTAAGAAAGAGACCTTTACTCAATCGCAGTTAAGAATTTATTCATATTTAATAAATGGTGTTAATTTTCTGATCTGTATATTGTATAGTTTTTTATATTAACAATAACTTTTTAATGTATTTCACTGCAAAATAATTTAGAATGCTTCGGTTTTGCATAATTTAAACATGAATGGCGTTACCGAACTACACATAACAAAAATTCAACTCCCTAAATGACACATAATACCTTATATACACACATATATGGAAGAAATGCAAGAAAAAATCTAAAGCCTACATAAAAAATACAATTGAAGTTAAACCCAAACATTTGATTCCCTTTGGGAAAAGTATTTTCCATAATATTATTCGAGATGGGTCGGTATAGGAAAATGTTAATTGTTAGAAATTCTGGTCGTTGTTTAGATGGCTGGTTAATTTTGTAAGTTTCTTATTTAAAACGGATAGAAATATTGAATTTCGGCTAAATGTCATTTGCATTAAAATTTAGAAGCATTTCGTTGGCTAATACCATTTTGGCGGTAATTTTTCAAATTAGTTGGCGAGAGAAACAGCAATGTTCATAACAGTAATGAAATGAGTAAGGAGCTGAAAATTTCAAATTTTAGGTATGTCCCAGATAATTACCGATGATATAAGCAATGATAACTTTACACTAAGTGTTCTGAGGATAAACTGTTTAATACTACACAGGAAAATTTTTGAATGACACCGCTTTAATTAATATTTACTAAAGATTTAGTATCTCGTAACTAAAATAATACTTAGCAAGTTGATTTCATGATTTTGAGATAAAGTGCATAGATAAAAACATCATCAAGCAGTTTTTCAAAACATAATTTAAAAAATGTTTTATTTAAAATGTCATATTAAAAAGGTTTGAACTTTCAAAGTTTATACTATACAATGCATATAAACAAGCAGAGAGAAAATGGTGGGGCATACACTCTAAGCAAACTTGAAAAAATAAAGGTATTGCTACCCTAGGTAGCAAAAGAGAATCGAGAAAACCAGAAACAAGATGGAAAAACGGTATAGATAATAATTCTAACATCATTGAATAAAAGAACTCCAGAATGATTTCCTTCAAGAGGAAAAGCAGGGACTAAAAAAAGGATCTTGACCTTTTAAAGAGGGCCAAGACCCTCAAGCGGTTGTCGTGCTAATATAATTGAAAAATAATGTGGTGAGAAGTTTTGAAGGTTTTAATCGAGTGCTTTTTTATTTAACAACTCTCCTTTAGCACGAAACTTAAAGAATTTATTACAAAATTTCACATGAATTGCTAATATTACCGATTTTGAAGGATTTTGCTATTCAAGAATTACGAAAGAACAAAAATTCAAATTTAATTTTTTCTTAAAGAAGTCAGTATAAAATTATTGTTATTAAAATTAGAGTGTAAAAGAAGCTGAAGGGACTATTAAAGTATGCTTTTATGTATTATGATATTTACCGTATTTTATTATAAAGTTCTACTCATATCTGATGGAAATATCACATAAAGAGATATTAAAACTTTTCAAGTTTTTCTATTTGTTTATAGAAATGCATAAATATTAAGAAAACTGAAATGAAATGATAAATTGGTGAAAACGGATGTAGTTATTATGTTAAAATATTTTAAAAGATAAAGGTAGTTGAATTCCCTTACCCTGTACTAAAAACTGTGTTCTTTCATGAATTAGAGCACGATCTTTTATGAATTAGAGCACAGGATTTCATGTACAGGAGGTATTTTTCCCCTGTATGTGAAATCAATCATAAAACTTATGTTATGGAATTTAATAACGGAATTCCATAACATCGCAATAGCAGTTTTTTTAATAATAAACGCATTTATGATTAAGATCAATGATCAATCATGAATTGTATCTATACTTTATACAGTTATTAAATTACTCTTCGTATATTTATGAATGTGTAATGATACAGTTTATATGTAATACAGATTATGACATATATGTTTGTACTGTTAATTTATGCTACGAACCAGCGATTAACACATGTCTGGGAACATTAAGGATGAAGGGAAGTAAACTGTAAAATGGCTTTACGGAAAATCACTGGCATGTAATTTCACCCGCTTCGGTGGAATATTTGTATCAGGAAGGCATGAGTAAATTTCTTAAGACATATTTTACGATTGTTTAAAATTATCCAGAGTATTGAAGAAAAATTATTTGAAGTATATTTTGGCCTATTTAGACTTTTTGACATTGTATAGACATGCATATAAATTTTTTAATCTGATACCTTTTGTTTTTTTGGTTCAAATTACCAGAGATAGGAAACGTTTAAAGAAATGTCACTACAAACAAAAAATACAGAAAAAAATTAAAGTTATATTCTTATTAATTCAAAACATTTGATTTTCAATACTTATTTGATTTTAATGAAGTATTCATTTAATTGCCGTGATAATACTTAATTTGTGTGTTTTACTTTTTTCGTTTAATGCTTTCCTAGCTTGTAGGGCAGTATAGGAAGGGTGTACTTCTTTATGTGTTTTACATTAAATAGTTTAATGCATATGCAATGTTTAAGGAGATCTCATTTTTTTTCTTTATAAAGACATGTCCTAAATAAGGGTGTTATGAAGAATGGGTATATTTAATTCAATAAAATCGGATTATTAGATAAAACATGATATATTAATTACTTTAACTGAAATACACCAGTCATCCCTTACAAAAAAATTAAGTATTTTTTTTTTTTATATTTCAATATTTAAGCTTTAAAGATGGATTTTGTAAAACGTTTGAAATAAGTGCAATTACCTCTAAGTTAAAATGCATTTAAAGATGTACTGCACACAATATAAGTATATCATTGGTTTTTGGGCTTTTATAATTGATAAAGGAACTGATAAATTCTATTTCGTATTAAGGTAAACCAAATTCCTATTTAATTAACTCTGTAGACATTGATGTAAAAATAGATTGGGTAGATTGGATATTTGTTCTGAATTAACTCGTGATACAATTTTGAAGAGAGGAAGGTATATTATAGTCAAAAGTCTTAAAGCATTGAAGTAACTTCTTAAGACGTCATGATTTTTATACTAAAGGCAATTAATTTTGAATGAAAAATATATTTAATCGTAGCAGTTACTTTCTTTAGAAATTTTTATTTTATTTAATTACACTTTTTGTGTTGTGATCATATGATTTAAGGATTAAAATACTTACCAAATATTTTGACTCGCACATAAAATGTTATTCCATGTATGAAAATACATGAAAGGATAAAAGAAATTTCATTGTTACTCTATACATGCAAAATATAGTTACCGTTGAACTCTTGAATGTTTTGAAGAGTCCTATGTTTCCATAATACATTTTTAGAAGCTCATTCAGTTGAGAATGAAAAAAAAAACGTGTTTTGAACATCAAAATCCGTTCTTTTGAAATTATTTTAAAATATAACATTTAAAGAGGAAATTTATAGCTTAAGGTTTATGCGTCATTTTCTAGAAGAAAATACAGAGAACAGTGCTTAAGAACAGATACTATCATAGGAATAAAATTATGTGACAGCAAAGATATATCAAACTAAGCTGGATTAAATACAAATTATGACAGCATAATACAACAGCATTCAATACAAATTAAGTACATATATTGCTGACTGATTCTTATAACAGTTTGGGACATTTTTAATTTGTCCCTTTAAATGCACATTAAAAAGTGAAATTAATTGTAAGGTTTTTACTTGGTAAACACACCTATAGTTCTAACACACACACGCATATATTTATGTATATGTGTGTGTATGTTTATACACACAACGTGTATGTATGCCTGTTCACATCTCATGGACTATAAATAAACCACTGACTATTTTAATTTAAAACATAGAATAAACTGTTGTAAAAATCTTTTAGACGAAGTAGGGATTAAATTTCATTAAATTAAATTCGGTATCAGGAGTAATATATATATATATATATATATATATATATATATATATATATATATATATATATATATATCCTCGTTGTTTTACCCTCTAAGTTTTTTAATGTAGATTATGAATGAAAACAACATGTACTGTGTTTTTAAATTAACAATCCTGTCGATCTATATGGAGTAAGATTAATATTTTTCTAGGTAAGAATTATTTCTTGTACCCAAATTTTTGACATAAGAATTTCATTCTCTTCATGATAAATGATTTGTATTGTTCTAAAGGGTATCTTTGAATTATTGACTTAAGGTTCTACGGAAGTTGTTAAAAGCTACCTTTTTTCAATTCGTATGAGATTTTAATATAATTTTCAACATTCATATCGTAATATATATAATACTGATGGCCTCTAGTTTTACTTATAAATATAATGAATAAAGCTGTGATAAAACATTGTCGAAATAAGGTAATAAAATCTGTTTGGAGGTAAAAAAAATGAAAATTTTATGATAAGGCAGTTAAATATAAAACTATAGTCTCCTTTTTTGATCCGATTATAGTTATTTGGATGAATAGTAAATAAATATAAATTCTACATTACCTATTATTACTTAAACTTTTGGAGGTTTTCCCACGTTAGGATTAAACTCTGATTTATTTCCAATGTTTCTGTTGCTTACATCCATATATGAATTATAATATGGTTATCAAAAATTAGATATACATATCATGTATAATTTTACAGACATTTCTTATAATTAAAAATTACAAAATGAAGATGTTCATACATAAATTAGAGCTAATTTAGTAAGGAAAGGAAAAAAAAATTGATATTTAAATAGTAAAAAAATATTTGATGTTTTCTTAACATTTTAGGGCACGACTAGAAAGTTTTTCAACGAATTCAATCGGCTAGATGGAAAAGTTAAATGCATAAAATTAGTATTTTAAAATTTTCATGATATTTTTTAAATTACATTCAAGTTTGCAAAAAATTATTATGCATTTAAGTATATTTAAATCTAACATGACTATATTATGGATATTAAAGTATCTTTAATAATAATTGTAGTTATAGAGAAAATAATTTTAGACTTACCTTATGACTTACCTTTCCTCGTTAGACATCTCAACCCACACTTACCTTTTTTAACTTTGGAGACTGGGGCAAGTTTATATTCTCTAAAAGTTCATTTTCTAAATTTGTTCTCATGTTTGTGTTGAAATTAAATTTTATAGATTAATGTTGAAGCTAAGGCCACCTAATTCACATTAATTGTAAATATTTTCATTCTCTTAGTACATATATATATGAAATTTTTTTTTCGATTTGAAAACATTGCAAGAATTTAGATTAAACCAAAAAACTTTTAGTGAGTAAAGTTAAAAGAATACTTTCTTAATTAAACAGTTCTGCATGATTGTTTATTTTATTTTTTTAAATGTATTTATATATAACTATGAAGTGACAAAGTAAGTGATCTAACATTATAATGCACTTTTTTCATTCTTCTCATTAACTTAATACCTCATTTGTTTATACTAGCAAGAATTTGATTATATATAAATGTATATGGATGGATGACATAAGATTTCCCTTAAATATTATCATAAACATAATATTACTTTAATACCTTTACTACCACAATGTCAAAAGCATAAAATGAAAAATAAAACAGAATGCATGTCGATTACACTTTAGGTTCAGATCTGTATACAAATGTACTTTCTGTTTATTCTTGTACGGTTATGACTAAAATTTCTTTCTAAGGCTAAAATATGTTATACAAAGCAAATAATAGTGTTCTTTACGGCATATGTACATTTACTTCTTATATATATACATGTATGTATATGAATGTACATATAAACATATATGTATATGAGTTGAATTTATTATACCTTACACATGACCCAATTTCCAGGAATGTTTATGAAAGCGACGTTTAAAGTTAAAGGGATTTTGTGAACATGATACATACAAACGATTTTACTACATGACACTAATAACTCGTAGCTACAATCTAGAGACAGATGATGTTGTTTACATTAGTGAACTGTAAATCAATAACAAAGCAGCAGCATATACACATAGAGAAATGAAATGAGTAGGCAAATAGTATGAGGAGAACATGAGGTGATTTTAGCGTTTGTTTACATCGATATCTTAAGGTGGTTGAAGCATGTGGCGTGAGAGATAATGAATGGTTCTTACCCAGAAGCGGCGACAGTCCCTTGATTTCTGAGTGCAGGGGCCAGGAAAAGCAAAACACAAAGCATCAACGAAGCGATCATCCCCTCTTTCATATTGGCTACGCCATGGATCGTGACCGAATCTC
>OU015501.1:89950683-90003183 GCA_907164885.2 Dolomedes plantarius
TATATTATTTATTCATTTATTTTTGACTAGAAAGAGTACTTTTGGGATAAGTCTCTAGAATTTAAAATTTCATCTTTTTATAAATTTAATGTCAAATTCTTTTACTGATTGAATATTGTTGTGGTGATATAATATATTAAATCACTGTTCACTTAGGAGATTAAGAGTTGCTATTTTCTATAATTTGGCAAATTCCCTTTACCTATGCTTTAATACTGTTAAAACAAATAAATGTTTTGTGAAAAGAATATAACCAAGTAATTATTTTAATGCAAATATTGTGACCCTAATATATAAAGAAATATAAATCCAATTCAATGTCCAGAAACTTGCATAAATAACGAATAGTAATCCCTTTTACGCAAATTAATCCATAAGTATTTCTAATTTATTTATCCTTGCGTATTGTTATTAGCCCATGCGTATTATTAAATGCTTATATTTTAAACTTTAAATAAGATAATTTATAGAAGCTGACCGAGCACTACTATAGTTCTTAATCTTACAATAAAGCAATAGACTTAATAAATGCTATGTGTAATTCCATCTTCAAATGCTATATAATTACAATTATTTTCAATTATCATTTAAACTAGCAAAATTGTATCGTAAATTACAACCATTAATTTTTATTAACCTTTCACTTTTAGTAAGCATTCACAAAACAATATTTTAATAAATTTATCTCATAATCTTTTCGAAGAAATCATACACTTCATAGTGTGTTTTTGGAACGCATATAGATACATGGTTGTTTTCATCTTTTTGTAGGAACAATTATAATGTTTGGTGTTAAATACAATAGCTAACATTTGTAAAATGCTCTCGCTCCCTGTTTCTAAAATGAGTTGTGTAAGAAATATATCAAAGTATTTATAAACATATTTGAGTTAATTTAATAATTTAAAGTTTTCTTTTATTGAATAATATTACAAACTGTAAAATATTATTTAATGTTCTTATGAAATATTTAAAAGTGGTGCAATTTTGTCTCAGTCCACCTTATATATTTTTTTAAAATATATGAAAATTAAAGCATCATCATGCATCGAAAATTAAGAAATTAAAGGGGCAAAATATTTAATTTTTTTGTCTTAGCATCACCCAATTGGTCAAAATATTTTGTTGATATTTTATTAGAGAAAATGTTTAAATTTGTACTAAGAGAATTTGTTTGTATATTGAAGAATTAAAGTATAAAGAATCAAAGTTATTTGAGAAGAAAAGTTCTCTAAATTATGTAACGTTTCATTTATTCATTTTTTATTTACACAATCAGATTTGAAAACAATTTGTTTACAACCTTTCGTACTTTTTATACCTATAATAATTAAAATAAAAGTTGACCACTTGGTGTAGATGATAACGTCTTCGTGTTTCATTCCGTGGGTTTCGGTTCGATTCCGGCGTAAATCCTGTTTGTCATCTGGGGTAAAGTCAATCTTCAGCCTGAAATAGGAACCGCATCTTAAAAGGGAGTCGGTGAAAATACCATTGTCCATTGCCGAGATCAACTTCTGTGTAGAAATATATTAACTTTGTGCATGTGAATATCTTTCTATATATTGTTTTCTTTCTCTTCATATGTACTTTGGACTGGGAAATTTGTCTACTGGGGCCCCAGGGACATATAACAACGACAACATAACGAAAAAGGAAATATGAAAATTGTGATTGTCTGTCATTAAATTTAATGATTAAATTTAATGTATATATATATATATATATATACATATATAAACTATCATAGGAAGGAAGATACTTTCCAGTGATATAACTTAAATTTTGCCTTAAATTTTGACAAGTGTGTAATAGCTATGAATGCAGAGATGACCAAACAATTTTACAATTTTGTACATAAATATAAATAAACTTTTGATTATTCGTACATGCATCTAGATACAACGTATATAATAAATAAATGCACTTATATACGATAGCGCATCTATTTAAAACCGCAGGGCTTTATGTAAATATACAAAAATTGATCTTTTTTCTTAGTTTTGTGGGCTAAAAGTCCAAATCAACTCTGTTTAAATGTTTTTACAGTGTTTTGATCGAACGTATTCTCCCATCAGTTGGAAAACCATTGGAATACATCGATTTTTCTTTTCCGTTACATAACAGTAAATACTGTCTCAATTCATACTTAAGCTATATATCGTCAAACTCAGTGTGCACTTTCTCAAAAAGACTCGTTCTTTGATAACCATAGATTTCTTTTATCTGAAATTTCATTTTCAGTTCTGAATTTTTTTCATCTTTTTATGAGGTTTAAAACCATTTCTTTGGATTTTGATGGAATTTCTTTTTATTAGCTAAGATACATCTCTCTATTCACCGTATATTTCATTAACACCATTCTATTAAATCGGATGTTAAGCATTTTTCTACTTTTTATTCTGTATACCAACTTTCGGACGATGTTTATATCTCTGATATCTTTTGCAAGCAATGAAAATTCTTGCGTATGGAAAAACAAAAACAAATTACCGTATAGTAATATTTCTCACATGCATTATTCACATTTAAGCTAGTGTAATGAAATTTAATTGAAATTTTTATGATTACGATATTAATACATACGAATTATTTATTATATTTTTAGTTCAACGTACATTGCCCTGTACCGTCAAGGGGCTATTATAGAAAATTAAGGCAATTTATAGTAATATTGTTCATATATTCTTTACCTATAAACTTATAGAGAATCTATGCTCACTTCTAC
Source organism: Dolomedes plantarius (assembly GCA_907164885.2). Classification (NCBI taxonomy): domain Eukaryota; kingdom Metazoa; phylum Arthropoda; class Arachnida; order Araneae; family Dolomedidae; genus Dolomedes; species Dolomedes plantarius. The sequence continues at coordinate 89,953,412 of OU015501.1, forward strand.
CCAGACTTGGGTGTATATAATTTGAAGTGGCACTCTATTTGAATTTGAAGCAAACACAGTTTATACATGAAACAATGTTTATTGAATTCGTTGCACATATAATTGGCTTTTACAGCAATAAGCATGCGTACTACTTGTACGGAATGTATAAACACAGCTTTCAAGAACAATATATTTTTATACTCACTGTTATTTTTCCTCAAAAAACAACAGAAAAATATGTCAGTGTCAATTAAATAAGGTAAGAATCACTCACCTTTCATTCCAGGCTGCCACTGAACGGGAGTTATCCAATAAAGACACTCACGCAAAATAACGACGTTAGATCTTGATACACGAACAAAAGACGTTTACTGACAAGACGATAAATTACACAGAACTTCTACATATATAAACAGATCTGATACGATCTACATAAAATTACCGAAGACCTCCCTTGTATCTATGGAGCATAACCGAAGGGGGTCTCGTATCTCGTAAATCCGTTTTTCAATTGCCTCGCGCCAAAGCGCAGTAGTATGCGTGGGTGTCGTATTGGCGCTGGAATCGCTGCTACGTCATGGGAGTTCTTGACACTCTCCCACCTTTGGATTCCGAGGTTACGAGGAATTCAAACAGCAGTCAAAGAAGTCATAGGCAAGTTAAGAATGTCTCCACGCTCCTCTGAAAAAAACTAGCAAATCACATTAAAATACAAAAATGTCACATAATTAGTCACAAAAGTGGTACAGCTATACATAATTTAGTCTCTTGGTTGGTCTTAAGGTTCGTCCATAACGAGAATAACGAACTTCTTGTCTGTCAGGAATTTGATCCTGGACAGGGCAAGTATTGGCCTCCTGTTCTTTCATTGGATTGTTAAATGATGGAAGTTCATTCTCTGCCATTTCCAACGGATATAGCTTCTGTATTGGTCTCAGAAGTCTTCCAAATTTAGTTTTCAATTCAACTACTCGGATTCTTCCATCTCTTCCAGGATGTGTCTTTACGACTTTCGCTAATGGCCAGTTGATTCTTTTAGTGTTGGTGTCTCCAATAAGTACTAAATCTCCTTCTTTGATAAATGATTGTCTTTTAACTTTAGAATAATCTTTCAGCAACCCCAGATATTCATTTCTGAATCGGTTTCGTAGATCTTGTCGCAATTTTAATCGGTAAGCATACCTCATTTTCAATTTCTTCGAATCGATTATATCGAAATCCGGAACACCAACTTCTCTAATTTCCTGTAAGAACATAGATGGAGTAAGAGCTAACAGATCTTCAGGATCTTCTGAAAGGTATGTTAAGGGTCGGGAATTAATCAAACTTTCAGCGTCGCACAATACTGTAGCTAACTATTCGTTATTCAAACTAGCTCTCCCTAGAACCCTTCTCAGAATACTCTTTAGCATTCCCACCAATCTTTCCCAAAAGCCACCCCACCAAGGGGCAGATGGAGGGCTAAATTTCCATGAAATTCTTTTCTCTGATGCAAAATTTTCAATCTTTTCCCAATTAATACCTTTTAAAAGATTAGCTGTTCCTACAAGGTTTTTTCCATTATCAGAGTACACAGTGGACGGGCGTCCTCTTCTCGCAATAGAGCGACGTAAGGCCAAAATAAAACAGTCAGTTGATAGAGAAGTCACTAATTCAAAATGTACAGCGCGGTAGATGTCACATGTGAACAGTACCACCCAACATTTTGTGTCGCCTTTTAGAAACAAAGGACCGCATAAATCGGTACCCACTATTTCGAAGACAGCCGCATCTCTAACTCGGTCCTCTGGAAGAGGGATGCTTATGGCTTCTAATGGATGAACGGAAAATCTTCTGCACCTAGTGCAGTTTCTTATCACTTCTCGTATTGTCTTTCTGCTCTTAATGATCCAATAGTATTCCCTGAGATAGGACATCAATGTTTGCGTGCCTGCGTGATCTAGTTCGATATGTTTGCTCATTATCAATTTTTCAACCACTTGATGCTTATTAGGCAATAATATAGGATATCTAAATGTGGCTAAGTCTTTCCTAGATGCAATTCTAGTTTCAACTCGCAGCAAACCATCACTGTCCTTCACAGTTCGCAAGTTTAACTTTTCCTCTCTAGTGAAATATTCCCTTTGTATTTCTTTTAAAATTACTTTCTCGGATGCTTCAATTTCTTCTATCTCCAGTTTTCCCTTTTTCCTGTCATTAGGGTTTCTCTTTATATTCTTATAAAATCGAATTATGTAAGCCATGATTCTTACAATCTTGTTGAATGAAGATATCTTTTGAAAGAATTCAAATCTGTTTGTAACCAAATTCGTAGCCGAAATTATAGTTTTTTTCCTCTCTGAATTGAGTACTTCGATGTCAGGAGTAATTTCATTAGTTGGCCATTCTTCGAGTGGTAGTTTTAACCACTCGGGTCCCTCCCACCTATGGGATTTCAACAATTCTTTAGGACCGCATCCACGCGAGGGTAAATCCGCGGGATTAAATTTCCCTTGAATATGTCGCCAATTCTCTGGATTAGTCAATTTCCTAATTTCACTGACTCGGTTAGCTATAAATGTGGCCCAGTTATCTTCTTTTTTAATCCAGTACAAGGCGTTCATTGAGTCAGTATAATAGAAAGTACGCATGTTTGTCATATTAAGATCCTGTTTTACGGTGTTAGCGAGTCTGGCTCCTATGGTACATGCAAGGATTTCTAATCTGGGAATGGTTATTGGTTTTAAGGGCGCTACTTTTGATCTAGCCTGTAATAATTGACAAGTAACAACACCCTCACAATCATTTCTTATAAAAATTACAGCTGCGTAAGCAGATTTGCTAGCGTCCACGAAGACGTGCAGCGTAGCATTCTCATTTAATTCAGGGAGTTTCCTAGGGATTTCTATCTCTTTCAGGTATTTGAGTTCATTGACCCATTTTAGAAATTTTTTCCCCAAAATATCCGGGAGCTCTGTATCCCAATTAATTTTCTCCTTCCAACATTCCTGTAGGATTAATTTAGGAACAAGAGTGACAGGGCTCGTGAAACCAATAGGGTCAAAAATTTTGCTCAATACTGACAATACGTTTCGTTTACTCAATATATGATAGGTTTCCTCCTTTATCTCACAGGATAAAGTATCATTGTACAAATTCCATTTAAGGCCCAACACTGAAACGATTTCTTTAAATTCCTCCCCAGATAGGTTCAATATTGAATTTTCCTCATCATCACCTGATCGGTTGTGTTTCCAACCCCTTAAATCAAATTGAGCAGAAGCCATCAATTCCCTAGATACCGTAATAAAGGAGTTTAACTCTTCGATGGTGTCCACACTCGCTACACAGTTATCTACATACATAGATTCCTTAAGTTTTAAAGCTATGTCCCTTTTAGATCCCGATATATTCTCTAAATGATAATTGATTGTCGCGGCGAGTAAAAATGGGCTTGCATTTACTCCGAAAACGACACAGCAGTGTGAATAAACAATCAGTTTTCTTGGATCCCCTTCCTCCCACCATAAGAACCGAAGGAATTTCTTATCAGAGGGATCTATGCTTATTTGTAGGAAAGCTCGACGGATATCCGAAATTACTCCATATTTCCCACGCCGAAATCGGTTTATGAGTTTAGGGACCAATTCTAAATAATTTGGCCCTTTTTCAATACAATCGTTCAGCGATGCCGAATTTCTTTCTTTTGCTGACGCGTCGAAAACGGGACGGATTTTAGTTGTTGAGTTTTCTTTGAAAACTGGTCTATGAGGTAAATAATGACCCTTTTCCTTTTTCAGTTCCTCAGCGTCAACAGGTTCTATAATTTTTTCGGACACCCATTCCTTGAATACATTCTCGTACTCTTGAAGACAGTTTCTTTTTTGAAGCGCTCTTACGCAAGACCTTAACCGTTTTTCGGCAAGGTTTCGATTGTCTGTTAATTCAGGATGAACCTCCAACCACGGGAGTGACACCTGATATCTACCTTCGTTATCTCTTTTTAACGAGCGCACAAAATGATTTTTCGCCTGTTCCTCAATTTCCGATCTCGTTTGAGAAATATTCGGTTCCGTAATTCCTAGCGAGTCAAGTGACCATAAGTCACAAATTTTCAAGTCACTAACATGAAGCGACAAAAGTACTTCATTAACACTATGGCTTTCCCCCGTTCCCCCCATTATAGTCCAGCCGAAATAAGTATTCATCGCGACGAGTCCATTTGACAAAGTTTTAATTTCTCCTGTAAAGAGTTTTCCGGCATAGTCCGCGCCTATAAGTCCGTGGATTTCGTTAGCGTCGCTATCGAACAAACAGAAGTTTTCATTCACTGTTATATCACTGGAAAAAATTCCGCACTCTTTAATTTCTTTCAAAATTTCCCTATTTTCTAATTTTGGAATTGGGGCACAAATAGTTTTCTGTTCCATTACATTAAGCTTACAATTGAAACTGTTGTCAACATTACTTAAATTAATAACATATTTTTTATGCTCTTCTTTTTTCTGTATCCCTCCAAATAGTCCATGAAGAATCAATTCCTGCCCTACACTTTTTAATTTTAACCTGCGCGCCGCAAACTGTGAAACACAACTACAAGAAGACCCAGTATCAATTATGATGCGTAGCAAATGTTTCTGCGTATTACCCGAAATGTTTACAATAAGTGTTTGCAACATAACTTTTTCCCTAGAAGAAGAATTACCCAAAGCGCAATCTGTTTCTGTTCTTGAAAAATCCTCTTTTGGTTTTGATTTTCTTTTTCCCATACACATTATGCTGACATGTCGGCCTGAGCATAGCTGACACGTGACGTTGGCCCCACACCCAGAAGATAGATGTCTTTTTTTAAGTTTGTCATTTAAGCACCTAAAACAAGAGCCAGACCGCTTACAAATTTCAATCCTATCTTCTAAGCTCAATTGATTATCGGTGCATGAAACAGAGCTATGTTTACGAGATTTGCAGAATATACACTTCTGGTATACTTCACTTTTCCTATCCTGATAGGATTCGTTTATTAAAGCAGACGCCGTCGACTGACCTTGGCCGGCGCTACCGATGTTTTGATGACTCGTATTGCGAACGTTATATTTATGAGACAGTTTGGTTTCTGGAACAGAATCGTTTACATTCAAAAAGGTCCGTTCTCTAGCTATAAGCTGTGAGGATAAAAAATTGATGAACTCATCGACTTCGGAGCCTTTTGGGTCTCTTTCCTTTTTGTTAAATTCCAAAAGGAGGTCACGGGGTATTAATTTGGTTAAAATAGGAACCAATATACTTGAATAGCTACTCTTTTTTACGGATAAGCTTTCTAAACTTCTGATATTTTTCTGTATATGATTAAAGAGGTTCCGAAACCCTTTCACGTCATTAGAATTTTTTAATGGTTTCGTATTAAGTAATTTGTCGATGTGTGCATCGATCAGTATTTGTGTATTTCCAAATGTTTCAATGAGTAACTCCACAGCAGTTTCATAATTTTCGTCGGTGAGATCAAAACCTTCAATAGTGTTATAGGCTGTTCCGCCCAAAAAGGATTTGAGATAATTAAATTTGCTTATAGCATCGAGATTTTTATTTGTATGTATGGCTGATGAAAAAGAGTTCCAGAAAGTCAGCCAGTCACAGCTTTCACCGTAGAATTTCTGAATTGTGAGCTTTGGTAATTTAATAATTTGATTTTCATTTCTACGGTTTTCTACTGGGGTTTCATTGAAGTGTTCAGAGCTGTTAGATGTACTCAGTTGTTGTCGTTCGCTATTAATTTCTTTTATCTTTCGGTTTGCTTTATACGTGAATGTAGTAATTTTCTCTCGAAATTCTTCGACACCTACTAATTCTTCGTCTAAATCCTTAACATTCGTTAATTTTTCGATATCGGCATCTATTTCTTTTAATTCACCCGATTTTTCTTTCAAATGTTCTAAGAAAAGTTCCAGATCCTCTACTTCGAGGTCTGGATTCACCAGATCTGTTTGCATTTTATTAATCAATTTTGTAACCGCAGCCCGTATATGACCGCGTTTCTTTTTCAATTTATGTATTTCGTCTGTCATTTTGTATCGCTATTCAACAATCAATTTCTAAAATAACATATAGCTTATAACTTCGTACTTTGAGAATGCGTATCGAAATGTCAAATTTACTACCGTTTTCGTGGCAGTCCCTGTTCGGGCGCCATATTGTTATTTTTCCTCAAAAAACAACAGAAAAATATGTCAGTGTCAATTAAATAAGGTAAGAATCACTCACCTTTCATTCCAGGCTGCCACTGAACGGGAGTTATCCAATAAAGACACTCACGCAAAATAACGACGTTAGATCTTGATACACGAACAAAAGACGTTTACTGACAAGACGATAAATTACACAGAACTTCTACATATATAAACAGATCTGATGCGATCTACATAAAATTACCGAAGACCTCCCTTGTATCTATGGAGCATAACCGAAGGGGGTCTCGTATCTCGTAAATCCGTTTTTCAACTGCCTCGCGCCAAAGCGCAGTAGTATGCGTGGGTGTCGTATTGGCGCTGGAATCGCTGCTACGTCATGGGAGTTCTTGACACTCACGAACAGTAAGTCAAACCAGCAGTACTGCCATGTAAACTTCTGGCCCGCTAAGCACTAGCGCAGGATAACACCTTTTCAACCTTAACAACCTCCCCCTTTTTTCTTAATGACGCTGCGTGGTATTTATACTAAGAGCGTATGCCGAAATTAGCATATCTAAAGCAGCTTCTTTAATTCATTCACTCAAAAGTTCGATTCTTGTGAATCGAATCTTGTGTATACCTTACACTGGCCTCCCTCGAAAAAAAAAATTAGGTAACTGAGGTCTGAACGGCTTCAGTTAACTAATTGAAAACGCGTGCTGGTCTGACTTTTTACATAATGGGTGGCAAAGCCAAAAAAACCTTCCACACGTTGTGTGGAGGAAAAACGCCACTACCATTTTACAAAACTAACCCCGAAGGGTCCAGGTGACACCATCAAACAGTGGATTTGCAGAGTTGAGGATACTGGGCTGCCAACTGCGCCCTAAAATATCTATTTTAATTAAAAGTGACAACACACTTGCACAGCATGACATTTCTTGACTGTATCTGCTCTCCCCCAATTTATAATGTACATGTGTTATTTTTTTGTGAAGTTAGTACATTAGTGGTTAATTGGTATATTGTGCAGTATGTATTTTTTTCCTAGTCACTACATGTCCCCTTCAAAAATTTATAAAACAACAGTATGCCGTTTTTTTTTCAGTGGCTCACTCCTTCCCCTCAAAATGTTTACACAGTATATACAATGGGGAACTTCAAACCAATTTGGTTCGGTTTTCTTAAAGGGTGGGAGTTAGAATAAGAGAATTGATACAAGACTTGTTCCTCATGAATGCAGCAACTTCCTTGCACCAGTCTGTCCAATCCGTGGAACCTCTCTTGATGGTCGCAGTCCTAGTAAAGGGGTTCGTTGACCGTGTGGGCATCCTTCGTGCAGCAGGTCGTTGGTCCTGAGGCGCTGGTCCAGCTTGACGATGGACAGGAGGTCTCTTGGGAGGAGGCCAACCTTGCTGGGCTGCTGATATCTTGCGTTTCCTGTACTTATGCAAAGGAGCTTTAAAATTGTCATTCTTCCTTTTGATAACCTTGTGTACCTTATCAGCGACGCATTCATCCTTTGATGGAGTTTTTGTAGTGCACACTTTACCTTTCTTCGTACTTTTGCTTGTATCGGTATTAGATATTAATGCAGATTCTATTTTATCAAATTTATACGCCGCACCAACGTGTTTAGTTACTGGCTTTATCTCTCTACTTGTGTCATGTTTTTCAACAAACTGACTCTGTTTTTGGTATTGGTGCTTATGCAACTTCTTGTTTATCGCCTTAATTACTTCAGTATTTGCAGTTTTAATGCTGGAACCTGAAGGCGCTTTTTCACGTTTTTTATCCCCCTTAACTTTAGTTTTATCCTCTTTTGACGAAAAAGTCTCTTTGAAACTTGCGATATCAGAATCGTTATCATTTAAATTCTTTAACACTGCTTCAGTTTTAGGAAGATTAAGCTTTTCGTACTGGTGCGTTTTAATGCAACCTGCGTCTATAACTTCCGAAGCATCAGCTAAACTACTTACAGTATAACTCTGTGTCAACTTTTCATCCTGACTCTCAGTATGGTTTTCATGTACTTTATTTAAAACCATATTATCAACCTGGCCTACACAATCCTCATTCGGCATGGGAACTTGAAATAATATCATCATTACCTAGCGAGTTCCTAATATCGTTTAAAGAATTTTTATTGTCGTCAACTAATAAGTATTCACTAACTTCCGTAACGCATACTTCGTCATCTACTAAATTTCCTTCATTAACAGATGTGTGAATATCATCTAAAATATCAGGTATAGCATCAATAATATCAGGTATAGCATTAATAATATCAGGTATAGCATTAATAGAAGTGTCCGATGATTTATTTTCTAAACCACTAGCATTAGTATCGGCCCTATTTTCAGAAATTTGTACTGGAATTACCGCATTATTCCAGCTAGACTCACTTTCTTTATAAGCCACAAAAATACCCTGACTTTCACTATTCTCAAAATAATGATTACTACTCGGACAAAATAATACATTTGACCACACAGTTTCAACAGGTTGAACCATATCATGTGAATCAACTTGCCAGTGCAAGTAAGGTGCTTCCATATTATTTACTTTAAGAGCACTAATTTCATTATAACGCCGTGCGCTTCTATTATTTTGCCTGCGGTACTGCTTACGCTGCTGGTTTGAAACTCGCGAAAAATTTTGGCGCGGCTGTATAAAACTTCTCGTACCTGAATGACGGTACGGGGTAGCGAAGAAATGCCTATTGTCATGTTTAGCTAAAGCTTGAAGGAGGGTAACCTTGCTTGTAATTGTTTGATTATCTAAAAAATCTTGAACACTTGGCTTCAAACGTTGGATAACTATTTTTAAGATTATCGCTTCCGTCACCCCTTCTAAATATTCCTCACACTTGGAAATCTTTTCCGTAGCAAAATCTACCGCAGACTGACCTTCACGTTGCCTTAGCGAATAAATTTCCGCTTCAATTTCACTTTGATTAAAGGTCTTTGGAAAAACACTAAGAAACTGTTGCTTGAATGACAAATAGTCAAAAATCAGATTACTGCTTTGAATGCATGTGTACCACTGATATGCACTACCTCTTAAAGCGGCTAGAGCAATTTTAAGTTTATCCCCCTCTGGGGTTCATTGTTGCTGAAAGTAATGCTCAATTTTCTTTAGGAATTGGCTTGAGGGGCCGCCATTGAAGGTGGCTTCGAATGGCGCAAAATGCTGAACCATAATTACCCGAGGAAAATTTCCAGCAGGATTTTGTTCTACAACACTCATTTTTAAATAGTATATAAGTACTTGCAACAATTTTATCAATATAAGTACACAGTACACAGTTTTTAATTTCAATTATGTTGTTCGTTACAAATGTAACGCTAACTACCAGGGTATATATATCTTCGGGCGCCAGTATAGAGAATCTATGCTCACTTCTACCCAGACTTGGGTGTATATAATTTGAAGTGGCACTCTATTTGAATTTGAAGCAAACACAGTTTATACATGAAACAATGTTTATTGAATTCGTTGCACATATAATTGGCTTTTACAGCAATAAGCATGCGTACTACTTGTACGGAATGTATAAAAACAGCTTTCAAGAACAATATATTTTTATACTCACGAACAGTAAGTCAAACCAGCAGTACTGCCATGTAAACTTCTGGCCCGCTAAGCACTAGCGCAGGATAACACCTTTTCAACCTTAACAACCCCCCCCCTTTTTTCTTAATGACGCTGCGTGGTATTTATACTAAGAGCGTATGCCGAAATTAGCATATCTAAAGCAGCTTCTTTAATTCATTCACTCAAAAGTTCGATTCTTGTGAATCGAATCTTGTGTATACCTTATAAACTATTGTATTGAAATTTTTATGATTTCAGTAGTAATACATCTGATTAGGTTATTAGAATTTCAGTTCAACATAGAGTTTCCTATGCTATCAAAATGATCCCCTTTTATAGTAAAATAGGGCAATGTATAGCACTACTATTGTTCACATACATTATTCATCAGTAATATAGTGTATTAAAACTTGATTTAAATTTATATGATTTCGGTACTAAGGCATATGAACTGGTTATTATTTTTTTTTAGTTTAACATAGTCTCCTTGACTGTCAAAATGATCGTTTATTATTTGAAAATTTACAATAGGAAATTTTACTATAGGTTTATTATAAGTGCAAACAGTGCGTCTCCAAAAACTACGAAAAGTACCATTATAATAACAATGATATTTTTCAATAATAACCTCTAACGAAGGTCTACAAAAAAAATAATAATAAGACCTGTATAGGTCACACTGACACCGTAATTTAGTGATGAAATTGTATAAAAAGCTTTAAAGAATTGATACATGTCTAAATATCACTTTTTAATAACTACTTTCAATCATATTTATTCTCTTAACTGTCCCATTAAGTTACAAATATTTTTATAATTAATTCAATGTCCCTACAGTCACAAAGAATTAGTCTACAACAGCAACCAAACAAGCTGACTTTCTTTAAAGAGGGAAAAAGAACCACATGTTTATGTGTCGCAAAGGTGCATCTGAAATAAATATTACCTCTGGTATGTAGGAATATTTAACTTTGTAGTCGTTAAAATATTAATACTTATCTAATTGTGCATTAAAACAGGGTATATCTACTTTCAATAAAATTTCTATTCGATATGAGAAGACGAACAAGAAAATTTTCAGAAATTATAAATGCGTTTATGGGTGCTATAAAGTCTTACTTTTCACGAATGGATACCGTATAATCAACAATAATTCAGTATTAAAATTGCTCTTATATATTGAAGCTCTTGTAGAGTTTCTAATTTAGACATTCCCCCTAAAATGACTACAATTCCTGAAACCTCTGGAAAAGTATCCAATTTCTGAACAGAGAGTCATTAGACGCTTCCACTGGGAAATAAAAAGGAATTTTTCAGTTTAAAATACTTTAGTTAATGCTTTATAATCTATCCGTTGAGTTTAAATTTTATAACTCATATCCTATATTTAGAAGAGACTTTAAATTTCTTAATATTTTTTAATAATCTAAATGTGGAATGGTAGCAATCATAATTTACTACGCACCTGTCTGTATATCTTCTGAATTTTTGGAATGCTATTTCTCATTTATTTATAATAAATAGTCGCCTTCAATGTAATCAAGAATTCAAAATATATGTGCAATTATCTAATCTAACGCGAAAAGCAAATTTATCCACTGTCAATGTAAATAAACTACATTTTGTTTCACTGTAGCACTGTGCTTTCGGGTTCATTTCATCGGGAAACATTTGATGGTATTCTTAATCTGTCACAAAGGAATTATCTTGCACTAGTTCGTCGGGACAACTCTTCCCTTTTTTACGGACCAAATCTACGAATCGTTGCCTTTATTTGTATAGCTAGAATTGCTTTTTGTTTAATTGCGGAAATGGGTGCCTGCAGATTAAATTAGTACATCTCGTTGGATATCTAAGAGAATTATTCTAGCAAGAAAAATCAAAATATCTGTTATCTGAATCACATTTATTATTCTAAGATCATTCAAAACTGAATTTGTAGATGATAGCGCACAAGGATATCAAGCTATGTGATAAGTTTGTTATAAAAGGTTTGTGATTCATGAAATGTCAAGTTAAATTCAATATGTTTCTAAATTAAGCAACGTTATTTTTCGAGCATTACTCTGAATTTTTTTAATGTGCATTTATTGAAAGAAAGGTTTAACGATAATGAACTCGAAAGAAAATCTCTTATGCGAAAACATTAAGTTAAAAAATGCCCACAATTTTCAAAATATAACGAATTACTCCTTGTAACTAATACTTTAACACTACTTTCAACGAGGAAATTAAACAATTAGAATTATAAAGTTATTGTGGTAGAATATTATTTGCTTTTAAGGGTAAAAGGAACTAAAAATTAAGTCATTCAAGTATTAAAGTTAAAACAATCCTTGCTTGAAACTGTTCAATTAATTATTCATTTTAAGGACTATATGTAGTTCTTATTTACTTACTTGCCTACCATTTTCCATTACAAAAATGTAGAAGGAATGCCGTTTAAGATAAGTAAGCATGAAAGTAAGAAAAGGAAATTGGTAGAGGAATTAAAACTACAAGAATAATTTGCTGAAGGTTTTTAAACATTTAAGGGCACATCAGGAAATCTAAGCTTTGTATTATGATATCAACAGGGGTCCCAGAGACCATAAACTAAGAATAACTCTTTGGAAAGATAATTGTTTTAATATCCTAATGAAAAAAAATCTATATGACATGATTTAGACTGTTTGATGAATCACAAAACTTAAAATCCCCAACCTACGGAAACAAAATTATTGGAATTGACGAGACAACTTTTGTGGAGTCACCAGATTTTAATGAGATTAAATTGATTATAATGAAGCTAAAAAATAAAGCAATTAACTCAGCTCCCTTATTAAACCAACGTATACAAAAACACATACTTGATATCACACTCTCTATATAAAGAGATGACATTCTACCGACCGTATGAAAATCAAGCCCGATTTATAGCAAAGTCAATTAGCAAGTTTTTTTGGGGGGACATTAACTAAATTTAAGTACGCATTGAATGAAACATTCATTGCATGCAGTTGAATGTATGTTATCCCAGCTTATATAATCGTTTTATCAAGCTGTCAGTTTACCTCCCTTCCCAAACTTTTAAGTTTTACAAATACTATATACCCAACAAACACAGGACTGACGGCAGCTTATCGGGCCAGTGCTGGTAGCGCCGGTAGAACGACAAGTACGGGAGAAATTTTCTGGGCCGTTCGCGGGTTGTTTACGAACCTTCGAAGGGGAACGCTTTGCTGTTTACGTGTTTCAGAGCCTGTGATGGGTTGATATGAACCGCGCCGATACCGACATGGCTCTATCGTACCTTAATCGGCCGTCCGATTCGTAGCCATAAGTAGCAGAAATCTGTATCAGAATTATGGATTTGAAAGGGAAGGTGATGATTAAACAAAAGATACTTTTCAGAAAAATGGCTCTTATTTCTGTGTAACCTCTTTTACGAGGAAAATTCACATAACATTCTTGGTATGTAAAGATTATATTATGTGAGAAGTGTAAGGTAATCAAAAAGTAGTTTCATTGTTAATTTTTTATCTATTACTGGAGAAATTTTAAAAATATCTACTTAAAAATGGAGCCTTGTTGCACCACTCTTTATTTAAAAGAGAGGAATTAGTGGTATCTGTCTTATTTCACTACTCATTTATTTTTAGCGGTGGATGTCACACATTTACGTAGCAACTTCCACAATGAATTTCCTAGTAAATATTAAAGGTATTTTTTCTTAATCAAACTCTTCTCTTTTTGTTTTTACCTGCACTGCAAAAATAAAATGCTATTGAGTGCATGTAACCAAATTATAATTATACCTAAAATGTATAAGAAAGTGCCTCAGCTACCAAAATATATTTGCAGTTGCTAATTTTCAAGCACATATTTCAGACGGGTATGATTTTGATTTTGAAACGGATATAGACATAGATCTCCAATGTGGGGAGAGGTTCCATATTTATGCCCTCTACTTCTGAAAATAGTTCTTATTTTGGGGAGCTTGCCTAACACCATTGGTAGCAAGAATTGTAAGTAAAAGATATAGAAAACAGATAGCATGTTCCTGGAATTTCTGCAGTCAGAGAGAGTTTGCAAGAGAGTTTAAAAATGTTAACATTTGTAAACAAAATATTTTTTCTTATAGGTTATATTGCCATAAATAATAGCCTATGTATTAATATTTTTTTACGACATTTAAAATTTTTTTTGCCGTCGACTAACATCTACAAGTTAATTACATATATTTTTTTAATTAACATGAAGGAAATAATCTAAGAACTTCAGCTTGCCAGCCTTGAAGCAGGGGAAAGAGAGGGGAAAAAATGCCAACCGCGGGATTCGATCCCGCCACCTCTAGGTTACAAACCCAGAGCGCTACCACCCATGCTACGAACCACTCAAGATAAATGTGTGAATTACCGATAACAAACCAGAGCATGTTGGCGGTTTCAAGATAATCTTCGTGCATGTTCGCTAGGGTGGAACGAAAAAACTCTTTTTTAAATTTAAATATGTTATAGTTTTCAAAAGTTGCCTCTTGGGATTAGAATAAAGAATATAAAATAAAATTTTATTGTTCTACTAAAATCTTTTCAAGTACCGCAAAGTGCTTCAAAATGGATATTTTTATGAAAAAGTGATAAAATTTGTATTTTTTTATTTCTTTTATAGTATATTAAAATAATATATATATACATATATATATTGTAAATAAAATATTCAAAATACGATATTTTTACAGGAAACTTACAATTCTAAGTATTTCTAACTGTTAAATGCCATTACAGAACAACTGATTTTGTAGAATTTCGCGATTTTCATCATATTAATTTTACAGTAGCATATATTAATAATACACAATTGAATGAAAGAAAAACAATTTTTAATTAACGGGCATTCGTTACAATAAACAAATCACACTTATTTAGAAAAATATTAATAGTGATCAATGTCTTTAAAAGCAAAACGTTATTTTGAAAAAAACATTTATGTTTTTCAAAAGTCCATAGTAATCACACATGGTTTCCATTGCTTATTTCACTGACACATTGAATTGTTTTTTTGCTTGAAATTTTGGCATTTTCTTTTGAGATTGTATTTTTGTTTTTATCAATGCATCTCTTGCAGAAGTGTCACGAACGGACAACTCGGTATCGAATTTAACAATCCTTTCTTTCTGTTTGTGTGTGACATGGAAAATTATTGAAGTCAATACGTTGACTCTCGTGATCAGATTCTTTTGTTTCCTTTATAAACGGCTTTAGTTTGTCATCAGAAATATGGCTCTTCATAGGAAGTCCTGTTACTTTAACATCATTCCATTCAATCATGCAATATAATACTTGGTATCTAAATTTATACGTTGGTTTAAAAACTTTCTGATGTCCCCTTCATTTTTAGCCTTTGCGTTTAGAATCAGACTTAATCCAAGCTCTCTTATGTGACTGCGATCATCTGATATCATACAAAGGAGGAGATTTTCAGAAGCAGCAAAGTATGCATTTCTTTGAATAACTGGGTGAATTAAATTTTTAAGATTCTGATGGAGGTAACGTAAATAGCTTACAAGTTTCCACAGGTGCTTTGATCCATGGATACAAGATGCTTTCAGCTTTAGGTTAAACCAAACAGCTGCATAAACTTTCAAAATGTACTCAGCCAGTATTCGGAGATTTTTTGCAGGATATTCTGTTCCCGCATACAAGGGAAGTATTCTGTTTGCTAATCTAATCCATCTTGAATGACAAAGTTTTCCTGATTTTCTCATGGACAAATCAGAAGAACACCTCCCAACAGAGATTGCATTACTCATTTCTAACAAATATTTTAGGTCCACACGTAAATCTTCCTTAATTTCTAGTAATGGAATGTCATTTTCAATAGGTGCAAATTCCATGACTGGTAGTTCATAGCAGTTTTCTAGTAGTTTACCTATTTCTCCTCCAAATTCATTTGGACCTTTAATTAGGATGTAGGGGCAGTTCATTTACTTGAAATAGACAAATCAACCACTGCAGTGGCCTTCTTAATTCCTTTTCCAATAAAGGAATCGCACCATTATTCAATCCAGTGTTCAAGCCAGTTCCATCACATCCAATTACAATAATGTTTAAGTGTTGGTTGTTGCCGTTGAAAGTGCTATTATGCCATCTTTTATACATTATCCAGTGACAATAATCTGCTTCAGAAAATTCCTCCTTTGTATGATATCAGATGATCGCAGTCATGTAAGAGAGCTTGGATTACGTAGGATTCTAAAAGCAAGGACTGCAAATGAAGGAAAGTTTTTAATTCAACGTATAAACTTTGATGCCAAGGATTATATTGATATGATTGAATGGAATGATGTTAAAGTAACAGGATCTCCTATGAAGAGGCATTTCTGATGAAAAACTAAAGCAGTTTATAAAGGAACCTATCACGAGAGTCAACGTATTGACTTCAATAATTTTCCATGTCACACTGAAGCAGTAGAAGGGATTGTTAAATTAGTTAGCGAGTCATCGTTGTCCGTTCGGGGCACTTCTGTGAGACATGCATTGATAAAAACAAAATTACATTAATACCAAAATTTGAAACAAAAAGAAAAAAATTCAATGTGTCAGTGAAACAAGTGATGGAAACCATGTGTGATTACTATGGACTTTTGAAAAACATGAATGTTTTTGTGTACTACAAAGGATCAGGAACCAAAACAAAACAAAACAACAATATAAACTTGAAAACGACAATATAAACTAGCAACAGAATAAACTTGAAAAATATACAAGAACTAAATAGGTGTGATTTGTTTGTTTTAACTATGGTCCGTTAATTAAAAATTGTTTTTCTTTCATTCCAATGTGTATAAGAATATGCTACTGTAAAATTAATATGATGAAAATGAGATGTATTTCATTATGATTTGAATTCTTTAAACTGTGAATATTGTTCATATGACTAAGATTTCTTATAATGACAAACTAACAAAAATTTTGTCATTGTAAGAGTAGTTCAGTGGTTTGATATAAAAAAAGGGGGGTCGTCGTCTGTGTTTTTAGCTTCCCAGAAGCTTATGAAAACAGAAAAAAATGCTTCAGCTATCGAATTTGATATTTGGTTTAAATTCGCCGCCATTTTTGAAAGATTTTGGGAAGAAAGGCAGGTCTCCGGTTGAATGGCAGCTACGTGGACCAATGAACGACGTAGAGAACAACGCTTTTGCACGGGTTGCCACTTTAAAGCGTGACGTAGTTAGGGTAGCTTCACCCTTCCGGGGAGTTTTTGCTCTTGCGGATGGGTAACGGGCCTGACATAGCGACATCCACATATAATAATCCCCCTAGATCAGCCATTAATCCGCATCTGGCCGCAACTAGTGGATTTTCGGAAACCAACCAGGACTTTGACATGGAATCGAATACGACTACCGCTATGGACATCCAAGCAGATATGACCGCACAGAGATCGCCATCTCCTTTAGCAGCAGCGATC
Source organism: Dolomedes plantarius (assembly GCA_907164885.2). NCBI lineage: Eukaryota > Metazoa > Arthropoda > Arachnida > Araneae > Dolomedidae > Dolomedes > Dolomedes plantarius. Next base: position 89,970,586 of record OU015501.1, read on the forward strand.
CAGAAATACCCGCTGACGAACATGGAAACTTACATACTAGAGAAAGTGCTGAACCCGATCACGAATCAAGATATACGACAAGAATTGCTGTTAACTTACCCGAGCGTGGAAGCTGCATACTCAAGACTGGGAGGTAAGCCGGATTATTATTTGTCGGCAGAAATTAATACCACTAACAATTTCCTGAACACCAACACATCTGATAACTCGAATCCTAAGCCCCCCAAGAGGGCAAACATTGCACTTAACCAATTAACTAATGATCATAACTCACACAAAAATAACACTCAAAATAACGGTTTTATATTTCCTAACGCCAGACACACTGCTAGACAGTATAAACCTCTTCTAGCAACTCCTAATACTATCGAAACCAACAACAAATTCAGTGGATTAACCGAGAAAACGCTAAATGACACCACTATTCCAAATTCTATAGAAAACACAAAAGTAAAGCCAATTTGCATCCTAAAACAAAGGGATGACAAAATCATATACAAAAGTGTACTTAAGAAGATCGGAGAGGCATTAGGAAACTGCTTCTACGCAAGGCCCGCCAACGACATTGTCAGGATTCATCCTGACAGTGTCGAGTCCCATGGTAAAATTGAAAAGTTTCTTAAAGACAATAAGATCCAAGGCTATATCCTCCCAATGGGAGTTACCAAACCCATTAGGGTAGTTATCAGGGGCTTAGATATTGACACCCCATTAGAAGAAATAAAACAAGAATTAGATCTGCTAAACATACAAACAACTAAAATAGTCCAAATGACCTCCAGAAAAACCAAAAATCCCATCCCCTTATTCCAAATTACCCTCCCTAATATACCAGAATCTAAGAAAATATATGAAATTAAATCAATTAACTACATAGGCATCAACGTTGGAGATTGTATCCCCCCTAAACGCATTATGCAATGCTTTAAGTGCCAACTCTTTCATCACCATCAAGTAAACTGCTTCTCAGAACCTAGATGTGTCCAGTGCAGCGGTGAACATCTTTCCCACCTTTGTCCCTCAGGTAAAACTATAGAGTCCCCAACCTGCTGTAACTGCAGTGGTAATCACCCTGCCAGTTATAGAGGCTGTGAAAAATTCCCCAAAATTAAAGTTAAAAAAGATATCAGACAAACTCAACCCCCCAACCCCATAAACAATACTGTCAGGCCAAATTACTCCTTTGCCAATGCCCTCACTAACTCCACAAACACCCAAAATCCCCCACAAACCCAATCCCAGCCACCCCAAACTAATCCTCAACAATCCCAAGCCCCCAGCGTAGATCAAAACTCCCCCCAAAATCAAGTTTCTGCCCTGATTAATGAAATTAATCAGGAAATTAATAATATAGACTACAATGCCATAATCCCCCAACTTAAGCACATCCTTTCAGAAATAAAACAGCAAACAAACCATGTTAATAAGCTGGAGATATACCTTCGTTATCTCCCTAACCTGATCGCCATCCCCCATCATGGCTAATTGCCAAAGGTTTTGCCTCTCCGTTCTTTCTTGGAATGCCAATGGTATTAAATCCAAACTCCTCGAATTTCGGGATCACATAGATGAGCACTCTCCTGATATCATCCTCGTTCAAGAAACACATCTCCACCCAGGTGTCGGAGCAAATGTTGCAAACTACCACACTTACAGAAACGACACACTACCTAACCCAGTCCCCTACAGGGGCACTGCCATATACATTAAGAAAAATATCCCCCACTATGAAATCCCACTTCCCAACCTCACAGCCATCTACGCCACAGCACTTAAAGTCACACTCAATAATAAAACCCCCTTCTTAATAGTCTCCACTTATATTCCCCCCCAACAAAACCACTCTGACGTACATAATGACTTGATTAAAATTGCCCAACTTGACAATAACACCATTATTTTTGGAGATTTCAACGCCACACACACCTTTTGGAACTGCAACACTAACAATACACATGGAAATACAATCTATAACTTAATAAACAATTATGACATTGACATACTTGCACCTGACACACCAACACATTACAGCCACCAAGGTAATGGCTCCATTATTGATTTTGCTCTCATTAAGGGAGTCCCTTACCCCATGAACATACAAACACTCAATGCACTAAACTCAGATCACCTTCCAGTCCAACTAACCATAAACTTCAACTTAAATCTCAACCACAACACCCATAAAACTATTACTGACTGGAATCACTATAACTACTTACTTAAGAGCACACCATATAACTTTAACATCCGAAACACTCCTGATGAAATAGACAATTACACTAAATACATAACTGACACCATCACTACAGCCTATAACACAGCTACACAAACAACTCACAACAATATTAACAGAAAATCTACTGACAAAACACTCAACCACCTTAAAAATCTCAGAAACAGCACCAGGAAAACATGGCAACAAACCAGACTCCCTCATTACAAAACACTCATGAACCAAGCTCAAGAAAACTTAAAAACATACATCAGACACATGTCAAACACCAGATGGAATTACTATGTATCTAACTTAACCACACAAAACAACTCCATCTGGAAAGTCACATGACAACTTAAAACTAGGAAGTTCAACATGCCACCACTTTACAATAACACTACAGGTACACAAGCTCTTACCCAGGAAGACAAAGCTGCATTAATTGCTCAAAAGCTAGCTAAGCAGTTCATCCCCCATAACTTATCCCACCCCCCCCACCCCCCACTGAGAGAGAAGTAATTTCTAATCTTGAAAACCTACTAGACTCCCCCATCCCTCCTATTGATACTCATATCCCTCCCTCTGAAGTTATTAACCACATCAGAAAACTTAAAAATAATAAAGCCCCTGGTGCGGATAAAATCACTAGTATTATGCTCAAAAATCTGCCACCCAAGCTCTTAATTAATATTACCACCCTCATTAATGCCATTATTCGCACCAGCTACTTCCCCTCTCCCTGGAAAAACTCTATAATTATCCCCATCCATAAACCTGGTAAAGCTCCCTCTAACCCCTCTAATTACAGACCCATTAGCCTACTCTCAACTATTAGTAAACTAGCAGAAAAATTCATACTTAACTTAATTAACACCCACCTTGATAATAATAACATCCTCTCCCCATACCAATTTGGATTCAGGCGTTCTCTCTCATCCCCCCCCCATCAATTATATAGAGTTGTTAGTGATCTCGCCAAAGCCAAAACTTACAGTAAATCTACTGCTGCTGTCTTTCTGGATATCAGCAGGGCATTCGATTCAGTCTGGGTACAGGGTCTCATTCACAAGCTCATTAATTACAATTTCACACCTAACATTATTCACTTAATTTACAGCTACCTTACAAACAGAACATTCCAAGTCAAACTACAAAACACACTCTCACAGAAACACAACATTCTCTGCGGCCTGCCACAAGGAAGCTTATTAGGCCCAGTTCTGTACTTAATTTATGTAAACGACTTCCCAACACACTTCAGAACACACACTGCTGTTTACGCAGATGACACAGCCCTATACATGTCTTACAACAAAATTAACTTTGCAGTCAACCAGCTTAACATCCACCTACATCACATTCAAACATGGACACACAAATGGAAAATGAAACTCAATACTGACAAATGTGTTGCTGTCATGTTTTCCAGAAAATCCCCTATCTCATATAATGACCATAAAATCATAATTAACAACACTGCTCTGCCCTGTTCCAAATCCTGTAAATATCTTGGTATTACTCTTGACAAGAATCTCACTTGGCGCCCCCACATAAAACACATTAATAAATTTCGAGCTGCTAAAAGAACACTCTTCCCCTTAATTGCTCGAAATAGTTATTTGAACTTAAATATGAAGTTGCTCATCTACAGTGCATTCCTTAGACCTATTTTAACCTATGCTTGCCAGGCCTGGTCTTACTGTCCTGAGTATCAAATTAATAAAATCTGTGCTGCTCAAAATAGTACTATTAGAACAATTGTAAATGCCCCCGATTATTTTAGAAATTATAAAATGTATGAAGAATTAAACTTCCCCCCCCCTCACTAAATTCATCCACTCCCTTAATATTAAATTTTATGACAGCATTGAAGCTAATAAGCTTACTCTCCTAACAGATCTTTCAGACTATGACCATAGGAAACCCTTCAATAGAAAGAGGCCAAGAGCCTCTTTGGCTCTTGACTGGTAATTTCCCTCCTTTATGCAAATTCTTTTGTATTTAAATGAAATATATAATTTTACTTTGTAGTAAAGTAAATATCTTTTTGTTTGTATTTAGGTTCCTAGAAAGATCAACAAAACATCAGCCTGGCTTAAAGGATTGTGGAAAGCATCAAAAGGTAACGTGCTATTCTAAAACTTAATATTGTGGCATTTGTTAAGAATTGTAAGATTTCAAAATTTAATAATTATAAATTTCCTTGCAAAACAAATAAGATAAATAATATGTTAAGCATTTTAAAAGAATTTGGATTAAATGAAAACAGTAATGAGTGATGGTGAAAATGTATTAAATGTGGTAATTGAATTGCTTGATGTTCTACGACATAAAATTTCTGATCATCTAAATACAATAATTGACTTCTTGACTGAACAACTGACTTTATTATTAACCAAAAAAAAAGCCTTTCATTATAGTTCTGAATCAATGATATTTTGTAGTATATTATATAGTAAATATTTGAATGTTTAGAATAATTATGTCTATCAAAGTATTCTCTTTAAGCATACAGACTTCGTTCCTTTCCCAACCTCCAGTCAACCAGAGCAGAAAATTATATAAAAAAGAAAGTTAATATTTTTCTTCAAAATTTTTACTTCTAAGCTAGCTTTTGCGAATCACTGTACAGGAGCCATACCATAAGAGAGGGGGAAAAAACTTTTAAACTACCAAATATTAAACCTTTACATAAACATAATATTACTTAACAGACATTCTTAATTACTTACAATTTCTTATATTACATTACATAGAACTTCATCCATAAAACAGCTATAATATAACAATGAAACTTTTTTAAATTTACAACATTATTTATGTTTTTAATATAATATGTCCAGCATTGCAAGCATTTTGCATATGTTCAACTTCATGCTATAATTTTTAAAAATTCTAACAGAAGTTTATTGATTTTATACTTATCAGATATCTGATATGCATATTTTTAACACAACATACTATATAATTCTGATTTATGCTCAATCATGCAGTCTGTATGAGTGCAGAAAAGAAGCAACTGGAAAAAAAGTCATGCACTTATCAGCATACATCTGAATATTAATGTTTATAGTTGTTTTTATTTTTTAGTATTGCATAATCATATGTATATAAATATATGCAGAAAATTATTATATTTTTCATTCCTAAGTTATTAAATTGCTGGTCATCATGCATTTATATAATTTAATTTGTCAGTTTCAACTTAACAAAATCTTGTATAACCTGACAAGGATGAGAACCTTTATTTAGATAACATCATGTGTGCTAGATTTTTATTAAAACTTTAGGTAAACTTTTGCATTCTGTGTGTGTCATTAAAAATTTGAGAATGTCCTCAATAACTGATTTATAAGCTATTTGTTTTCAAGACTTTTAGAGAGTATTTAGTTGTCATGTTGTGCAAAATAAATAAGAACTTACTGGTCCAAAGCATAGACGTGCCCCCCCCCCAACTTAACTTGAAATAAATTAAAACGCTAATAGAAGTTCGGTTAAATCAGAAAATTGTAGAAAAGTTTTAAGAAAGTTGGTTTTTTCCCGTTTTTTTCAAACTGTGAAACTGAAAATACCGATTATGTCTTTAGCCCTAACATAGTTTTTAACAATATGATCCATAACAAAAATTCGATGCTACATTTTTTTCTTCTTTTATTTATATTACATTTATTTTTCTCATTGTATAACTTTTTGAATACTACTCAAACATCAATTCTATTGTTACTCAATTTAAAAAAAATCATAATATTTCAAATTTTAAGGATCGACCTTTTTTATTTCACTGATAAGCAAATTTATAATGAACTCTGCTTTTCAATGCTTCTTGGTATCACAAATCACTCTAATTTTTATTATGGCATTATAAGAAAATATTGGTTTCTTTACAGAATTCTGAAACTGGAATCCATCTTCACCTCATTGTGATTTGCTTCGAAAGATTCCATAGCTCACTTGGCAGTGTGTTCAATTAATAATCTGTGTAAGTTGATTTGAACCTCACTGAACCCATTTTTTTTATTCTCTAGATATCCTTTTTCTTTCAGCAGTGAACTTGTGGTAAAAATCACAAAGTTGTGAATATATTTTTTTAAAATTTATTTTTTGTACTTAAATTTGAATTTTTCTATGAAAAACCATAAAAAATATTTTTATTACATAATTCTTAATTAATAAACAACTCAAATTTTCAAATTTCTCTTTGTAAATTTTATATGCTAATCCGAACATTCTCAAACTTTGGTTGCAGTAAATTGTGGATTGATATTGATTTCCTTTATTCATTATATTTTTAACTGGCAAGCCTGTTATTAAAGTATTAGGTATGTTTGAAAGTGCAGTTCAGGGACTTCAGTTAACCATGACTCTGAAAGTCTTTTAACATAACTGCTTACCAAAAAAAATTTTATATTTTTATATTATAAAGATATAAAATGCCAAGGGTTATTTTACTCTTGATAGTTAATTTTTAAAATTTTTTAATTTAATTATCAGAATGTCATGAGAAGTAGTTAGAGGTTCATTCATAATTCCTTACAGAAGTAATAATAATATTGCTTTTAGATGTATTAGATTATTCGTTGATGAGCTAATAGGTAGTTGAATGTCATTTGGAATACTAACTTCTGCCTAGTATTTAATTTTTTTATTATTTCATTGTCAAATTTTGGTGGAGATCTGTCACATAAAATATATTTTTGTGAGCAGCTGTTATTATAAAGTGTAAGGATAAGGGCAGTAAAAAAATATTCCAAAATATATTATTTAGGTTCAGTTAATTATTAAACAATTGTTGACTATAATAAGGTTATGTTTGCAAGTGTGTAGGTTTTTTTATGGTGTTTTATTTGGTTTATCTAACTTAAGTTGAAAAATGATGCAAGCATACAAAGATTGACTGGCTGTCAATGTTGAGTGCAGTAGCATAGATTATTTTACAAAGTGCAATAAAATACTTTTAACATTTCAAACCGAACTTCTAACCAGAATTTTAAAAAAAATTTAATAAAACTTTTAAAATTGAAAATATTTTCATGGATCTAAAGAATGGAACATAACACCTGTATTGTCAACTAAGTCATGGATAAAAGATGCAGCCCTAAAAGCAAAAGGCCTGGTTTCTGTATACTTTTATAATAATCATGTTACAACAGTATACAGAAACCAGGCTTTTTGCTTTTAGAACTGAATCGTTTATCCATGAATTTGTTTACTATACGGGTTTTCTATTCCATTGTTAAGATCTGTGAAAAATACTCTCATTAGCAAAATATTTTTAAAAAAATTTAAATTTGGGTTAGAAGCTTGGTTCAAAAAGTCTAAGTGTTTCTTCACGCTTTATAATATAATCTATGCCATTTCACTCAACATTGACAGCTAGTCAATATTACCCACCTCATTTTTCAAATTAACCTAGACTAATCAAACAATATATCATAACAATTGTTTAGTAATTACTGAATCTAAATAGTATATTTTGAATAATTTCTTACTGTGGTTATCCCTAATAACAGCTGCTCGCAAATAAAAAATATTTTATACACAGATCTCCACCATAATTTGACAATTAAGTAACAAAAGATATGCTCTATTAAAATACTATGCAGAAGTTTTATCCCAAAGTACTTTCTACCACATTTTTTGTAAAACCAATTACTGTGAAAGCTACATCATATAATAAATGTTTACTTTATTCATTATTATAGTAATAGATTAGTTGTTAAAGAGTATTCACCCTTTTCACTAAATTTCTGAGTACAGTAAGACATTCAATCCTGTCAATTAAATGATTAGTTATTACAGATATAAATAAAATAGATTAGAATGCCTTGATAGAGTACAATAATTGAAAGCTGACTGAGAGACTTGTTTAGAATGACAACAAAATTTTCTCTTCACTATCGAGAATCACTCTCACATTGAAAGTAAAGAAACACAAGAATGAAGATTGAATACTAAATAATATGTTAGCATATAAAATCTTAAATTTCTAAATCTGACCCAGCATCTGTATTAATGCTCTCTATGGCATGTTGTAATTAAATTTAGAAATTTAAGATTTTGTATGCAAATGTTTTACTTAGCATTCAATCTTTATTCTTGTGTTTCTCTACTTTCAACAGCATTATTGTCAGTAGTGAAGAGGAAATTTTGGTGTCATTCTAGACAAGTCTCTGATTCAGCTTTCAATGTTGAGCTGAAATTATGCTCAACATTAAAAACTTATTATTGTACTCTTATCAAGGCAATCTACCCTATTTTATTTATATCTATAATAACAAATTAATCGACATGGTTGGATTTTCTACTGTACAGAGAGAAATTCAGTGAAAAGGGGAATACTCTTTACAAATATTTTATAACTATTTTCTATTAGTATATTTATTTAATCAAGTAAATATTTTTTACATGATGTAGTTTTCACAGTATGTAATTGGTTTTACAAAAAAAATGTGGTAGGAATTTACTTCTTGGAAGTAGTTATCAATAAAATGACAACAGATTTAAAACTGCACTCATGTGTTGGGTGCTGTTTTATATCAAGTTTTTTTAAACCCCTGTCTCAGAATTTATATTTCCTAATTGGATTTATTTAATTCTACTTTATCAACAATGAATTTTTTCAACTACTTTCAACAATCAACTATTTTTACAACAATAAATTACCCTTTAATGTACAAAACTATGCAAAAAATAATTTTCTTATCTGCAGAGCATTTACTAACTCTACATCAAAAAATAATTTAAATAAATTCTTTTGATTCATAAATTATATCAGGGGATGGGAGTCATTTTCCTTTCACATAAATTTATGAACTGATTTTCTCTTTCTTTTTTTTCCCTAGATGCTGTAAAGATGGAGCCAGAGGTACAGCGAAAGGATCCTGTTTTGTAGAAAATATAGAAAAAAATTGCGTAAATGTGCTATGTACTTTCTAAATAAACTATTTTTACTTTAAACCAGCTCTTTTCTGTATTTAAAAACATGTGTGTCTATAATTATTTCTCAAAATTACAATAGAAGATATTACTATCATAGTACTATTTCTCAAAAATAGTACTATCAAGTGTTGGATATTGAAAATCCAATATAATATAAAAGAAAATACTTTTTAAAAATGACTTATAAGAATTTAATGAATTACTCTTTAATTCACAAAACTATGCAAAAAATAATTTTCTTATCTGTAGAGCATTTATTAACTCTACACCAAAAAATAATTTAAATAAATTCTTCTGAGCAAGTTTTCACAAGCTCACAAAGATGGGTTTCATCACACACACTACACATTACTCAGGTTTGAAAGATAAATGTATCAAATTATGTTAATAAATTTTATACTGGGGAAGTACAAATTTTTTGGGTTAATTATTAAAGTAGTACTGTTTTACATACTATAATCTCATTCTAAATTAAAAAAAAAAAACTGGAACCTTAGATCGAATGGAAAGATGATTTAGCTTTAATGGTTGGTATTAATGTTATCTTAACTTTCAAATTTGGGTAAATGTATTTTATTACAAAATGAGGTTTTGCTCTAACAAGTAAACTTGTGATTCTTATACAAATTTTTAGGTAATAACAAAGATCAGTATTTGGTAATACCTAAAAATACATAAGGCAAAACTGTACTAAAGGCAAAACTGAAAGAATACTAGAAATATGAAGGCAAAAAAATAATAATAATAATAAAAGTGAAAGGGTTGATATCAGAGGTTAATCGTCAATGAAATAAATAAGCATATAAATGAAAGGGTCCTACGCAAAACTTTGAAAAACTGCCGGCGGTCCGATTCTGGTAGAATGCTGGCATGATGCCCGGACCTACGGCACATTGCTGTTTACGAGATGGGTAGATGACGGTATGTCGACACCAATTATTGCTCCCGTAACCGGCCCGTCAACCTCCGGTTACGCTCCGGCTATCTGTCCGCATCGATGGCTTAATCGCGGCTGCCTAACGGTTCGTAGTCGGATGAACGATGGCTCGAATCCTACCGGAAGCGGCCCGGCAGTCGACGGGGTAGTCGCTGGCGAGAGGACACAGCCGTGACGGAAACGATACTGACCTAATGCGCCGGCCCGGCAGTGGTGAAATCGGCTGGCCGGAACCTTTCGACCCCGGCCCGATGCCTTTGTGTTTGTTGGGTATATATATATATATATATATATATATATATATATTGTACTCGTCTTAAAGAGACAAGCTTTCTTTGGAGTCGCTCTTAAATTGAGTTCGGTGATTTCGTTTTCAAACATCAGCATGTCAGGGGAGCACATTAAATAGCCTTTTTGACTGGAAGTAGCTATTTCATATAAAGGCTTTATTTATGGGGAAACAGTCTAGTTAAAAGGGTGATTTTTGGTGAGTACCTTAAACAGTCTTTCTGACTGAAAGTAACTACTTCGTATTAAAGGCTTAATTTATGTGGAGACATTCTGGTTAGACTTCAGTGAATCCCATGAAACAGTGTTTCTAGCTGTAACTAATTACGTCATATTTAAGGTTTAAATTATGAGGAGGTACTCTAGTTAAAGGTCGACTTTGAAAGCACATTAAACAGCCAGGGAGAGACTATTTAATGTGCTTCCTTAACATGCAGGTGGTTGATAACGAAATCACCTAACTCAATTCATGAGCTTCCTTAAGAATAATATGAGATTTATTTTCTTGAAAAACCCAAAATTTCAGAAGGACAGGTTACCTCATAGCTTGAAAAAATAATTTTATAATCTGGAATAGCATATATTCTAACTTATGCATCACATGTTACATTCTACGCGTACTTAAATTTAGTAAATTGCAAAAATATAAACTTTTAATCTTAATTTAATCTTTAAGTTGAAACTAAATTTTTGATATCCCTCAGGATTGATCAAAATACAGTGGAATCTCGATCTATCGCTTTTCAAGGGACCGATTGAAATGAACGATAAATGCGGGAAAACGATAGATGCGGAAACATAACAAAGCAATACGATCATTGAGACAGGATAAAATGAACGACATATACGGAAAAACGATGGATCCGAAAACGATCGATCGAGATTTCACTGTAATTAAATGAAAAATTGCTTTTATCTTGACAAAAAGTAATACATGCGATGATGCAATGAAAACTTCCAAAAGGATTAGAGATATCAGAAAAAGAAAACGGGAACTGAAAAATAAGGGTAATACGGCAGACAACACCAACCAATATACCTGGAAAGAGAAAATACAATTTGGGCCATTAAGAAAACATAAAGGTCGGACACATAACTAAAACGATCTTTATAAACGAGTCCATAGATCTCAGACTTTTTCCTTGCATGTCGTCCATTTCAGTTGTAAAAGCGGGTGCAGTGAAATACGTGCAGTGAAATAGTGAGAAGCATTCAACACCTGATATAGCTGTTCTTATTTTGCTTCATGTAATATGAGACGACAGAGAAACAGAGCAGCAAAATCGAGAAGAATTTGAGGTCTTTAGGCTCATACCAAGATATTGAACTGGATAAATCTTATTTTTTTTATTCAACAAATCATGGTATTTAAAAACTTGCCCCGATGTCGGGAGAATGTTGATCGTGACCGAAGCATACATTTATAGGAAATTAGAGAGATCAAGGTATCGGCCCCATAATTTTGTATAAATTACAGATTTTTATTGCCAAAATGTTAAATGAGTAAAATTTTTAATGAGTCCTCATTCTTTTTTTCTGAACATAGGATGTAATGCAAAAAACTGTGATATTTTAATGATGTTTTGAGTATGTCATTTAATCTGCACCAATAATATTTCTGATAAATGAATTGCGCTGCACATAATTTTAGAAGGTAAAAATTATGTGCAGCGAATCAACCACTAACCTACAGAAATGAATTCGAAGAAACAGTACTTTTTTAACCCCGAATTTTTAATATATATATATACAGAGGCTGTTCGCACATTTTTTAGACGATTTTGGTAAGCGGTAATAAAAAAACAATTGCTGCAAAAGAAATAATTGCAATTGTACTATGTTTTTAAAAGTCAAAATTATCATCTGCGGCTTGAAAGTTTTGTTTTTATTCAAAATGGCGTTTTTAACAAAGCAGTGGTTAGAAGGCTACATTTATGCTCTTTCCGAAGATAAATATGCATACTCCGTTATCCAAAAACGATGTGAGAGTCATGGTTTTGTGATATCTAAAGCGTCGATAGGTAATAGCGTCAACAAGAAAAGAAAAAAACGTCAAATTGGAGCCTCAAGTGGGACAAAAATTCCAAACAAGTATCCAAGGAAAAAACGGACATCTTCGACTATTGCAAAGGTACGTTGTTTAATGTTAAAAGAAAATCCTCCTAGTCAAAGGACAGTTGCACAATCATTAAAATGCTCGGTGTCCACTGTAAACAAACTTATAAACGTTGATTTAAATCTTAAGAAAGTGAAAAAACGCAATGTGCATCGTCTTCTTCCAAATCATATCGCTGAACGCAGGACACGCTGCAGAATTCTATATGAGAAACACTTATCCAAAGAAAAATGGAAAACAATTGTCACAATAGATGAATCATGGGTATATTTAAATGATTGCAACAAAAAAAGAGCCATTTATTATCATAAAAGGGTAGAAAAAAATTTAAGTACATGGTTCAAAGAATCGAAAGAAAGTTTTTCTAAGGGATTCATGATTATTGCTGGTTTTTCTTAAAATGGCAAGTTAAAAATAAAGAGAGTGGAAACAAATGTCAAGATTAACTCCAAATACTATCGGGAACATATTTTATGGCCAATTTTTCTGAATGAAATACCATCGCTTTACCCACAGTGCCATCAATCTGTGAGACTCCATCAGGACAAAGCTAGCAGTCACACATCAAAATCCACTGTAAATTTCCTAAAATAAATGGAACAAAAAACTGGTATCAAGGCCATACCCTTCACTGATATCCCTACTAAATCTCCCGATGTATCACCTATGGATTTTTGTGCTTTCGGACTTTTAAAATCTGCATTATCCAAACGTCGTCCCAAAACCCTTACAGGACTCTGGAAAGCTTTTCAGGAGGAATGGGATAGAATACCTCTTCTGACACTTCAAAAGGCATTATTATCCTGGAAATTGCGGTGTCGAAAGATAGTTCAGAATAAGGAATGTCAAATTGAACATTTAAAACACAAGAATTTTATGTAATTTAGTTTTGTGAACACAATATATATCGTCTAAAAAATGTGTGAACAGCCTCTGTATATATACATACATATATATATATATATATATATAAATATATATATATATATATATATATATATATATATATATATATATATATATATATATATATACATATATATATATTTATTCATATTAATAGCTTCATTTAAATGGTTTATTGAATTTATTTGTCAAAATCAATTTTTACTTTGCTAACTTCTTTTATGATTATTTGAATTTATTGATCTCCCCTAACCCACAATCATCATAAGTAGTTGCATAAAATTTTTGCCAATAAACTCATCCATTTTTATCATTCACTTTATTTTAAAGCTTTTGTTTACCATTTTGTCCCTTTACTTTTATTTCTCCTGTCAAATTGAGAAGGATTATAAGTAGAAGTCGAATTTAACCTCCAATGTTTATAGTAGAAAGATTATTTTTATTTTCAAATAATATTGTACTTTTTTGATATTTTACATTCCAGACTTTAGTTCAGAGTAAGATACATAAGTTTTTATAAAGCAATAGTATCAACTTTAACTTAAATGAACAAAAATATTCATTAATGTTTTTGCTCTTCTTTTAAATTTTTTATGAATAAGGAGTAATTATATTAATAGTTATTACTTATTTCATTTACATTAAGAGTAAATTTCAATAATAGCAATTACAATTAAAGATGTTCAGTCAATTTAAAATTAACTCGCTGTAAAAGAGTAAATTCTAATGAACGACTAAAATATACAACCACTTTAAACTGTATTGCATTCATAGACTTCTTTTTACAAGTCATAAATTTAAATTTTCACGTACATGTGATTTGCTTAATCGATCCTTATATACATTAAACGTTTTTAAAATACATTGAAAGCACACTAAAAAAAATTACATGTTCCAAAATCTATGCATTTTCCCTAATAAACAATTTGCAACTTGACCCAATTTCAGATGCAATGACAAGGGTCCGTTAAACAATGTTGAATGGCTCACATTTTAAAACAATTGATTCTGATGATTTACGGTTGCATAGGTAAATGTTAAATTTTAGATGTACCTTGTTTCTTATTTATCCTTTGTCTATCTTGCTATATACCTATCTAAAAATGTATTAAGAAAATTTACCTCCATCTTTATTGAATTTTATTCTTTTGGAAGTTTTATTATAAGCCTAAAAATCCTAGCACTTATTCTTAAGAAAAAACACCTCATGAGAGGAGGAAAATAAATATTACTTTACACAAATTAAAAATATTTATAAATTTCCTTTTAATTCTTCCCTTGTAGAAGAAAATGTGAATGTAAAAATATTAGAGATCGTTAAAATATTAAATTATTAAAAACTCTCGAATAGACCTCAAAAACATTTCAATCAAATTTAAAAGGAGGCAAATAAAAATGTAAAATAAAATTCCAGTAAAATTCCTCTTGGAATTAAATTCACCTTGTAGGGTTGAAGTTTTTCCCCGAAATAATCAAATGAATTTGTTGTCTCGCGAAGTAAAATTTTTCCAAAATTATCAGAACTTGAATGGAAATATTTCGAGTAAAAGCACTCGAGTTTCTCTTTCCTTCTTATAGGCTTTTTCTCGCGGTCTCTGAAAGAACTTGAACTCCAAAATTTTGCTGTATAATAGACGCAATATTGTGTGCAATTTTAAATGGCCAGGATAGGTATGTAAATTTCTGATGTTGTGAGAAATTTTCTGATGCCCAAATAATGCAATTATTGTCATAAAATGAAATTCATGAAAAATGCATTAACATTTTGGAGTATAGAAAGATATATATGAAATAACACAAAATTTAAAAATTTAAATTATTATTATATTCTCTTTTATCAGGGATCAAAGTCCAATTTTTTTTCGACAGCTATTTCTATGATTCATCATACGTATGGTATATATGTAGGATATTTTAAAGGGTTTAGAGGAAAATTTTACTGTATATGTCTATATTCATATGAACCCAGGTGATACTATTTAATTGATAGACTTACTGTGAAACTTATAACAACTTTTCAAATACTCAACTTATCTTTAACGTTAGGTTATATTTCCCCAACTTTCTTAGTAAACCCAACACGTGTCCCTGAAGAATGCGCAACTGTGCCTGAAGTATACCTTAACCAAAAATTTCTTATGCAACCGTGGCTTACACATCTACTTGATAATTTTTTACTTTCTTGCTTTTCAGGCTCAGTGCGTTTGACTAATTATCTCGATTTTCTAAAGCAGCGGAAAATATCCCTCTCACTCTTCAACTCGTTCCTGACGATCTAGCTGTATATTTGCATACCGCGTTACCACTCCCGAACGAAAGAGGTGTAAGTCTTTGTGATGGGTTTGCAATACAGTCGAACAACGTTATAGCGAACCCATTATATAACAAACTCACGCGAAAATTTTGGTCCCGAAGTTTTCCTATTGTACGTAATTTAATTAGTAGTGTGTCAGTTTAATGTAATATATTTTAGTCGATTTAATACATTAATGATGATTTTTGATAGATTTTACCATTTTTTAATTACATTATAATTGAATACTCATTGCAACTAATGAGTGATACATTTTGTGAACTCTAGCATTTTCCTTAATGGTTTGGATATAGCGAACCACCGGATAAAGCGAACAACACATTTGGTCCCTTGAAGTTCGTTATAACAGGGTTGAACTGTACAGTCGAACCCCGTTATAGTGAACCCGGTATATAACGAACTCACGGCTATAACGAACGAAAATTTTGGTCCCGCCATTTTCCTATTGTGAGTATTTTAATTAGTATTGTGTCGGTTTAATGTAATCGATTTTAATCGATTTAATTTATTAATGATCATTTTTTATAGATTTTATCATTTTTTAAATACATCATTATTGAATACAGTCGAACACCGTTATAACGAACTTCAAGGGACCAAATGTTCTGTTCGGTTTATTCTGTGGTTCACTATATCCGAACCATTAATGAAAATGCTAGAGTTCACAAAATGTATAACTCATTAGTTGCTATGAGTATACAATAATGATGTATTAAAAATGATAAAATCTATTAAAAATGATGATTAATGAATGAAATCGACTAAAATCGATTACATTAAAATGACACAATACTAATTAAATTACGTACAATAGGAAAACTGCGGGACCAAAAATTTCGTTCGTTATAGCTATGAGTTCGTTATATACCGGGTTCGCTATAACTGGGGTTCTACTGTACTCATTGCAACTAATGAGTTATACATTTTGTGAACTCTGGCATTTTCCTTAATGGTTCAGATATAACAAACCACCGGATAAAGCGAACAGAACATTTGGTCCCTTGAACTTCGTTATAACGGGATTCGACTGTAGTTGTAAAGGTGAAAAATTGAAAAAAAAAGCAATTAGTAATTAAAAAATAAGATTTTTGCTTTTGCCGATAACCTGCGCTCTATGCAACGCAATTATAAAGTTAAACTTCTATTTTCTTGCCTTTTCATTTAGAAGGATCATTTAGAAGGAGCTTTTGCCGATAACCTGCTCTCTATGCAACGTAATTAAAGTTAAACTTCTATTTTCTTGCCTTTTCATTTAGAAAGATTTTCTTATTTACATTTCCTTTCACATGATTTGAGAGAAAAATTTAAAAGCCCTTCATTTTCAGAATGTTGTTGTAAAGGTAAATTACAGATGATAGGTTAGAAACGTTTTCCTCCGTTGGTCATACCCGTGAATAGCTGAAAATATTATATTTTCATTAAAACACGTTTAAAATTGGCATGCCGAATCCTGATCTAATGAAAAATACAGAAGTCATGCTCTTTGCTGAGGTAAACAAAATGCATGTCCCATGAGTTCATAAGCCCTCAGTGACAAAAATCTCTAATCTGAACTAAGTTACTTAACAATTTCAGGTAAGAAGAAACCCCTTGAGCCAATTAATGGCTTAAAATATACACGGGTCTGTAAAGTCGAATCTTGTTATAACGAACTTCAAGGGACCAAAGGTTTTGTTCGCTATATCCGGTGGTTCACTATATCCTAACCATGAAGAAAAATGTTAGAGTTCACAAAATGTATAACTCATTAGTTGCTATGTATATTCAATAATGATGAATTGAAAGAATGACAAAATCTATTAAAAATGATCATTAATGTATTAAATTGACTAAAATCGATTACATAAAACTGACACAATACTAATTAAATTATTTAAAAATGAAGACAAATGGAAATAAATTGATTATATCTTTAAAAGTTGCTCACTGTTTTGATACAAAAATAATCGGTAATCTCCTGCTGACGTGATGCCGATTTCAAACACATTTTATGAATTTCTTTGTCCAATATGTAAAATCACTCCAACACTCTTTCTTCCACTGTTTGTGTTGACAGAAACTTATTAATTACACTCATCGCTGCTGTAGCATCTAAGATGGTGGAGATTTTGTCATTTATATGCTCCTCTTCATCAGCATCAGAAGCAGAATCTTCGATTTCAGAATGATTCATTTTAATTTCTTCCACAATATCTTCATCAGTCAGATTTTCCCATGTAATGACTTCATCATCACATGTTTCGAACAATTGCATGCCACAATCTGAGAATGATGAAATTTTGTGCTTTTCTATCCACATCGCGATAGGTAAATCTTCATAATCTTCTTCAACATTCTTTGCTCCTTCATCATTCGCTGTATATTCATACTTAAAAAGCTTCAAAATTTAAAAAAATTCAGTTGTCGACTGAAAAAAATGTTCGTTAAAGTCGATTCTTAAGATTTCGGAGGTTCGCTATAAAAGGATAAATTAGCATTAAATACAATAGGAAAACGGCGTGACCAAAATTTTCGTTCGTTATATCCGGGAGTTCATTATATATCAGGTTCGCTATAACGAGGTTCGACTGTAGTAATAAATTTATACCATAACACTAACAACAACCTGGAATTTATGACTACACGATTTTCGATCTGTTTTAGATTTGATAACAGAAATATCCCTAACTCCTCATAACACAATAGCTCTAACTGGAGCTCATACCACCAGAATAAACAAATGTTTACTTATGAACTTCTTACCTTCTGTACTAATTTTCGATAGCTACTTCTTTATTCGTTATGATACCCCGTAAAACTGTATCTTACATCTAATCATGTTTCCCTCTTTAGACATGATTACTCAATCTGCTAAAGCAGCTTCGTCGAACTGAAGATTTCTGCGACTGAACAAGCGGGAAATTCTAATTGTTTTAATCCATTTTTTTCCAGCAAGTAGCTTATTTCTCGTCACCTAAGTACACGCGTTGACGCCATGTGTATTTGTACATAACAGCTTTGTAAATGTAAAATTGTTCAAATGGCAACGTGTTTCGGATTTCTGTGAGAAGTCCTTTATCATGACGCAGAGTTTAATGTACTATAATCACAAATAACGAACACAAAGATCCTAATACTGTTTCATATACATAGAAGAATCAGAAAAAATTCCCATATTTAGTCTGCATTAGCGTCGGAGGGAATGTGTAATATATAAGTCTGGTAGAGGAACTACGGGCAGAGGAAATCTATGGACACGGAAGTGCTTTTTCGGAGGAAACAGTGAGAACAAAATAGAGTAATGTGACGGAGAGAAAACAAAATATAGTCAGAAATGGGAAATAAAGCGATAAATTCAATTAAAAGTTACAATAAGAAAAATATAAACAAATTTGTATACAAAGAGTTTTCAGACAAATCGAACTGACAGATTATTGTCCGAAATCCAAGCGTTAGTAATTATTGCAAAGTTTTCCTAACATTTGGACTCAGGAATGTCCAGCTAGTATGGGGAACATATTTAGCGTTAGAAAATTTCATAACGAAATGGTTCATTTCTGAAGGATTTAAATTTTTAAAATGTTTTTATGTACATTGAATGTTTATTTAACGTTCTTTTATGAGAATATCAAGAGCGTATTAAGTATGGCCCGAGTGAGACATGCTATTAACCTATTAACCGCTGGTGTTGTGTTGACGTAACGGTCAAAATAAATGCGTATAAAAAATTCCCTATCAAATAAATTTTATATTAACAGTAGTTTTTGAGTAGGGTTAATAATTCATTTGAAAAATATTTGCCTTCAACTGTTCTTTTAATTTAATAACGAGTTCCAAACTAAGACCGTTAGTTAAGCATTTTTGAGCGAGAAATTTCCCCTGGTCATTTTCACAGAACAAATATAGCGAGACACACGTGAGTTTTAGAGGTGATCTATTTTTAGCCAAGGTCAAAGTTTAACAAAACATTCCATCAATATGTTGCTTTTGTTTGGATGGGGAGGAACAGAAACAGGTGTTGCGTTGGCGCATCGTCAGCGGGAATATGGTAGTTTCCTCATTCGCTCGTGGCGTTCGACTGTGTGGAACTTTTTCGCATTCTGTGCTTATAGAAATGCCTAAAACTAGATATCTTACGTTAGAAGAAGCTCTTCAAAGAAATTTCAATGAAGATACAGATAATGACGGGAATGAAACTGATATTGTTGTTATTCCACCAGAAACAACAGAAGCTAGTGATGAAGAAGAAGGAAATGATGCGGAAAAACCGCATCTAAATATGTCCTTTGAAATCGGTGAAATGTGTTCGAAAGAAAGAGAGGGGTTATTACAATTTTCAGTTCGAAGAAGAAAGCGAGATAATTGTTGTCCGATGGAACGACAACTCGGTTGTGACTCTTTGTTCAACGTTTGGAAAAATTCATCCTGTAAAAAATGTTACCCGTTATTCAAGAACGAAAAAGAAAAAATGTTTGTCCCTCAATCTCATCTTATTCAACAGTACAAATGGGAGGAGTCGATTTATGCGATAATTTAGTATCCAACTACAGAATAAGAATTCATGGGAAAAAAATGTTGGTGGCCAATATTTAACAATTACATAGATGTAACCTTGACAAATGCGTGGAAAATATCAAGATTGTCTCCTCAAAATAAAAAGTATCTATTAGATTTTAGGCGCGAAGTTGTATTGTCACTTTTGGAAACATCTTTTGAAAGTGAAGAGTTAGCCGGAAACAGATCAGCAACAGAAGGCCTAGTAAGCTCAGCATGCAAAAGCCATTAAGTGGAGATCGTGACGTTTTATTGTTAAGTTCGAAGACAGCAGAAAACTACGTTGTAAACAATGCCATACCCAGACAGTTTATCGATGTAAAGTATGTGACGTTGCTCTACATCATGATTGTAGTGAAGCTTCTCATGCCTGAAACTGTTTTCTGGATATAATAAGTAATTTGTAAAGGAAAAATAAGTTACATCTTTATAATAAATTACTTACCTGTAAAGTGATCATTTGCTTTCTAAAGCGTATACAAAGCTCAAAAAAATTCCCAGTGCTCAAATCGAAGAAAACCTGGAGACGTTCAGTTGAACTCACTGAACGTCATACTCTTAATCCGCTGTCGTTGCGCGAATGCAACACTCGATTTTTCGAAAGGTAAGACCAGTTTTGTTATTTTACCCATAAATTTCCGTTGTATATATTCAAATGAATAACCAATATTATTTGTATAAAAAAATTCACCCTTTATAGTTTTGGCGGTTAATGGATTAACAAAAGTACTAGTAAGTAATAGCATATAATTTCTTCTCTCGTTCAGACTGAAAGCGTGCAAGTTTTGAACCTTTGCAGGCGTGCGAAACATTCATGTTTCGAAAATTACGATGTTCGAGGATTACGAAACGTATATTACCAAGTCTATTACAGTCAAACCCTGTTATAACGAACTTAAAGGGACCAAATTTTCTGTTCGCTTTATCCGGTGGTTCGCTATATCCGAACCATTAAGGAAAATGCTAGAGTTCACAAAATGTATAACTCATTAGTTTCAATGAGTATTCAATAATGATGTAATAAAAAATGATAAAATCTATCAAAAAATGATCATTAATGAATTAAATCGACTAAAAACGATTACATTAAACTGACACAATACTAATTAAATTACGTACAATAGGAAAACTTCGGGACCAAAATTTCCGTTCGTTATATACCGGGTTCGCTATAACAGAGTTCAACTGTACTTTCTTATACTTTTTCAGACACAACAGATAAAGGCATTAGAATAATTAATTAGAAATTAACTTATTAGACAGTGACTATGAAGTCCTGTATAAATATTGAAACAAAGCTTTGGCTTTTCTTTGAGCTGATGAGCTTATTATCAAGGTATGTTATTGAGGAATAAGAATTTAACCTGCTATGAAAGTATCTCAGTTTTCTTTAGATATACTAGCTACAAGATTAAAATACTAGCTACAAGAAGATACCCCTGAAAAAAATTCCTAAAATCGATAAAATTAAAGAACGTGAAGTATAATAAAGAATACTTTATAATTTTGGAAGTTTTTTTTCATAAATTGTCAGTTTTAAAAGAAGGTAAGTTTCACTCCAACTTTAATCTTCTCAGCCGCATATATTTCTAAAAATAATAATCATGCTTATCTTTAGTATCTTAATTCTTTTACCGTTATTTAAATTTTGAAAAAACAAATAGTATTTAATAAACAATTAATCAAAGTTCAGTAAAGTGATATCACTTGAAACTGAATACAAATATCTTTCAATTACTGAAATAATAAAAGACAAACAAATCTTTTCGGGAGAAACCCCTAATTTCTTTATAGGGTACGTCATATTGTTGATTCTATGTTCTCTTGATGGTTTCTTTTTTATGATAAAAAAAATAGAGTTGATCTACGATCTAGTTTATAGAGCATAATTTTCGCTAAAATCAAGTATTTATTCACTAAAAAAGTATATCCACAAATCAGTATTAAAAATATTCTTAATATTTAAAGTTGGTTTATTTGCAGCTTTGCCATTTTTTGCAACAATAGGGTCAAACTAATCATCTGTTAATATTAAATATGTAAAAATCGTTAATATAATTATTAAATTTTTTTTTCATTATTTTATAATTCTTTCGTCCATTTTCCTACACAAAATGTTAAGGAATTGAAAAGTTCACGAACTGTGGCACAAAATGTAATAGTCATTACAATTAAATTTTAGTTAGACGATTATTTACGACTGTTGGCATTACTTTTTCAGGATAATTCCTTTCCTTCTTTTTGCTCTGAATATTTAAAAAAAACTTTATTCAGTTAGGTTTTATTGGGCATAGTGTGTACCGCCGCTTGGCCAAAAACGTATTTTGCTAGCGTGCTATATTAATTCATGTGAAAATTTTTGACCAATATCGAAAACATTGTTGTTGGTTTCTTTCGTGCTTGTGAGTTCTAATAATTTTTTTTTCAAAGTACATACTTCTGGAACTGGTAACAATTACTGATTAATTAGTTGCTCCGCCGCTGCTTGCATCACCTTCCATAACTAACATAACGTAACTTAGTACCTAAGTCGAACATTTTCTGAGGCTGTATCAGCCTTAGCGGGAAGCGAACTATTGCTTTCGCTTAGAATAGTGAACATTTTCTGAAATGTGACGCCACAGGCACCATAAAGCTGCCTGCATTTAAGATCCTTGCCCCTGCCGTACCTTGAAGCATGCCAGCATGGGTCCCGTATAGTAGTCATTCTGTTATTTCCGATTTCATATTCCACTTATGTCTTGAAGTTGTTCCTTACTACGTCACTGATGCTTGGATTGTCATTTTCCCACCTTCTTGTGCCGAATCTGCTCAAGTCAAATGAATTAAAATAATGTTTTTCAACGCTTTATTCTCATTTAAGTTGGATCAAAATGTCTGACCTCCTTATGGTGTTTATATCTTTACATAAACGACTAGAATTCCTTTTCTATTTCTTTGTTATTATTATTTTTGTTGTTTATACTCTATTTACGAGAACATATGACATCTTAACTATAAAATAATAAAAAGGTAGGCTATATGTTTCAAATCAACTAATAGCTCCTACTCAGCCTTAGGAGTTTTAGGTGTGATTGTCCCTGGGAACAATTCATAAATGTATACTTTATTTGATTTGAAGTTGTACTTTACGAAGCACTTAATTCGTTCCAGTAGTGTATTGAAAATTAGTTCAAAAGTATGGTTCGATTTTTAGCCAGAGAATAGAGATTGGAATAATAATAATAAAAAAAAACAGTTGTAATTTTTAATATACTACTGGAAAGAATTAGATGCTTCGTAAAGTAGAACTTCAAATTAAAAAAAATATACATTTGTTAATTTTTAATAACGAAAATCACACCCAATGCTCCGCAGCCTGACGATGAACTGCTAATTATTTTGATACATTTAGTTTTTTTAAACTATATTGTGGTTATTAAGAAGTCATTTGTTCCTGTAAATAAATTATAAACAGGAAAAAAGAATAATAGCTTGTTCTAAACAGTTGAAATGCTCTGAAGTATATTTTTAAGTAGAAATTGAAATTGAATAAAGTATATATTTGGTAATTTTTTATAGGAAATATCTCACCCAATGCTCCGCAGCCTGACGATGAACTATTATTTATTTTTGTTCATATAGCTTCCTTTTTAATTGTGCTGTGGTTATTAAGAAGTCATTTGTTCCTGTAAATAAAGTATAAACAGCAATACAGAATAATAACTTTTCTAAACGGTTGAAATATTTTTAAAAAGTGTTACTAATAAGTAATAAAAATATTTTTAAATATAAACTCCCAAATTTGTAAATATCTTTCGCAAGTTTTATTTTTGTAATACTTGAAAAAAAAGAGAAACTACCAAAATTATACTTAGGAAAAATACTATGTGAATTATTTTCTTTCCCTCGTCGAAAAAGTAGAACAGGAAAAAGTTATATTTAGAAATCCTGAATTTTACTAGAAGTTGTAGTTTATTATCAGGGAGAAAGCTAAAAATGAAGCTATTTTCTTTCCAAGAATTTTCATACTTAAATATTATTCTATCTTTAAATGGGTTGTTCAAAATTTATGGCAGGATTTCTTTTTTATTTTAAATTTCATTGCGATAAATGTAGGAGTTAATCACCTAGAAGCAATAGATGCATGCAAGGGTTGGAATACGCAAGGAATACAACGCATTGACCTTACACATACGTTTATTAGACAACCTAAACTTCAATTTACATGTCAGCACTATAGTATTACAATCTGTTTTATGTTAATAATTTTGACGTACAATACCCAGAAGCAGAGGCAAACTATAGAGTCAAATATGATTTTTAGAATCTAACGGGGAGGCACTTACTATCACGGATGTCTGCAACGATGATCGTAGCATCGGCGACCGGGACCCAGTATCATCTCCAGTGTATGAAAACGTTGGCAGTATATTGGCACTTCTCCACGGCTATATGGCAGACGAGAGCCTCCGACATCTAACTCTCAGGAACCCAATCTGAAGACCGTCTCCTTTTTTTCTTGATTCCTCTCGTCCTTAGCGAAGCTGTTGTCCGTTTACAGGGGGCCATTCTAGCACGCCCCTCACTTTCATTGGGCAGAGGGCTGTTTCTCCTTCAGTGGTTCCTATCCCTAATTGGTCCTTTATTATACCGCCTCTGCCGCCTCTTTCCATAGGCTATTCAGTACCTCCCCTCACATACGTTTATTTTGTAAAACAACTTTGATTCTTCTCCTCTGAGGTTTTTACTGTGGGCCATAAAATAACGACCATCCATCTTGTAAAATACAAACTTCAGATCGCTATCACTGGCCACACCGACAGCTATTCTTCTATTTTTTTATTGTTTTACAATCCTGTATTTGCCCCTGCCTCTGCATCCTTTATGACACATTCTTTATTGTCCACACACCGTGGGGAATTACACTATTTTCACTTCTACATCACACTCCACCACTATGGAAAAAAAAATTAAAAATTTTTTTTTTCTTAATACAGTCGACTCACGTCCCTGTTCACAGAAGCTGCAAATAAACATTTTAGAGCATACATGACAGTGTAAGTGTGCCTCCACGCATCACAATATTAAATTAAATCTTCGCCAAAACGACAAACCATACTACTTTTGAATTTTGAATGAGACTTCTAATTCTATATACATATTATATGCAATTTCTTTACCACACACAAGTTTTACTGTACATAAAAAAATCAAATAATTAGCACATTTGTGGTTCTGTAAATATACTGAGTATAATACATTGGAAATTTCAACACGAATGAGTTCATTACAAATTTGTTTTAGTCATTATTTTCAACAAACTTCCCTGCTCTTTATTAGAGCTACCATTACAAACTTAGAACCACGTAATTTCTCCACTTATCTGCATCATTATCATTGAATTAATTCTATCTTGAAATGACATCTTAGTTATTTATCTAACATGTTCACGTGCGTTAACTCTCAGCAACACTATCATAATATAACACAAACATAGAATACTACACAATAAGCTTCTTATTACCCACTACATTGATCAATGGAAATTCCATAATACAATTTGCATCTATACATCATCATATCATCAACATAATTATTACTAAATATTCCCTCTATAAAAAAAAAACACCATAATATTTATATGCCCATTTTTTTTTTTTTAATAATTGTAAAATAATAATTCTCGCACAAAAATTTGATGACATACAATAAACCTTATCATAACAACATTAACTTTATATACATACATCGACATCATTGTAACTGCAAATCATCATACACTATCATTCTCACAGATTGTTCGTATCCAAAGTCCATAATTTTACATATGATATATTCTCTGGGCATGATTTCATGTAAAACACAGTTATATCGTACAACTTGTGGTTGTCTTTACAGACGCCGTGTCCCCTGTAAATTTGGCTTTCCACTCCGCATCGCAACTGACCTATGGCTCAAAAAAAAAAATCCGGTTTTTGTTTAAAAATTGCCAGTCTCCCACTTTCGCTCAACCAGTCACGAAAGCCGTTTGTCTGCCTGTTTACCTTTCTACGTCACTTGCAAAATAATTAGCGCTCCATAATCTTTTCCCCCCTACGCATGGCAACGTCTTAGGCCAGAATTTCTCCCGTAATTACTGCTAGTCATTTCCTGTAGCTGCAGTACAGCACTTTTTCAAATGCACGCCGGCAAAATATCTGCCACTGTGATTTATGGCACAACATCTCAGTACATCGGGCTATATTCTGAAACTAAGTATCATATTTTTTTCTCAATTTACTCCATCTATCCAGTTCTTTGTATTTATCTAATTATTTCCTGAATTTACTTGTGCATTTTGTATTTTACTAGCTCAACATTCCATCACGTAGTAAACCTAACTTAGTTGAATTCGCGAATCTATTCTTCAATTATTCATCTTAGTTTCATTGCTTACCACTGTTGTCTTTAATTTAATTTCGTTGTTTGTTAATGTTGTTTATATCATTTTTTTTTTTATTTATTTACTCATATTGTCTTTTTTTTTTTTTTTTTTTTTTATGTTCAACGCTTTTTCCTACACTGCTACCGCTGTGATATTAACGACCTATGATGGCCTTAATAATCTTGTTTCATCGGTGCTCTTCCCCCATCTTAATCTTCTTATACTCTACAGGTATGTATTTGAACTTTTATTGGTATTTTGCTTTACTATTCATTTTTCTCCTTACTTGTGACTCATTCATGCATGGCCACTTCACTTGCGCGATTTTTTTTTTTGATTTTTTGATTTTTTTGATTTTTTTTATTATCATTATTATTTATTTTTATTTGATTTGATTACTGCGTGATCTAAGATTATACCCATGTTGTTGTTGAATTTTTGTTCCACGCGAATCAATTTGCCTACTGTGTGTCAATGTATCTTTTCGCGAATCCGTTTCCTGTGAAATAATTTGTTTACTACTCTCATTGTCAAATTCCACATGTGTGTTATTCTCCTGATCGATTATATTAGTTTGCATTTTTGATAAATTCATTTTTACCAATTTCGTAATATGCACTTTACAATCTTCTTCAAAAGGATTCATCGCATTTTTACATAAAAAATTATTATTTCTAAAGCTTTTCATAATGATATAGGGGCCCATAAATTTTGGTCGAAACGTACCCGATGGCCTAAAACTCTTGATGTATACAGTATCCCCAATATTCAAACTAACCGTAGCTTTCCTTTGTCTTTTGTCATATTCATCCATCATTCTTCTCTGATTAGCTAACGTATCATTCCGAATCTGTTCAATTTGTTCGAATGTTTTTTTGAGATACTCGGGTGATGGCCTCTGAGACTCACATGGCTGGTGGGCGGAGAAAGGTGTTCTAAGGGGGCGATTAAAA
This sequence comes from Dolomedes plantarius, assembly GCA_907164885.2. Taxonomy (NCBI): domain Eukaryota; kingdom Metazoa; phylum Arthropoda; class Arachnida; order Araneae; family Dolomedidae; genus Dolomedes; species Dolomedes plantarius. The sequence continues at coordinate 89,998,193 of OU015501.1, forward strand.
AATAACACACTTGGCGTGTAACCAGTGCTTCTGGAAATCGAATTATTCATAGCTAATACAATGAATCGGGATTGAACATCCCAATCGAATAATTTTTGTGAGGAAGCCATAATAGATTCTTTATACTGACGATGTGTTCTTTCACACATGGCATTTGCTCTCGGAAAGTAAACGCTGGTTTGTCTAAATTCAATATTCAAATTTGATAGAAATGATCGAAATTCATCCGATATAAATTGTGGTCCATTATCAGTCAATACAATTTTTGGCAAGCCAAACGATGAAAAATATTTCGTTACCGCATTGATTAGCGACGCTGAAGTAATCTTACGTAAGGGAAAAACCGACAAAAACCGTGAGTAGTGATCGACGATTGTTAGTACGAATTGATTACCTTTCAATGAACGTGGAAGTTTGCCAATTATATCCATGGATAAAAATTCTCCTGGTGCATAATTTTTTTCTATCTTTTGTAGTGGAACCGCAATTGTCGGTCTAGATTTGTATAGTTTGCATGTATGACACGTGTCACAATAATTTTTGATATCTCTGTACATTCCATACCAAAAGTAAACTGATTTACATAAATTGTACGTCTTAGGGAAGCCGAAATGAGCCGAGTGTGCATTTACCATTACATTGTTTTTTAATTTCTCTGGAACCACGATTAAAGCTGGCTGCTCTTCTGTCATTGAATCTCTATCGGGCATTACCCATAGTAATTCGCGGTCACTGTCCCATCTAAACATTTTGTACCTTCTCCTCTCTTTCTTATTTCGTATTGCTTCAATGATAATTTTGAGTTTTGGATCTCTTTGTTGATGTATCGACATATTTTCTAGGGATATAGTTTTATCAACTTTAAAAATATCCTCAGTTAGTTTTTCTAGAATAGGAATAGTAAAAACTGCCCTTGATAAAAAATCTGCAGGGTTCGATTCTCCTGCAATATGTTCAATTTTGAAATCAAATTCCTGTATATCTAATAACCATCGCGCTGTAATATCTGATTGTTTTGTTAAACTTAAATGATGTGTTAATGATTTGGAATCAGTTAGAACTTTAAATCGTTTGCCAAATAAGAATTTTTTAAAATGTATCATCGCATCATGTATTGCCAACAGCTCAAGTTTTATTGAGGGATATCTGGTTTCGGAATCCTTTAATTTTCTAGAGTAAAATTCTATTGGCATTTGTGTACCGTCATGTTCCTGCATCAGTATCGCTGATAACGCAATTTTCGAAGCATCACAACTTAAAATAAAAGGCTTATTAAAGTCTATCTTGAAAGTCGTTGGTTTTTGTAAAACAGAGGTCTGAATTTTCTCAAAAGCCTGCTGCATCTCTGCGTTCCATACAAACTTTACTTTCGGACTTGTTGCTTGTATTAAAGGATATACGGTCTCCGAATACTTATTAATTAATTCCCTGAAATAATTACATAACCCTAAGAAGGATTTTAATTGTCGCCTATTCTTAGGTACAGGGAAATTAGAAATTTTTTTTATATTTTTCTCTGCTGGTGCTACACCGTTCTCATTAATTTCAAAGCCTAAGAATTCAATCGTGTCTTTATACAATTGTAATTTTGATGGTTCAATTGTTAGATTTACATCTTGTAATCGTTTTAAAATTAACAATAATTTTTCTTCCATCTCTTTTTGTGAATTTGCACAAATAACCACATCGTCTAAATAATAATGTATATCATGTTCTTTTAAATCACTGAGGCACTTGTCCACTAATTGAGCAAAATATGCTGAGCTATTTTTAGCACCAAATGGAAGCCTGTTTGGCTCAAATTTCCCAAATTCTGTGATAAATGCCAATTTATGTTTGTCCTCAGGTTTTAAAATAATTTGTTGAAATGCCGCATGTAAATCTAAAGTGCAGTATAGTTTGTACCCGCCTATATTATTTAAAATTTCTCTAATATCCGGTAAATGGTATGGAAAACCTACCGTTATGTCATTCAAAAGCCTATAGTCACACGCCATTCTGTATTTAATGTTACCCGGATCATCTGTTTTCTTTGAAGAATTTTTTTTTACAAAAATCACCGGAAAACTGTAGTTAGATGTAGAATGTTTTATTATCCCAGCCTTTAGAAGCTTTTCGATTTCTGATTTCGCATAAGGTTTAATTGCGTAGGGTAACGGATAAGCTTTTGATTGAATTGCTAAATCATGGGATAATTTAAAATCTGGAGATACTAACGTTGTGCTCCCTAGGGTATCATACGATTTTGAAAAACAGCGGTAATGTTCTAATAATAATTTCATCACTCTTTCTCTATCCTCCTTCTGTAAATGTGACAGATCAAAATCTTTCTCACTTAATTCCTTTTCTCTTAATTCATGTATTTCATTTAACGTTAAATTATTAATTCTATATTCTTTTTGCGTGTTTACTCCGTTCGTCTTATTGATGACAAAGTCTTGATGACCGATTGCTAAATTCATTTTCTTATTCAATGTCAGTTTTTTATCGGTTGAATTATGTACATAAGTTAAAATATGATTGGAGTGATTCACTCTAACTAGCGCATTGTCTACTAGTACTCCTAATTTATTTTTATTTGAGGTAATTAAAATATCTGTATTGTTTGGTAACTTCATCTTAGGTTCAAGCATTACGCATCTCGTCTCATGGGGCTCCAACGTTACTTTATTTATTAAGAAGCAATTAAAATTACTATTTGCCTCCTCATGATTCATAGCTAAACCTTTCAAAGACTTCGTATTTTCATCAGTGTATACATCTTTGAATGTTACCTGATTGCTATCATAGTCGACCACTGCATTGTATTGTTTTAGAAATGGATACCCTAGTATTATCTCGTAATGTTTACTGACATTATTCATAACAAAAAAAGATTGTTTGAATGACCTTTTATCAATTTTGAAATTAATTTGTATTACTTTTGAAAATGGTATCTCAGTATTTTGTATTGTTGTAATTTTAATGTTTCTGGACAAATATTTTATTTTCACGTCGTTCTGTTTAATTTTTTCAAATAATGCCTCGCTCAAGATGTTGACCGCCGCTCCAGAATCCAACAACGACGCACATATTAAATTTTGTATCTCTATTTTTAGTACTGGTAGATTTGAGACTTCTTTGAAAGTACAACTTGCAATTATCAATTGATTATTCCCTTTTTTTTTTTTCTTCGATTTGATCCGTTTGTGTCATCGATACCGTTTTGTTTTTCTCCCCCTGTTCACTAATCTTCACATTTTTGGTTATCTTACCCACTTGAATCTCATTTTGCCTCGGGAACCTCTGTATCTGTGGGCTTTTATTACTGTCTACATAGCGTACCAGCGGTTCCCTCTTTAGTTTAACCTCCTCGCATATTGTCTCCTACCTCTCATACCCATATTATGTCTCACACCCCTGTCCATCCTATCATAATTATACTCATAATTCCTATTTATCTCTGCATATGCTTCTCCCTGTTGCGGATAATAATTTCCTTGTCTTTGGTTACTTTGATTATTATCAACATTACTGTAATTTTGCCTATAATTAACGTACGTTTGTGGCATTTGACTATTTCCATTAAAATTTCGCCTCTGGGGAGTCCCCCAATATGTATTCGTAGAATTCGGAAAATTACTTTCTGCCTGAATTACTGGCTGTGTTTGATTTTGACTCATGGTCATATTTCTAGGGTTAAACCAGCATTGTAGTGTACTGTGGTTGGTTTTTCCACATAATTCACATTTTATGTCACCACCTTGGCCCTCTTTTGCATCTTTTAAACTTAAGTTATTTATTTTCTCTGTCGTGGCGTTTAATCGTTCCATCAGTTCTTTATTTTGATTTAATAGTGATTCAATTATTTTCATTGAAGTGCTATCATTATTTATATTCATAACTCTGTTTTCCGAATCCTCTAGCGCGTTCTCTATGTTTCTTGCCTTTTCGTAAGCCTCGTTAAATGTGGTAGGAGCCGTTTTTTTAACTTCCAATTGAATATCGGGTCTTAATCCGTCTAAAAATTTTGATAATTTAATTTTTTCCGTCAGACCAACCGCTCCCTGATCCTCTGATAGTTTCGCAACTTTTAAATAGTTGTACGCGGTCCTGACAATTTCCTCCTTAAAATCTTTAACGGACTGTTCGGGTTTCTGCGAGATTTTCATTAAGGCATTTTGTGATTTCATGAAATCTTGCTCCGGAGTGAATTTTATTTTTAACGTTCTCTTAAAGTTTTCATAATTATTTTCGTCCTGTAACTCTTCGTGACTACTTACATATTGTAATGCTCTGTCCTTTAGTTTTGCTTTTAAAAATAACAATTTATGCTCTTCATTTAACTTCCCTATGTCTGCTATTTTATCAAATTGGCTAAAAAAAAAATCAATGTTGTCATTTTTATTCCCAGAAAATTCTGGCAAATGCACTAATATATCTTTGCCCTCCATAATTGTATTATCCTTTGTTTCTAATTTACGTATTAATTGCGCTCTAATTGCATCAATATCAATTTGCTGATTCTGCATCAATCTAATGATTGGCAATATATCTTAAATATTGCCTAACCTATTACTCAAACTATATAATATCATTAACATATCATACATACACTTCCAACAATTGTCATATCATTCTATTCGCATTAGTGTTAAACAAATCACTTTAGTGTGTATTCAACATCAGTCAACTAATAAAGTTCATAATTATATATATAATATCACTTCAGAATTTCAAACAATTCACAGTGGTAAAGAAATTGCACACAAGTCTCTGCTTCTGAATATCATACGTTAATATCCTACGGTTCTTATTCTTAATATTATGATAAATATTTTCATTATTAAGTTTGGCGATTAACGTAATAGATCACCTCTCAAACTTACTACTTCTTCATACTCGTTATAATCATAATAGTGTTAAAATGTAATCTAAATGGTAATCATAATGTTGCTCACAACTCATATTCTAAGTCTATTTTCACTACAGTTGGTAAAAAAAAATAAAAA
>OU015501.1:90008183-90245683 GCA_907164885.2 Dolomedes plantarius
AGATTGTTTTGTTTTGTAAGCTGCAGGAAACATTTGGAGTGGCTGATATTTTCATTAGCTACTTCTTCCGCAAGGGTGTACTCTATGCCATTCGTGTACTAGAAATGTTTTTCCATTGCGAATAAACGAGTAAACTTTGGTTCTTTTTGTTGTTAGCTGTACATTCAAAACCGTACTGACATAGCTATGTGTGATGGGTATAGACTGCTTTTGAGTAGATCTTGTTACAAGGTAAATATTAATTTTCACAGGAGGAGAAATTTTATTACTTTTAATTATTTTTCTTTCTTCGTACTCTTTGCCCACTGTCTATGACAATCATGCAATCTAGGTCAATGTCTTGCGTTATACCGGATTTCCTCATCTATGTATCTATTAGTCAGTTTTGGATAAAAAAAAAGAAAACTAATTTCATTTACACATTTCCACAGTATCGTAATAGCCAATGTACACTCCTCCTATTATTGTATGCAGTTTCTTAATGTAAGAGTCTGGGTTATATAGAAAAAACGTTTTTTGTATTGGTGAAATTTATACGGCTTACAATATTTAGTACATGTAATATCCGGAACATTGTTCTCTGAGGAATAATAATTTCCATACTCCCTGTAAGACCTGTTTTTTAGTCACCTTCATTACTATGATGCAACACTGCGTTGCAAAACTGGTCTGTTTGTATGTATCATGTTGAGATTTTGAATTATAAGGTTTGCGAACATCGTTTCTTTAAACTCGCTACTTAAATTGGACATACTTTTTCTGGTATATTATGATCTGAAGAACTCTTCGTGTTTTCTCTGAAACATCTTTTTAAACATGATATTATAATATGGTTGATGCTATTATAACATGTTGTTTTAACATGCTTCACTATAGCAACTTGTGCATGCTCATTAATGAAACCTGAAAGAATATTTCTATGCAAAACACCTTTTTATTCTCAAAGCCATATAATTTGCACTGATATGGCTGCATATCACAGTACTTCCCTTGGATACAAATATGCAAGACATTTATAATTAAAGTTTACTGGGTTACGACTTAAAAATATACAGTGCAGGTCAATTACAACGTAAAAACACATTCCAAACAAACCCTGTGCCAGGAGAAATGACAAAGATGTTTCAAAACGTAACTACCATCTGATGATATAGCACTGAAAAGGCAATCTATGATGTTTGGATTAAAAATTATTATAAATACACCTATTAATCGATTTACACGATAGATGCGTTCCACGACAAATCGTGTAAATCGAAACCGTGTTAAACAAGACACAGCATTCATATTAAACAAGGGGTTAGGTGCAAGCCGTAGTTATGTTTAAAATAACAGTGTAAAAATTTCAAAGAGTTTATGACGAAGTGAAGACAAAGCAATTTAAATAATATACAATGATATATTATTTATTTCCATATGTATATCAAAAATTAACGTCGTACCTCGTGCAGAACTGAACTAGGAAAATGAAACAAAATTTACTTTAATGACGCCAATGCTAAACGCAAGGCAACGCGACACAATGCACTTGTGTCGTCTGTTCAGATAACTAACGAGCGTCATAGAAGACCATTCTTGATATGACATGTGATTGGTTCGACATATCACAAGTTCTTTCGTCAGCGTTGGAATTGAATCAACGAATGATGTATTAGAGCGCAGCAATATATGATTGGTTAAACATTTATACGCTGACGTTACGTTAACGCTCCGGATTTAATGTGAATAGCTCTTTAGTTAGCATCAACTCTGTGGAAAAAATTCAATCATACTGCATAAATCTTCTCACTGAAAATGAATCTAAATTTCATGGACAATTTCTCAACATTGAAGCTTTTAATCAGTGCCAAAACGATGCGCTGAAAATGTTTCCAGGTATTTTAAAATTAAAGAATTACAGAGGGCTCAAAGAATATTAAACCGCTAAAGAAAACTGATCAATGAATTTAAGGACATTTGTCTTTCAACTGTGACATCTGAAAAAGTAGTAAATATTTTTCTAAAAATGCGATTTAGAACGTTTCAGAGAAGTTCTTCCTGAATACGGTTCTAACAGCATTATATAATACAGAACACTATATCATATTGATAGACAGGTCTTCCAACATCCTTTAACAACTATTTCTATAACAGAGAGGCATTTATTCCATCGAGTGAGTTTCTATCAAGATCTTTTGACTACAGTCCTTTCAGATTTTGGTTCAGTTATCAGAATCAGGTTACTGCTAATGAATATGGATTGTGCTGTAAACATATCCTATCTTGAAATTAGAGATATAATGTTTTGACCCAGAATGTAATATGTCGTAGTTAAAGCTAGAGTGCTATTTCCCCCTCTGCGGTTTCTCGATGAACTATTTTTTTCAAACTTTCATTCCGGGGAACACGGTCAGTTTTAAATAATGTTGAATATTAGAGTCGATTTATTGATTTTTTTTTGTCTGAAGTCCTTAAACAGGTGAACTTTAATAACGAACACCATGTACATATTAAATATTTATTGGATATCTAATTACACTCATGGACAAAAAAATTAGCGCACCAAGAAATAATTGCTGGATCGTAACGAAACTTGCAATGAAGATACATGTCGGGGAGATATGCAAATTATTAGAAATGCAGCGTGATTGCTCATTACGCATAGCCGGTAGAGGGCGTTGAACATCGTACTCTGTGGAGTATAAAACAGGTAACCAAAGCTTGTTTGAGTGTGCTGAATCATTTACAAAGGAAGAGCTGAGATAGACATGCCATTACGCCGTGTTCGAAGACAATATAAGCAGTTGTCGAAGTTTGAGAGGGGGAGAATTGTCGGGATGATGGAAGCTGGGTGGTCAGCTAGGCGAGTAGCTCGTCAATTAGGCCGCTCTGATTGTGTTGTGAGGAGGTGTTGGGACCAGTGGACCCGAGAGATGTCATGTACACGAAAACCAGGCTCAGGACGGCCTCGACAGACCAGTCGTCGAGAAGACCGCCACATCGTAAGAAATGCACGCGTACAGCCAACTGCTTCATCGGCCGCCATCCAGGCACAGGTAGCACATTCACTAGGGGCCTCTGTGTCTTCTCGAACCATACGAAGGCGCCTTGCTGAAGGACAGTTGGTATCGCGGCGCCCATTACGTGTGCTGCCCTTGACGCCCACCCATCGACGCCCCCGTTTGGAGTTTTGCCGCGCACGAGGAAACTGGACTGCAGCGGAATGGAACCAGGTCGTCTTTAGCGACGAATCCAGATTCAATCTCGGCAGTGATGACAATCGTGTTCGTGTGTGGAGAGCCCGTGGTGAACGCTTCAATCCTGTCTTTGCTGTACAGCGACACATCGCTCCCACAGCTGGTGTGATGGTATGGGGTGCCATTGCCTACAATACACGGTCACCCCTAGTATTGTTCCGTGGCACCATGACAGCCCAGCGGTATGTTCATAAAATCCTGCAACCACATGTGTTGCCACTCATGCAACGGCTCCCAGGAGCCATTTTTCGACAAGACAATGATCGGCCTCATACGGCAAGGGTATCACAAGACTGTCTCCGCACTGTTACTACCCTTCCTTGGCCTGCCCGATCCCCAGATTTGTCTCCAATCGAGTATATTTGGGATCATTTGGGACGACGAGTTGGGCATCCCACGAGTTTGAACGAACTAGAGGCAAGGTTACAGCAAATATGGAACGAAATGTCTCAAGACATCATACAGAACTTGTATGACTCAATGCCCGATCGTATCGCATCGTGCATTCGCGCTAGAGAGGGTCCGACAGAGTATTAACTCCTCCTTTCTTTTGCCTTTTTCTCTGAAATAAATTATTCTTTTTCTTTGATTTTCTTATCATTTACTTATATCAAAGTAGTCATTACGTATGTAAAATTTCGTTTCATTTTGACGACTCCTTCTTGGTGCGCTAATTTTTTTGTCCATGAGTGTACTTAGAACTATTGAACTTTTGTTTCTAGTTTAATTTATCTGATATATCGTCAAACATTTAGGCTAAAAAGAACGAGACAATCATTGTAAATTTGGGGGATTATTTTACTTAGAACTCTATTTATTTTCTTCTTATTATATAATCTATCATTGGAATTTTGGCTTACCGGAAATTTGTGGAAAACTCACTTTTAGTAAACACATCCTCGAATCCATAATAGTAGCCCTCATTTGTAGCCATCCTTTTAATTTCCCATGATTTTAAGCTTTTTTCTCTGTATGTTTTAATTTATTTTCATAATAAATTTAATGTAAAAATTTGACTTTTTTCTAGATTTAAACAAAAATTCTGTTTGATTGTAAATTTTTATGAAATGTAGAGATTTGCTTTGCAGCAGTAAAAATAAATACTCATAAATTTGCACTCAAACTAACTGTTGGTGCTACGTGATATTTTACATTAATATTGAAAATGGGGTAAAAATGAAGGCCTTATTTGAATAGTGGTCCAATTCCATCTTTGTGCATTTTGAGATACATAGCCTTAGTCTAATGAGTACTGAGAAATGACTGCTGAAATCTGATATGTAATGCTTTCTGTTGGGAGCAGAAATAAACTGGAGTTACCAGTTTTAAAATAAGATGACTTATGTGAACATGAAAGTGAGGCTAACTCCATATTTTTTAAAGTGGATTTAAACCACTATTAAAATAAGGCCTTAAAATATGAAATAACTAATTGAAGTAAGAGCTTACATTTATGCATTGTATGCCAAAGTATTTGATATTTCACAGAAAGGGAAGAATTGGTAAAATACCAAATCATTCCGACACACACAAGAAAAGGAGAATACTTTTATTTAAGAATATAAATGAAAGCTATGATATGGTTTTCAAATCTTTTCCAAATTAGCATTTTATTCAGGGTAATTCAAGAAACATCTAGCACAGACTCAGCAACATTTTTAAACCATCAAAGATTCTAGCTGAAATCGTAAGAAATCACAAGTTGTACATCCTTGTGGTGATTGTTAACAACCACAGTTTAAACGACAGTTTTTATGTAAAACTGTCGTTTTTTATGTATTAAAAGAATTGGTCGTGAAAATATAAATCTCAAAGACAAGCAATATGTATATAATATATTCATACTTGAAATATTAATATACATGTCGTATAATTGCACTTGTCAATGACATTGTGAGTAATCGAAAATATTTTAAATGATATGCATCATATTTAAAACACTTTAAAATTTTATTCAAATAGTTCTAAGAAAATATGTTAATCATCTTTAAAGAATTGCTGTGATTGAAATGCCCAGTTAAAAGTATCTTTTAGAATTCTAATCTTTAAAATTCTAAAATTCCTTTTCTTCTTATATCATTTAGAAATATATTATTCAGAATAATATATCTCTGAAGAAGAATTTTCAATATAATATTCTTTATAATATTTCTCCATTAAAATTTTTTAAAAAGTCCTTTCAAACAAATTAAAATGTGAAGTGTAATTATTTTCGATAATTTCACTTTTTATTAAAAAATCTCTCCCGTGCTTATAACAATGCCCATAAGATTTGCAACTCTAGAGGGTCTGAGAAAATAAAGGAGTTATCTTGAAAATCCAAATTTAAAGCATACCATATTGAATTACAGATTTAACGGAAAAATATTTTGAGACATCTGGAGCCTTGAAGTTGCGAAACATCCCTCTTGAAATTACCTTGTTGATTAAAATGCTAAATCTTATATTGAAAAAGCTTTTTTTATTTCTATCGAAGATTTTTTTCTAACTTTAATTTTAGATCCTTCTCTAAAAGGATGATTTTTGGGTAGAAATTTAATTCGTTTTTAATATTTTTTTTCGAAATTTTGAATCGCAGAAGCCTTAGAAATTCAATTTGCTTCGAGCGTCAGTAAAGATTCGAGTTTTACTCAGATTGCTTGAAAATACTCGACGAAGACTGGAGTTCCAAATAGTAAATCGAAGTCAAGAGGACGTCCAGAGAAAACATATCCCGATATTACATGCATCAAAAGTTCAATAATGGAAAGAAATATTTTCTCTATGATATGATTTAAATCGTAGGGCGATAAGTGAAAATGAGAGGAAATATTAAATCATTCATTTTGCATATTATTTTACAACTTGCTAGTAACCATGTCTCTTAGAAATGTCTTCTATTATGAGAACTATGCTTTTCCAATTGCATTATCTTCCAACAAATTCCTTATTTTTTCAGTTTTAAAAGCAAAATACAAAGAATTCTTATTAACACTAGAAAGACGGCTACCGTTATTTTGACAGTTTCGGACATACTATTGAGAGCTATGTCTGTATTTATGTCTTCAGGCTTCTGAAATTTTATGACTTTTTCTAACTTTACGCGAAATATGTACACACATTTACAAGATTATTTTCGATAGTAAAAAGGGGGAGAAAATGTGTTGAATACCTACTAAGACTGAAAGCCGTCAATTTGACGGGAATATAGAAAACAGACAGAAATCTTTAAATAATACCGGAAATATGTTAATTTCTTTTCGTCTCTTCCCCCTTTTGCAAATAACATAAATATTGGCTCTTCAGAAATATTGGTGTTGAAAAATAAGGACTGCACAAATCATGCATATATGTTTACGGATAAACCATACCAGGTTGTTAGCTCGGCATACCTGCATGAAAAAACATCTAAATATATTCAAATTTATTTTATATTGGTTTGGAATAGTTCAAAATTTAAAGTATTTAACCATATAAAAAACATTAAATACTACTTTAAATTCTTTATTTTATTTTTAACCATCAAAATGACGATGTTCATCCTTTTTAGTAAGAAAAAATCTCGTCTTTCTAGTATTAAACATGGTGATGGAATAATGACATGGTATACTACATTATATGCCAGATTTCATTTCACTCTATCATAACTAGAATAGTTTAGTGTGCTCGTATGAGTAGGATAAGTGTAGATAAATCCCCATAAAACTTTAATTTGAAGGGTGGGTATAAAGTATTATAAGATGTAATATGGAATTTTAAAGGTTTGTTCCTTCATGCTTGATTAGGGCTATATTCTGAAACTGGTACCGCAATGCTTCTGGGGAGAATTGCAACCTTATACTCAAAGCTAATCAGAGGGGACAAACTATCTTCAAATAATTAAATCTAACGTACCCATAATCAACGTTTTGTACTTATTATGGACTTATCTTTATGGTACAACGAACAGTTTCGCTAGAGAGAAAAATTCCCCAGGACAGAATTTTGCTGTCAGTTCAGCTTAAAACAGAAAGATCCAAAATTCTTAACTGAATTGCTAAATATATATAGATTGTAGCTGATTAAAATCCTTGGCACACACCCTAGATAGAACACACCCTAGGGAAGTGCACACCCTAGATGTGTAACTGCTGCTAAAATAGGACTCCCCAGTAAGTCCATCAGATATGGCGAAAGGTTTTGTCATCACAGTGGTACCCCAGAATTCCATGGTCTACGAAAATCTAAAAGCAAAATATGGTATACTGATGACTCACAAAATGAACTCCAATTAAACCATACTTAAAATAACGTTTTTTCTACCCCAGCATACATGTTACTTAAGACAGGGTGAGGATCAAACTATGGTAACTTGATGATTCTTTTACTTGTCTCCTCTGTTTAGGATGTTTCATACAACGTAATAAACATACTTTATACATACCTACAGGATATTTTAATCGACGATTATGGATTAACAATTAACATTATTTAATGTTCAACCTAGTGCAGAAAGAGATATTCCCATGCCTTGTTTGAACAGTTTAGCTTTATTCACAGGTTTCGTTGCTAAATTAACTTGAAAATCAAATCCAATTCTTTAGATAATGTTTAAAAAAGTGCAATATAAAACATTTATTTTTAATTATGCCTTTCTACAAGTATAAAATAAATACAGCACTACGAGATAAAATTATTCCTAGGTTTATATTCAAATAATATGTAAATAGAAAAGCATATTAAACAATTATCTCACATATGACATTATTATTATGTCAAGGAAACAATTGAAAAGTCGATTATCCGATATCAGAAGTAATTTAATAAAGTATAAAGCTTTTACGAGATGAAATTATTTTAGATATGCTAGAGAGAGTTATCAAACTCTACGTATTGCAACATCTTAAACAGAACCACTTATCGTAATTGAGAAAGATGGGAAAAAGGATGCTGACAATTTTTCAGATTAAGCCATTAATTATAAAGAATGCCGTTCATTAAAAATGCTGAAAAATTGATTTAATCATTCAATGGTTTTATTAATTTTAGTAATGTGCGCTGGATAATTCTTTTCTATTTTATTTTTACTAATTTGGAAAATTTTCTAATAGAAAACGCTTGATTTTTTCATTACTCTCGAAATAGGAAACTTGTTCTGTTGGTATTAAATTAATAGATTAATAGTGCCATTAACATTATTAATGAATTTAATTTTACCGATACGTAACTGGTTTTCTGGATTTTTCTACTCATACATGTTAAATATATGTGTTAAGAAAATATAGATAAAACAGAAAGTTATTTCGAAAATATGAATTCTTATTACCAATCAGTTTGCCTTCACTCAGATTGTTTTCTTTTCTTATATTCTTTGACTCAAGTTCTTCTGACCAAAATAATGCTTCTTCAGTGTATTTCCCGAGTGATCTGAAAACAAAATTAATTCTGAATATATTTTTATACAGCATTTTTCCCTTAATGTTTATAGATTTTATTTCTTTAATGACTATTTACATGTTAGCATGGATTTCTGTGGGCTTAAGTTTTACTGTTTTAGTATTATTTTTAGATGTGTTTCCCAGTTTTATTGGAGCAAATTAATGAATATTTATGTTTCGAATGTTGGTACTACGGTTGAAACAAATTTACGTAATTTCTCAGGTATATACACAATGCAAGTCACGAATTCATTAAACACAATTGTAATGATTACTTACTCTCGTAAATAATGTATTTTATTGCCGTGATTATATTAAGAGTGGATATAACATGGAACTAAAATACTGTAGATGTAAACTAATATAATAGAAACGAACGAAGGAAATGAGGTTCAGAAACCAGGGTTGAACGTTAATAAAGTATAGTCAACCTTAATTAAACAGATCCGTAGCAGTCTTTATGCTGATGATGAAAGGAGAGTTTATTGAAAAATATGTCTACTCAAATTATTAAATTTGAAACATTTTTTTGCGTTTTAAAATATACATAAAGTGCTATGATTTACCTTAATCTGCTAATGTATTTCTTCAATTGTTTTGGGTCCAGTTTTTGTTAGTTATCACATACAGTGCCCCCGGATGAACACTGAAGTTACTGTTGGAAAGCATGGAATTAAAACAAGCCCTTTACATTTATCGCTAAAACGAAATTACTGTTAAAATGTTGGTTTGATGAAGATGAATTTGATTCCACGGATACATAAACACTGAAATCAACTTCTTGATTTTGAAGTATGAGACTGCAAAAGTACTATCGTCCTCTTCGTGATTTGTAAGAGGAGGTTTGGACTACTATAAGCAATACACTTTACTACAGCTGTCAATAAGTATATTTTTGCTATTCTGAAGGAACTGGTCGCCTGAAACAAGCAAACTGTTAATAAAAGAGATTCTTTCCTTTTTAAAGAGTTTTATCAACCCTTGTGTTTTTTTTTCTTCATAATTGTTTTATCCAGGAAACATTACCAATTTGTCTGCTTGCCTAAGAAAATTTTCTCTCCCTGTATATTAAAAAACGTTTATTTTCCTGTAGGCGTTAGCATATTCCAGATACTTAGAAGGGTTTGAGAATATACTAGAACGAATGGTATTCTGAGAGGGACTTTACTCGTCCTCAATTTAGTAAACGCGAATAATGTGTTATGCATAAATGATGATACAATAGATAATAGAGTTGGTTCATAGGTTTATTAAGGAGCACTGCAGTGGTCTTTTGTAACTCCAGGGCCAACAGAAGTATACGGATTAAGATAATAAGGATTTTTTACCTTTTTCTGGGCTGCTACTCGCCTTTTTACTCTCCGCAGTTGTTTTTAGAACTTGTTCCAATGCAGGAGCTAACACTCGCTTTTTACTAATATTTTCTCTATGTATTTTTTGATTCTCTGTGTATAGTAACCTACTTTTTAAATTTATTTCTCTTTATATGAACACCTAAGACGCAAAGTTTTGCAAAATTAACTACGAGATAAAATTATTCCCAGGTTTATATTCAAATAAGATGTAAATAGAAAACCTATTAAACAAATATCGTTGAAAATAGCACAAATTGCGTATTTTCATCACAACTCAAGGTTCTTTTTCCTTATAAATAATAAATATCAGGAAAACTCTAATCTTTTACTATTTACCTACATTTTCAAGAAGTTCATCAATGATTTGCCTTTAGTTAATTGGATCAGTTACCTCAGATTAGTTTCCATTTGCCACTATGTAAAATCATATGAATTTATTTACTCGTCTACTAAGACAGATTTTCAAACAGCATAGGGGCACCTACTACTAGGTCCCTTGCCTTGAGCTGTAGCAGTCGCTTGCCATTTGAAGGATAGCATGGTTAACAATTTGTATCCCCTTAATTTAATATTTTAAACGCATTTAATTGTGACCAGAAATGCAGAAATTTAGTGAATAATTCAATTATAATAATAAACTTTAATAAATAATTATACTGGTATCTCTCTCACTTACCTTCTTTTTAAACTTTATATGTCTCGTTTGTTAAGAAATATTATTTTATATGATGTAAGTCTGATCCGAGTTTAGCGCACATTAAAAATCCATAATAACTTCAGTTTAGGGAAAATTTATTAAAATTATCTTATCTAACCAAAATAGTACTAAATTTACTGTCAAACTGATCATTTCTATTTTTCCCAAAATGAATATATAGATTATTGGGAAACTATTCACCTTTAACACGCACTATGTACAAAAAATTAGATATGCTAAATAATTATAATATACCCACATTTCTTTTTATGCATATTTTTAGTTTAAAAAGCAAAAGCAAAGAAAAATGTGAAGAAGCAAAACTAAACATTTTATTCTTTATGGGATCTTTTAAATTTAGAAGTGTTCTTATTATTTCAAAACAAAATAATAAACAAGTTTATTGTCATTAGTACTGTCAAAAGAATATTTGTAATTGCACGCATTCGAGGCAATTTTCAACTTTCCTGTCATTTTGACAACATTTATTTGGCTTTAAATATAGTTGGATTCAAATATTTTCCTCCATCGAAACCAGAGATTTAAAGATATTTGCATGCTTTTAAAAGTAGAAATGCAGTGGAATGTAAGGATTCCTTGGAGAATAATTTTGTTTTCCATTACTGGTTCAGTTAGAGGAGAAGGAAAAACGTTCTGCTTTAACTTAATCTTTTCTGCTATTAAAAGAGAAATAGTAGGTGTGATACTAATGAGAAATTCTAATTCACGGAAGTAGAATGTAAAATGGGAGGGAATAAAAGGCATGCTGCCCAGATGAAAAAAAGATTACTCTGAAAAATGTAAAATTATGTATTCCACAACTGTTCAGAATATATCTGTTTTTGGAAGTTTTATATATATATATATATATATATATATATATATATATATACAGTGGAATCTCGATCTATCGTTTTCGAAGGGACTGACTGAACTAAACGATGGATACGGCAAAACGATAGATGCGGGAACATACAAACAAGTATTAACATACCTTAAGTTTGATATCCTCTAAAATATATTTACTCACATACATAAATGCATACATACCTGTAGTGTAATTGAAGATAAAATTGCAAAGTGAAGAATCACAATAAAGATAAAACTACTGAATTCCAAGATAATAATTATAATATTAAAAAGAAATACACGTAGATACACAGGAATTTTGATTCAAATAAAAGTCTTTAATCTTCGTTTGTTTTTTGTCGGTTTTCTCTCCACAAGTAAACAATATTTTTTTCTGTGTAGCAAATTGCATTCTTTTCAGTATCGGTTATTGTCTGAGAGTATAAAGAAGCGGCAGCCGTGAATCGTTTGAACCATTCCATTGCACTGGATGGGGTCCGACATAAGGCAACCAGGAAGTTCTGCTTCCGGGTGAAAACCTCACAAACCACAAAAGAAAAACAAAGCGAGAAGCAGGGACCGCTGAGGTCGGCTGACTGTGAGCCATTGCTGTTAAGAACAGAAATGTTGAATTGTCGGAGAATTTGGAATCAGTTGCCGAAAATGGGATACTCCAGGGGCTAAAGATTTAAGGAACACCAACGACGAACAAATATAGGGGAGTGGCGCGATAACGCGAAACCAGGCTAAACAGGAGAGAACAAAAATACGAGAACATGTTCTGCTCATTGTTTAATTAGAGAGTCAGACTAGCTCAATCCAGACATTTATATTTCTGGTTCAGTTATTATGAAAAAACGATTAATCCGATAAATTAATATAAAGCTGCGATATTCTGAACGAATATTGATCGATGGATCGAGGAACGATCCATGTGGTCTGTTTTTACTTATTTTCTGTGGAATTTATTTGGGACTGGGTGAAATAAGCGATACATACGGGAAAACGATCATTTGGGGAGCGATCGATCGAGATTCCACTTTATATATATATATATATATATATATATATATATATATATATATATATATATATATATATATATATATATATATATATATAAGTTTATTAAGCATATATTTATCAATACGACCAAAACTCTTATGTATTCCACAACTGTTCAGAATATATCTGTTTTTGGAAGTTATATATATATATATATATATACTCGTACAGTCAATAAATTCGGGGACTTTATTTACTACAACAACGAATACACTTACAAAGTCTTCTGAACACAATCAACGTCAAAATAATTTCCTTCCGCAACTATGCATTTCTGCCAGCGTTGATACAGCTTCTGGAATCAGTCCTGGAAACCGTTGCGTGAGAGCTGTCGTAAAGCGGTTGTCACTGTTGCCATCACTTCTTCGGCATTTGCAAACCGCTTGCCTTTGGTGCGATCTTTCAGTTTCGGGAACAGGTAGAAATCGTAAGGAGCGAGGTCTGAGGAATACGGGGGATGTGGCAGAACTGTGGTGCCGTGTTTAGCAAGGGCTTGTTGCACCATCAGGAATCGGTGCGCCGGGACATTGTCATGCAACAACATCCACATGTTAGATTTCCAAGCGTGTTGCCTCCCGGAGACGACGAAGAACCTGTACATACCATTTGTTGACGATGTTACCTTGTGTTTGGCGCAGCTTGTCCTGTCTGGACCTTCCGCCAATAAACTTCAACCAACCAAACAACTACTGCTCCTGCCCGTTGGATATTCGCCTCCGTTTGTGGGGTCCCTGGCCACCCACTTCGCGGATCATCTGCAACAGCGTCTCTTCCATTTTTAAACAAGCTGTACCATTTGAAAACTTTCGATCTGCACATAGCTTCATCTCGATACGCGTTTTGCAGTAACCGTAATGTTTCTGCAGTGGTTTTTCCTAATTTGTAGCAGAATTTAATGTTGGAACGTTGCTCCAAATAGGACATTTTGCTACATCGACATCATAGGCTGACAGTCTGCAGCCAAATGGTGAGCTGCGTGTCTTAGCTGTTGTGCAAAGCGTCATGTGACGTCTCGGGCGAACGCAGATAACCAGACTTACAAACCAAATCGTTATTTCGGTTCCCCCACACACCGGACATGAGGGGGGAGGGTAGTCCCCGAACTTATTGACTATACAAGTGTATATATATATATATATATATATATTCCACTGTATATATATATATATATATATATATATATATATATATATATATATATACAGTGGAATCTCGATCGATCGTTCCCCGAATGATCGTTTTCTCGTATGTATCGTTTATTTCACCCAGTCCCTAATAAATTCCATAGGAAACAAGCAAAAGCAGATCGCATGGATCGTTCCTCGATCCATCGTTTTCCTGCAATATTCGTTCAGAATATCGCAGCTTTATATTAATTTATTGGATCTATCGTTTTTTCATCATAACTGAACTTGAAATATAAATGTCTGGATTAAGCTAGAATGACGCTCTAATTAAACAATGAGCAGAACATTTGAGATATACGCTCTCGTATTTTTGTTCTCTTCTGTTTAGCCTGGTTTCGCGTTATCGTGCCACTCCCATTATTTATTCGTCGTTGGTGTTCCTTAATTATTTATCCCCTGGAGTATTCTATTTTCGGCAACTCAATTCCAAATTCTCTATTCAACATTTCTGTTCTTATCAGCAATGGCTCATAGTCAGCCGACCTGAGTGGATCCCCCTGCCCTCTGGCTTTTCTGTTGGCCTTGGGATTGAGGCGCCTTGGTATTTTTGTTTTAGGGTGTGAGTTGTTTCTGATTGCTGCAGTATACACTAGCCGATGAGGGTTTCACCCGGATGGCAGAACTTCCTGATGGTCTTATGTTAGACCCCATCCAGTGCAATGAAATTGCTCTAGTTACAAACGATTCACGTCTGCTGAATCTTTATATTCTCACAAAATAACCGATACCGAAAAGAATGCAATTTGCAATACAGAAAAGGTATTGTTTTCTTTTGGAGAGAAAGCCGCCAAATAACAAACAAAGATTAAAGACTTCTACACTGAAGTACCACTGAATTAGGAATACCTACCTAGTGACGAGTTGGGCCTCCTCTGGCCTTAATAACGGCCGCCACACGACGAGGCATAGATTCAACAAGTTTCTGGAAACATTCCACGGGAATGGCTTGACAAATATTGGCTAAAGCTGTCCATAATTCAGTAAGGTTCTTTGGTGCTGTGTGATGGCCTTTCACGCCTTGTTCCAAAACATCCCAAAGATGCTCAATAGGATTTAAGTCTGGGCTTCTAGGTGGCCAATTCATAACAGAGAAGTCAGAGGAATGCTCATCCAACCCGCCAGTAGCCAACCGGGACTTGTGAGAGGTACAGTTGTTTTGCTGGAAAACTCCATTACCGTCCGAATAACAGAACAGCATAAACGGATGGAGGTGATCACCCAGCAACTCTACGTACCGAATTGCATTGAGGGAGGTTAGTACACGCACCAAAGATCCAAAACTGTGCCACGAAAAAACACCCCAGACCATGATTGAGCCACCATGCCCTTGTACAGTTCCAGCCAGGCATGCAGGATCCATGACTTCATGAGCCTGACGCCATATTCTCAGCCTCCCGTCGGCGTTAAGTAGTCGGAATCGAGACTCATCACTCCATGCTACTCGTTTCCAGTCCTCTACACTCCAGTCTCTGTGCTCTCTTGCCCAGGCAAGACGTGCAGCCCGACGGCGAGTATAGAGCAGTGGTACTCTCGTAGGTCGACGGTGAAGCGAGCGTTGCACAGTCCGTTTACTGACTGTACGATTGGCACCGTCATTAAACTAGGTGGTAATTTGAGCTAATGTTTGGCTTCGCTGGCTACGTGCAATACGCCTGAGCCATCTCTCACCACGCACTGTCAAGGCTAATTGTCCTTTGCAGTTTCCCTGATCGCTAGTTTTTTTTCCACCATCCATGTATTCTTGGTATACTCTTGACACTGTCGACCTTGAAAATCCTAGCTGTCTGACGATTTCGGAAATTGAATGGCCCATGCGTCGCGCACCTATGATTTGTCCGAGATCGAAGGTGTCTAAATCAGGCGGTTTACCCATACTGGCAATTCCAACAACTAATTCAGAACAACCACAGTACGCGCTATATATGCAGTTACCACAGCGCCCTCACTTGCGCATACATGATGCGCAGCTCTACACAATTTGCATAGGTTTTGCTATTCCTAATTCAGTGGCATTTCAGTGTATTTGAATCAAAATTCCTGTGTATCGAAGTACATTTCTTTTTTTTTGTAATTATTATTTTTATCTTGGATTTCAGTACAACTTTGTAATTTTATCTTCAATTTCACTACAGGTATGTAAGCATTTATGTATGTGAGTAAATATATTTTAGGGATATCAAACTTTAAGGTATATTAATACATTTTTGTATGTTCTCGCATTCATCGTTTAGTTCACCCAGTCCCTTTGAAAACGGTAGATCGAGATTCCACTGTATGCATATATATATATATATATATATATATATATATATTTGTTTATTAAACAGATATTTATCAATACGACCAAAACTCTGAAGGATATCAACAATGTGTCTAAATATTGAAAAATTATCCTACGGTAGCTCTGAGTTTGATAGCTCTTTCTGAATGGGTAATTAAAAAGTTATCTCGCATGAAGCATTGCCAATTTTCTAAGTAATATTCAAAGAGACTATTTCTCTTGCAAGAGCCTTATCGGCTGAATTCTGAATACCGTCAATGAAACTGGAGGTTTTTTAGAAATATACACAAGATTGTTCTTTGAGCTATGTAATTGGGGCAAATGGTATTTTAAATGAAACTGATGGTTATCATGGGTACCATTTCAATGTATGCAGACATTTTGAGAAAGAATAGCTACTGACTGAATATCATGTTGAACGAAGCTCTAAAAAATTTGTACTTATCACGATTGTTATTTGAGACTACGAAAATAGTTTTTCCAGATAAATTTTCTTAAATTGGAAGCTTATTTCAAGATGACATGATTCTATTCTTAAACATGTAAAGGACTCGAAGTACTTGAGATTAATGTTACTCTCCCCCTCCTTCCCTTTTTATCCAGTTTCCGAGATCCTAAAAACGGAAATGCTTGAAATAAAGCAAATTCCTGATTATACTTTGATTTGAAAACTAAATTTTACTCTAAGGAATATATGGTCCACACTGAAGCAGTTTTAGCGGATAATTTTCGGGCGCTATAGGACTTCTATACAAATAACTTAATGTGTTAACTACACTGAAGTGCCACTGAATTAAGGGTAGCAAAGCCTATGCAAATTGTGTAGCGCTGCGCATACTGTATGCACAAGTGAGGGCGCTGTGGTAAAGGCATATATAGCGCGTACTGTGGTTGTTCTGAATTAGTTGTTGGAATTGCCAGTATGGGTAAACTGCCTGATTTAGACGCCTTCGATCGCGGTCAAATCGTAGGTGCGCGACGCATGGGCCATTCAATTTCCGAAACCGTCAGACAGCTAGGATTTTCAAGGTCGACAGTGTCAAGAGTATACCAAGAATACATGGATGGTGGAAAAAAAACTAGTGATCGGGCAAACTGCAAAGGACAATTAGCCTTGACAGTGCGTGGTAAGAGACGGCTCAGGCGTATTGTACGTAGCCAGCGAAGACAAACATTAGCTCAAATTACCACCCAGTTTAATGACGGTGCCAGTCGTACAGTCAGTAAACGGACTGTGCAACGCTCGCTTCACCGTATGGGTATGGGGAGCCGTCGACCTACGAGAGTACCATTGCTCTATACTCGCCATCGGGCTGCACGTCTTGCCTGGGTAAGAGAGCACAGAGACTGGAGTGTAGAGGACTGGAAACGAGTATCATGGAGTGATGAGTCTCGATTCCGACTACTTAACGCCGACGGGAGGCTGAGAATATGGCGTGAGGCTCATGAAGCCATGGATCCTGCATGCCTGGCTGGAACTGTACAAGGGCATGGTGGCTCAATCTTGGTCTGGGGTGTTTTTTCGTGGCACAGTTTTGGATCTTTGGTGCGTGTACCAACCTCCCTCAATGCAATTCGGTACGTAGAGTTGCTGGGTGATCACCTCCATCCGTTTATGCTGTTCTGTTATTCGCACGTTAATGGAGTTTTCCAGCAAGACAACTGTACTTCTCACAAGTCCCGGTTGGCTACTGGCGGGTTGGATGAACATTCCTCTGACTTCTCTGTCATGAATTGGCCACCTAGAAGCCCAGACTTAAATCCTATTGAGCATCCTTGGGATGTTTTGGAACAAGGCGTGAAAGGCCATCACACAGCACCAAAGTATCTTACTGAATTATGGACAGCTTTAACCAATATTTGGTAAGCCATTCCCGTGGAACGTTTCCAGAAACTTGTTGAATCTATGCCTCGTCGTGTGGCAGCCGTTATCAAGGCCAGAGGACGCCCAACTTGTTACTAGGTAGGTATCCCTATTTCAGTGGCACATCAGTGTATTATATCTGCAGTTTCATCATGTCCTGAGATATAGCCAAGCATTAATGGCTTATCAGAGGATTAAGGTTTAAGAGCTTTTGAAGTTCGACTGAATTTCCTTCTGTGTCAGCCAGCTATAAAGTGAGTTAAACATATGTTACATGTCTTTATAAAATTGTTGTATAAGTAAGTCCAAATATTATTCATACAAAGACTACCATTTCTTTTGATACTGAAAAATAATTTTCATTTTAGACTATTTATATGAAACATTTCAATTATTTATCATTACAAAAATGAGAATCAAAGCGGAACTTAGGACTTAGTTGTAGCTGACAGTTTTTATTCTTCTCCGGATTACATAGAAAAACGCCCTTGCATTTATTTTGATATAAGAGTTATACTAACAGGTGATATATTTACATGCATACAAAAAATGATTTAAACAACTCTATCCACTTTGGGTTGAGTAAATATGGTGAAATGTTTTATTGAAAGCATGAGCTATAGAGGCCAAATTCAATTATGGTCTAAAGTCAAAATTTTCCTTCAGTGCGAGAAGAAAATAATAATATAAAGAATAATATATCTATGCTTTATCACTTAAAGGGATTAACAGAAAATATCATAGGCCTAGTTTAAAAAAAAACATATTATGACCATTACGCGAATGATTGCTAACCCATTGATCATCCCAGAAGCATTTTAATCAAATATTTACCACTTCCTATCAGGATGGACAGTGTTAGATTCCGTACTTCGGTTTTTGACTTTGGATATTTTGAACGACGTCTTTTGAAAGCGTCTAATATTCCTTTTCAAAATTCAGGGAATTAAAATTGAAAAAAATGTCAAAATAAAAACAAATAACTTTATTAATGACTTAAAAAATAAAACTTTTTTCAAAGTTCTCAAATTGTGAGCATAGGAAATGAGAATTTGTAAAGCTTCCTTATTAGGGAAAAGGGTGAAGCCACAAATTTTTTCTCGAAGAAAAAACTACATGGTTTTTCTTGCGGCTAAATTGAACAGAATAAGAAATGAAATTCAAACACTGAATAAAGTGGGGAAATGTTTCTAATTTTTCAAATACTACTTCCTAACTCGCAATTTTTTCTCTGTTTTTACTTGGAAATCAATAAAATTGAAAGGTATTTAAAATATGAAGATGAGCAAATAAATGTCTTTACAAAACTTCGACATGAGTTAAAAAAAAGAAAGAAGAAGATCCTTGCTAAAATCCATTTAGTAGTTAAAGCTGTTTCTTATAGATTAGAATTTCTTTTGAGGTTAAGCATTCTATTTTAGAGAATTTTATAGTGATTTTTCAATAAAAAAATCTTAATCTTGAAAAAAAAAGAAAGAATCTGTTTTAAATCTATGAGGGTAATATCCTTTAACTGCTTATTTTTTTATTTTTTTGTACAACTCTCTTACTGATTCTTTTCAATTTAAAATGAAATACCTTTTTGTAGTTATTGATTTATTTTTGTTCTAGGTATCCCTTATTTCACCTATATCCCTTATGAATAGTAATACGGTCCCCTCATTATTCCGAATTCTCTCTCTCTGTGCTGCTCCCAGACTTCGGTCTCCTCAAAGTCGAATTGAAAATTTTCTGTATAGATGGTTCACTCTTTTCCAGCGCAGGTTAAACTTCAAAAATTAAGTGCGCTTTTTTTCTTTTTAATATCTATTCCTGAAAACATGGTTTAAAACTTTTTCGGTAAATTAATTCCTCCGAATGAAAAGGTTAAATAGCCAAGCACATATCGTGTCTGAATATAATTGAATTAATTCATTTATTTCTAATTTAGGGTATTAACAAAGATGTTTTTCTTTTAGTAAACTTGTTTATTTCCCTTAAGCACCCGAATTCGTAAATATCAGACATAAAATCAAAGATAATGCCACTCCGGATCCAATTTTGTTAATGGGTGTTAAATAATTTGAATTTATTAAAATGTGACTAAAACTGCTCACGAGCAGGATTCTTGGAAGATCCTAGCATTTGGAGATAATTTTATTTTTTTACCTGCAATGAGTAGACGTCTTAAGTAACAATTATGGTGCTTTCTTGGCCCAGCACGTAATTATTTCTCTTTTCCTTTGAAGACAAATAACCATAGATGGGGATTTATTGGCATTAAATAAAAAGTTTTCATAAGTTTTTTTGGCTTTTTACAGGACATAGTTTTCAGATACTTCTGAATTTAAAACGAGGGAGTCACAGAATATTGTGAGATATCTTTTATTTCATTCGGATAGCCACATCCATTTGTGCTATTGATATGCAGAACTGACTTTCATATGTAGTATCGCAGTGTCTTGTTTGGCTTTTTACAGGACACGGTTGTCTGCTGTCCTGAATTAAAAACGAGTCACAAAGAATCGTGAGATATATTTTATTTCATTCGGATAGCCACAACTATTGTGCTCTTCATATGTAGAATTTGTTTGGGTATATGTAGTATCTCAGTGTCTTCTTTGGCTTTTTTCAGGACACAATTTTCTGGCACTCCTGAATTAAAAACTAGTGAGTAACAGATAATTGGGAGACATCTTTTGTTTCATTCGGATAGTCATAACTATTTGTGCTTTTGATATGTGATATCATAGAGTCGTCTTTGGTTTTTAAAGGGCACAATTTTCTGGCCACTCCTGAATTGAAAACCAGGGAGTCACAGATAATTGTGAGATATCTTTTATTCCATTCGTATAGCCACAACTATTTCTGCTCTTCATGTGTAGAATTGATTTTGATACGTAGTATCGCAGTGTCTTCTTTGGCTTTTTTCAGGACACAATTTTCTGGCACTCCTGAATTAAAAACGAGTGAGTCACAGAGAATCGGAAGACATCTTTTGTTTCATTCGGATAGCCGCAACTACTTGTGCTCTTGATATGTGGTATCATAGTGTCTTCTTTGATTTTTACTGGGCACAATTTTCTGGCACTCCTGAAATGAAAACGAGGGAGTCACATATAATTGTGAGATGTCTTTTATTTCATTCGGATAGTCACATTTATTTGTGTTCTTGATATGTAGAATTAGTTCCCATATATAGCACCACAATATCCCCCACAATTTGTTTTTCAAATGACTAAGTGGCATTATATAAAGATATTTTGTTACAACGATTCAATATCTTGTGTGTACTAACACTCGTCTTTTATTTTCTCTTAAAAACAAGTTAACCTGAACAAGAATCGAGCCCGGAATCTTCTGCTTGCCGAGCGAATTTCTCTACCAAGTTCATTATAAAGCCTAGAAAAAATCATTTCTAATGAACCTAGAATGTTTTGAAATAGAAAATCCACATGTTATAATATGTGAAGTTACAATTATAGCACATTCAATCATTTTAGGGAATTAAATTAAGCATCCGTTTGAATCTATTTGGAATCTTGGAGCACAATATTTTTATTTATTAGAATCTTTTCTACAGCCTAGGCAAGTGAAGAGATTGTGCAAATTTATGTAATACTTCTCGGTGGTTTAATAATGTTAATGTAAGAGGGTTCTTTAAGGTATTTGATCATATTTACACAGGTAAAAAGAAAATAAGAAAATAGTCTTAAAAGTTCCTTCTCTTGTTCTAAACACCCAAACTGATGTGGTCGTTGGGAAAATAACTAAAAGAAAGTTATAGATTGTTTATTATATGTGTTCAGTCAATATGTCCTACTTTGTAATACTGAGCACGGGATATATGTGTTTTTTGGATAAATACTGTCCGATAATTAAGTTATTATGCCTGTGCCATCATTTTCTGCGAATTTTTAATTAAAATTATTTCTGGAAAATGCCTTCTAATATTTTCAACATTGATATGGCTTCCTTAAATGAAAATCTTAATGAAAATAAAGATACTTAATCTAATTTACCCCTTTAAATTGCGTATAATGAATCTTAATATTTTAAACATTGATATATCTTTCTTAAAAATTTAATAAAAATAAAGATACTTAGATTCCTCTAAACATCATCGCTGCTTGTGTTTAAATTAATTTTTTTTCATAATCATCTATTCCAAAAGACATTTTATTTTCAGAAAAGTACGCTTTCTCAAAATATTTCAACATCATAGTTATTAAAATATACTAAAAAATTGTCAGTCTTTGTATGGATGTCTTCCATGAAAAGTATCCGAATTATTAAAATCCATATACACAGCGAGAAAATAATATTTAAACCGCGTCTACAAATCATATAACATGTATAAAAGCAAGAAATTGATCATATTTTCAATTTCACTGTGAGCATGAAATGCATGTATAGGAAGGAGGAATGCGTTTTTATTATTCTATTATTTACGCGCATATGAGCGTGTGGGAGTTTATATCTATTTATTTTTATAAGAGCGAGTGTGGTTTGTATAATTGTACGTATAAGTACATGTCAGGAGAGGAAAGATAACGTGTCATTATTTCTAGATGCAAAAATTTACAAGCTTTTATAATCACATTACAAGTATTCTTTCGTTAAAATACTTTAATGCGAAAATATTTTCCTTCGCTCTGTTTATTTTCAAAATACTCTGAAACTACCGTACTGGCATTTACTCAGATTAGCGTTATTATGTACTTAACCATTCCAAGCCCTTCATTGTAGCGAAATCTGTTTATTTTCCGAAACGCGTTAACACTAACATACATTCAGTGAAATTCACACAATTAAATACTTATCCATTTTAAGTCCATGGTAACGAAATAAAGCGAATGATATTTCGAATATATGTCTTTGTAGCGCTCTAAATATGGAGCTTACTGAAATCCCTAACGGAACAATCATTGATAATAACGGTAGACATCAAAAGTTTTAGTATAGACTACGGTAAAATTCCAGAATTGGATTCATTACGTTCTCTGAAATGCGTAGCATGGAGCAATTTATTCGAACTGAGCTGCGCCTCAGCTTTGTTCGATGTTTTCTATGTGTGGGTAAAATGGCTTCATTGCATTGATCCTCCATACTTTTCTCCATATGCGGGTGCTTGAAGGAATTTAAATGCATGACAATTGTCTGTTAAACTGAATAATTCTAAAAAGATAAACATACAACTTCACGAGTTTATTAAGATAATATTTTTTACAAACTATGTTATCTATAATTATGAAGAACACAATGGAGTAAATATTTTAACGTATGATTACATTCCTCAATAACGGTCCCCCGGATAGAAAAAATTCCGTCGAGAGTTATAATTTTGGCAGCTCGCCAAACCCAGTAGCAGTAAACAGTTAAGGGGGAACATGAAGCTCGACGAAAAAACTATAAATATGGTCAATTTCTAACCACAGAAACTCAAATAATATTAGAAGAAGATATTTTCTTTCTTTATACATATAAAGTACATATCTTTAAATATGTTATATATAAAAATGGAAATTATAATATATAACATATAATATGTTATATATTATAATTTACAATATAAAATATATGAATAACTAGCTGAAAACCCGCGCTTCGCTACGGAGTACATTCAAATTAAATACAACGGTCAACGTATGCAATTTATGCCAAAAAATAGATATATATATTTATAATAAATGCGATGATCAATGTATACAATTGATGTAAAATATATATCTATCTATATATATATATTTATAAAAAAATCGTAAGGGATATGCATTTTTTTTGGATAATATCCAATCGTCTGCTGCATTAGAAAGAGAAAAAAAATATTTTTTTTGTCTATTTAGTTGTTACGCACGTGACGATAAATTTATTGAAAGTACCAGAAAAAGAAATCACGTGATCAGCATTCAATAAATTAAATTCTAAAAATTAATCTTTAAAAATTCACCAAAAATCAGGAAATGGAAGTAGAAATTCGAAAAAAATTTCATTTTGAAGGAAATTTTATGATCTTTCTCGTGATATAAATTTTATAACCCTCAATGTATTATTTTAAATGCAAACGTAAAAAAAGTTTAAAAAACAGCTTAAAAATTTAATTTAAAAAAATTTAAGAAGAATTTTTGAAAAATCTTTCTTAGTGCACCCCTACACTATTAGAAGAATCGCCATGCAAAATTTCAGCCCTTTAGGTCCAGTGGTTTGGTCTGTGCGTTGTATGTCAGTCAGTCAGTCAGTCAATGAATGAATGAGTCAGTTACGGAACTGTTTTATATATATAGATAATTATTAAATATATTTATTTAAATTATTTATAAATCTATAAAAAAATTTCAAATTACTAGTTTTTAGATTTTTATATGATTAACTGGGGATTAAAAATCATAAAGTGCTGCACGCATCATAAAATTGACATCTATGCTTACGAAAAATGATCAATGGTCAGAATGCACTTGTAACATACAGAGTGGTTATAATTAAATTTCCATTTTGAAATAGTCATAAAAGGAAAACTACTGGACCAAATGTTATCATACTTTGTAATAGTTTAAAGGAGGTCATGGGAATTTCTTTTCCGCGAAAAAAAAAAAAAAGCTGGTTGCAATATTGTTAAACGAAATAATACATGAAGACATCGGTTTAAAATGTGTTTAATCGTTTCTGAAACGTGTTACAAAGCATGTTCAATGTGACGTGCACCATTTTCCGAAAGCAAGTAAAATCGCATTACTGCATTCTCAACAGTAACACTCAGCATACCAGGGGGGGGGGGGTTACGGACATGTCGGTGTATCGCATCTTTCAATTAATCCAAGTTATTTAGATTATCATCATAAACAGTGCTTTTGAGATAACCCCATAGTCAGAAGTCACAGGGGTTGAGGTCTGCTGAAAACATTTTCCGGAATGCGCACACTTTAAATGGTAATTTGGTTTAGGTCAATGTTTCTTAAGGGTATACAAAATGTTAAACCCATGTAACAAAAGGTTAAGTTAAATTCCGACCCTTATTTCGTTTAACAATATTGCATACAGCGCCATTTCCCCAATGGTGGTGAGTTTTAAATTTTTTTTTTGGCGGAAAAGAAATTCCCATGACCTCCTTTAAACTATTACCAAGTTTGATAATATTTGGTCCAGTTGTTTTCCTTTTATGACCATTTCAAAGTGGAACTTTAACTATAACCACCCTGTATTTACCTGTAATGTAAAACCAAATAAATTGTAATAAATATTATTTAAATTAAAAATTGAGCATAAAATTGGAAAACAAAAAATTATCACAATTATTTGCATAATTTTCCCACATAAAAAAGTATTCCAGAATTGCACATTTTTCTGGTTTTTAAATGTAGAGTAACATGAAATATACATATGAGTTTTATTAGTTTCCTATTGATTGTTTAAAAGTAATGCTGAGCACAAACAGAAAATTAGAAATTAATCAAATAAAATTTTAAACTACTAATTTGAAAATTATTTATAGATTTATAATTTCAATTTTTATATATGACATATTTAAAGATATGTACTTTATATGTTTAAAGAAAGAACATTTCTTTTCCTAATATTATTTGAGATTTTGTATGGTTAGAATTAGACCATTTTTATAGTCTTTTCAAGGTCCTGTGCCCCCTTAAGCAGGAAAGTACCAAAATGCCTAAAAGAAAAAAAAAGACGTAAACAACGATAAGTAATCCTTTGTTAATAACCCACGGTAGTTTCGTTACAAGAGGCTACCTGAAGTATTTTTTTTATTTGTACTTCAGAATGTGTCTGGGTATCAAAAAATATGTGCTGAACTTAATATTTATGTAATTTAAGTTTTTTAAAGGCTTGAGGTAGCCTAGTGGTAGCGCGTCTGCTTTCAGTACTGAGGGTGCTCGGAATGAATCCTGACAAGGCCAATTCAATATCTCCGTGTATAGGCCAGATATGGTCACGTTAAATCCTTAGATCTGAAAGTTCCTCTATGAGATCAGAGACAGGAATGGAGAGGGTAGGATCCTCCCAGATGCAGCTTCTGGGGGGGGGGGGGGTGCTCGGTCAAAATTAAGGTGTCACCTGGCTAATTCGGACTCCGACGCTGTGGTGCCATTACAAAACCGGAACCGCACCCGTCAGTCTCTTAGTCTATATGGACCTGGTCTAGAATTCTTCCAGCCAGGGTGGCATAAGAAACAACAACAAAAACATGTATTTAAGAATGCGATTATAAAAGGTTCTTTCAAAATTTTTAATTACAAATATGAAAATTTATATTATTTTTCAAATTTTACAAAGTATTTCGTTTTCGTAAGAAAATTATTTATATTATGCGTTTCGAGAACATCAAGGCTCACTCATTCCATAATTCCTATAAATACCCATGCTAGCTGGATAAACTTGAATCCACTGTGTATACTACCGAAAGCCAACGCATCATCTGACTGTCAATCTATATATATAAAACAGTTCCGTAACTGACTGACTCTCTGACTGACATACAACGCAGAGACCAAACCGCTGGACCTGAAGGGCTGAAATTTTTCAGGACGATTCCTCTCATAGTGTAGGGGTGCACTAAGAAAGATTTTTGAAAAATTCTTCTTAGATTTTTTAAAATTAAACTTTTAAGCTGTTTTAGTAACTTTTTATAAGTTTTCATTTAAAATAATAAATTGAGTTTTATAAAATTTATATCACGAGAAATATCATAAAAATTCCTTTAAAATGAGATCATTTTCGAATCTTTACCTTCATTTTCTGAATTTTGGGGAATTTTTAAAGATTAATTTTTAGAATTTAATTTATTAAATGCTGATCACGTGATTTCTTTTTCTGGTACTTTAAATAAATTTATCGTCACGTGCATAACCACTAAATAGAAAAAAAAATTTTCTTCTTGCTAATGCGGCAGACGATTGGACATTATCCCAAAGAATATTAAAATACAATAAAAGATATTTTGTTCTTCAAACTGTACTATATTAACTGTACTATATTCTTTAGTATGTCCTATTACATTTAATTTGAATATTTTCTTCTACATTATTTTGTCTATAAAAATATCCCTTACGATTTTTTATAAATATATATATATATTTTTTTACATCAATTGTATACATTGATCGTCGTATTTATTATATATATATATATATATAAATATATAAATATATATATATATATATATATATATATATATATATATATATATATATATATATATATATATATATATATATATATATATATATATATATATATATATATATATATATATATATATATATATATATATATATTTGGCATTAATTGCATACATTGACCGTTGTATTTAATTTGAATGTACTCCGTAGCGAGGTGCGGGTTTTCAGCTAGTCTTTCATACAATGAAAGATCTTAAATGTACAAAAATTTACCAAGATAATTGCTAAACGTCAGAAACGCACAACTTTTACTAGTGACTGGATGGTATGAAACATCTATTAATCCCTCGAAAATAGAAGGGATAATTGTGCAAATATGACTGTTATATACTGTTTGCTACTCTTATGTACACCATTTTGTAGTAACATGTATTCTTGCTGTTAATTATGGTCTTCATTATATACAGATAATTTAAAAAATTAGTGTTCATGAATTTGTGCAAGGCAAGTGAGAACCATAACGTTTTCACAGTCAAGACATTATAAGAGTTATATCGTATAACGTTAAACTACTTTATAATGATTTGTATGAAAATAATGAATCTACGTTATTCTTTGTGAACTAAATTCAGTAACCAAGGATTAATACAGAACTTAGGGATAGAACTATAAAAAAAATAGAAATTACAATAATAAATAATTATTATAGCGCGATAATCCTTAGCAATATTAGAGGGCGAAAAATTATATATATATATATATATATATATATATATATATATATATATATATATATATATATATATATATATATATATATATACTAGAAGGTAACCCGTCATTTTGACATCATAATACTAATGATAACGTCATAACGGAAAAAGTATATGAAAGTTAAAAAATATCCCGAATTGTCTAACAATATTGCATTTAATCCACATCTTGTAAAATCAAACCCTTTCATTATTTTTTATTTATTAAGTTTTTCATGCGATTGGAGTAGTAGACTGCCATCCAACATGTCATTTTGACGTCCTAATACTAATGATGACGTCATAACGGAAAAAGTATATGAAACTTAAAAAATAGCCCAAATTGTCTAACAATATTGCATTTAATCTACATCTTGTAAAAGCAAACCCTTTCATTATTTTTTATTTATTTAGTTTTTCATGCGATTGGAGTAGTAGACTGCCATCCAATATGTCATTTTGACGTCATAATACTAATAATGACGTCATAATGGAAAAAGTATATGAAAGTTAAAAAATATCCCGAATTATCTAACAATATTGCATTTAATCCAAACCTTGTAAAAGCAAACCCTTTCATTATATTTTATTTATTTAGTTTTTTATGCGATCGGAGTAGTAGACTGCCATCCAGTTTTTTACAGCTCACTACGCGATATGAATACTTGAGCTACTTGATTCATTCACATTCAAGTTTGCTTACTTTCAATTCATCGCAAAAGTAAGCAGATTTTTAAAAACTGTTAAATATACAGCTAAAAGCATCCAATTTTTTTTAGTTCTGAATGTTTTATAGAAAAATAAGCTGAACAAACGTGATTTGATGGAGAAGATATTAGTTTTTAGGTAAGAAAAAATTCTGATCCATATCTGAAATTGAAATTAAGCCTAACCGGCTGTTTGTTTACTGAGGGCTTCAATTGAAAGATGAGTACAGCCCGGAAGTGTTATACAGAGACAACGGCTATTATATACATAATTAGGGTGGGTCGAAAACAATAAATATTTTTTTCCGAAACGCTATAGTACGGAACAGTTGCCTATTGTAATAAGAAGAAAAACGGCATAAAAAAAATTAAAATCGGTTAACATCTTCCATTCGCGCAACGTACTTGAAGTTCATGAAAAATTGCAAAAATCACAATATTTTTGCAATTTTTTTCTGTTAGTTAAAACTTTGAAAATAAACATGCTTTAGCTTTTTATACTTGTTGTATGGTTTAATTGACCTAAATAAATTAAATTCTGATCATAAATCTAAATTTTTCTGTTCGCGCAACGTCTTTGAAAAAACAGAAATTTAGCGATTTTTTGCAATTTTCACTGTGCAACTCTTCGCTCTATTTGCTAGAACAAAACGACCCAGAACTCACCACTCGGAGATGGTTGCACGTCGAGTTACCCACAACATACCCAACCAACCATCCAATCATTGGGTGTGGTGTTTACATTATATTTACATCTATTTACAAAGATTTTCCATAGAGTAGGATTATTTGGCTTACTCTATTTTTTACTTTTTTCTTTTTTATATCTATACATATTTAACGTCTGATTTTTTGGAGAAATGATGCATAACATATCTAGACTCCAGTGTTGCTCGTATATAGCCATCTCTAGCTTTATGTCCACATACTTTATTAATGGCTTTTGTCACAATTTTGACTCACCTCTCCACAGCCTGGGTGTAACCGGGAAACTTTAGTATTTCTCTCATTGGCATAGTATCAGACTTGATGAATGATTTAATATCATCTTCACTTAGGTTCCGCACCATTGGGGGAGGATACACTATACAAGAATTCCAATTAATAATTTCAATGTAATCGGAAGCTTGAAAGTTTATCTTTGGTGGTACGAAATTTTTATCAGTCTTCTTATTTGGGACTGTTTGTCTTGCTTTTAAGATCCTTCTGTAACCAAGCTCCCGAATATGTTCTCTTCAACATATTCAGAATATGTTTCCTCAACAAGCATTTCCAACAGAACATTCTCTGGGGACGCAAAGATTGCATTTTGTTGAATTACTGGATCGACAACTTGAAGTAATTCGTCGGATAAAAACCGTGATGTTTGGATTGCTTGAAAGACATGTTTTTGTCCGTCAGTAAACTATTTGTTCTTTTTTATGCTAAACCACATAGCCATATATGATTTCAAGATGAAGCCAGCTATTTCTTTTACGTTTCCGGATGGATCTGATGAATTTATATAAAACCTAAGGACTCGGTTGGCCGCAGTCAGCCATCTGGAATGGGACAAAGGACAAGGTCCCTATTTGCCAAGTCTTCTGGACATTGTCTCAAGGTGAATTCATTTGAAATGTCAAACAAATACTGTTGGTCTTTGCTCAACAAATTCCTGTCTATATCAGGAATAGAACAATCTATGGGTTCATAATGAACCACAGGGAGTTTTTCCTAGCAAGTGAGCTGCTGCCCGATCGGCCCACTAAAAGAATTAGGTCCTGCAGTTTGACCGTCAATATGTTGGAAAATGTGGCAAAAAGAAAGCTCATTAAAATGCAGGAGGCATATGCACCACTGTAGCGGGCGTCCTACATGATTTTCTAGTCGGTGGATGACACCATTCTTCCATCCAGAGTTGGTTACATTGCCATTACACCATACTACTTGTAGTTTTTCTAGTGATATTGATAGTTCAGACAAACGAGAAATAATGCTATGAGTTATATCATTTGATAGACATAAGATTTGAGCTAGCTATGAGTTATATCATTTGATAGATATAAGTTGATCCAGGTTCCTGAATAAGAGAATAGTGTTCTTATTTCCCATTCCTGCGACATTACTTGGCATTCTAGTTTTCAACGAATAAAAGATCATCTTTTTGTCCGTCAAATAAGACCCATCTTTTCTCAGTAGGTGTGAATTGACTTCAGTTAAGTTTAAACCAGTTCAACCTATTTCAAATGAGTTCTGGTGCGTTTTGTTCTAGCAAAACGAACGAAGAGCAGCACAGTGAAAATTGCAAAATATTGATAAATTTCTGTTTTTTCTAAGACGTTGCGCGAACGGAAAAAAATAGATTACTGATCAGAATTTAATTTATTTAGGTTATTTAACCCATAAAACAAGCATAAAAGTTAGAGCATGTTTATTTTAAAAATTTTAACAAACAGAAAAAAGTTGCAAAAAAATCGTGATTTTTGTAATTTTTCATAAACTTCAAGTACGATGCGCGAATGGAAGATGTTAACTGATTTAAATTTTTTTTATGCCGTTTTTCTTCTTTTTACAATAGGCAACTTTTCCGCATTAAAGCGTTCCGAAAAAAATATTTATTTATTTCGACCCACCCTAATATATATATATATATATATATATATGCATATAGGCCCACTGAAAATTTTGTCTACTGAAATGATCCAATCTCAAGATTTTCAATGATAGACATTTCTCTGAAAACTGTGCAAAAATTTATTAATGATGCCTTGTCAAATAATGTTGGAGACTATTTGCTCAAAGAGAGATTTCTTGTACAATGACTCAGAAAAGAAGAACGTGGAACAATGTTCCGACACAGCTTTAGAAGTACTCTTTGAATTGCTTACATTTGTCCCTACCATTTCGTTAGTGAACGCAAACATTCCTTTAACATGTAACCAAATTTAAAGGTTTAGGCGGATCAGTATTATGCTGTAAAATGATTTTTTTTCAATGGAAGGGTCAAAATTAATATTGTTTCTTAAGATGATGTTTGTATCTACGAAAACTGAATACGTACCAACTAAGAATTTAATAAAAAATATTGAAAGCGTTATATTTTATTATGTACATCGAGTGTTTTTATAGATATTCACCTGTAAAAATATGTTATTTTGTGAAAATATTTTTTAGTTATGTTGCATCAAACAATTGATCAATTCCACTTGGAAGCTCATTGATATGGGGAAATGTAAATGCTTTTTTATTGGTTTCTAATTGCAAAGTTATGGCAAGGAAAAATTCGAGGTATTTAGTTCCGAAGATAGTATTGTTAAATGAAGTAGTCTAACAACTATAACTCTAATTAGTATTGTTAAGTTCCATTCTGAATTGAGCTAATTGTAAAGATAAACAAATATCGTTACAGTAATAAGGGAAATTTTTTTACAATTTATTTTTATATATCTTTACTTAAAGTAATAATTTGGGTGCTAGTGAAGTTGATAAGTTGATGAAATTCATAGTTTAAACGCATATTTGTAAGCATTTGTATGCCTATTTGACAAAAAATTACTTTCTCAAATGTCAATGATTTTTTTATAATATACCTATTGGTTGGTTGGTTGTAGTGTCCATGGACAGTCAAGCTAGATAGCACCTTGGGCGGTCCCCACATCTGGAGCTATCTGGAGGCAATTGTCCGCATAAAGGTTCTCTTGGGGACAATCACTAATCTGTTGCATTGCAGCCATTATTGCAGGCAAGAGAAAACATGATCAGGTCCCAGTTCGGTGTTGGGGTAGTTTGTGCGATTAGTATAAATCCTGGTTCCATCCTGTTGAATTCTCATCCCTCTTAATTACCGAGTTCTCTGTCTTGTTAAGGTTTTTGTAAATTTTCTCTTGGCGTTTAATTCGCATATCTGATATTTTTTTTCGATGTACTTGTTAATACATGTATATGTCCGTTATGCTTTTATACCCATTATACAGGGTGGTTATAAAAAAAACTTTGCCGATATGTGGACCTCTAGCAGCCGTTCCGTTCAACCGATCGAGATGAGATTTCAGACATAGTTATTCAGAGTTATGATCTCGGGATTTTGTGAACGGCAACCAAGTGGCACTCATGGTTACGGTTATAGGTGCAGAAATTAGAAATTTTCGAATGGCAACGCCACCTTTTTCCCTTCGCAAAATGCTCAGCGCATGCGAAAACCCTAAATAGCGTTGAAACGGTACTTGTACAAAAAAAAAACAGACGCGTTTTGCACGCACAAAAAACAACTCCACGATGGGCCAACAAAAACACGATCGGGGCGCACGGAGTAAATTTGCATATGACAGAGGCAAGACACCAATCACTGATGACAACACAGATCGGACAAAAAAAGCCTTTTATTTGGATTACACATTTTCCACATGGGTGCCATCATCGCGTTTTTGTTGGCCGCTCGCAGAGCTGTTTTTTGTGTGTGCATAACGCGTCCGTTTTTTGTGATACACTTACCGTTCTAACGCTATTTAGAGTTTCCGCTTGCGCTGAGCATTTTGCGATGGGAAAAAGTGGGTGTGGCCTTTCGAAAATTTCGAGTTTCTGCACCTATAACAGTAACCATGAGCGCCACTTCGTTGTTGTTCACAAAATCCCGAGTTCATACCTCTGAATAACGATATCTGAATTCTCATCTCGATAGGTTGAACGGCCGCTAGAAATCCATATATCGGCGAAGTTTTTTTATGACCACCCTGTACTTTCAAACTAAGTTCGGGAGCTTAAAAATATATAAAATAACACTATTGAGCAACTTCTGCATTATCGGACAGTTATTATTTTGGATAAAATACCCCTTATTATCTGTATCATAAAACAACATCTCAGGGTGCGGCCATTTGTCTCTAAACGGAGTAACATCAAATTTTCAAAAGAAACTCTAAAAGTACTACTTTTTGTTTACCGCTTGGTGATAAAATACCCACCCTATACTTTCTCAAATCTTACTACTTATACTAGACTTATAGATAACGATAGCTCATAATTTGCCACAAATATTATCGCCGAAGTCACCAAAATCACTAAGATAAAGCTACTAAGTTATAGGGCACCTCGATCACATTCACTTCTACATAAATGGTTCGGCGCCCTAAATATCTGACTATGATCTAGTGAATCAGTAGTTTGTATGTATATATAAACTAGCTGAATACCCGTTCTTCGCTACGGAGTACATTCAAATTAAATACAACGGTCAATGTATGCAATAAAAGCCAAAAACATATTTTTATAATTAATACAACGGTAAATGTATGCAATTAATGACAAAAAAATATGTTTATAAAAAAATCGTAACTGATATTTTTATAGCTTAGAAGTAATGTAGAAGTATAGTGTAAAAATAATGTAGATGAAAATTTTCAAATTAAATACAACCGTCAATGTATGCATTTAATTTGTATGTTTAATATCCATAAAACATGCTAATTTGAATTAAATTATTATAAAACTTCCATCTCAACCAGTCTAGTGGTTAAATTTTATCTTTTATTGTATTTTAGAATTTTTTTTGTCAATTTGCGTTGTTATGTGCGTGACGCAAAATTAATTTAAAGTATCACAAAAAGAAAAAACCCACGTGATCAGCATTTAATAAATAAAATTCTAAAAATTAATCTTTAAAAATTCACCAAAACTCAGAAAATGAAGGTAAAGATTCGAAAAAGATTTCATTTTAAAGGAATTTTTATGATCGTTCTCGTGATATAAATTTTATAGCCCTCAGATTATTATTTTAAATGCAAACTTTAAAAAAAAGTTACAGAAACAGCTTAAAAATTTAATTTAAAAAAATCTAAGAAGAATATTTCAAAAATATTTCTTAATGCACCCCTAAACCAGGGCCACCCAGAGACTTTAGTGGGCCTGGGGCAAACTTCTGTAGGGGACCCCAAGAAAAATAAAAAAAAGGAAAGAGACGAAAACACACATTCAAATTAAGTTACTTATACTTAAAATTTTATTGCATGAATGATTAACATAATTATTATATTTCATTGGAATTTTTTTTGTGGGGGAGGGACATTTTTCAGGAGATTATTTTACATTTTGAAGTACGGTACAAGTTTCAGAATTTTCTTTCGGATAAAATCTAATAAGTTAATTTTTTAAAAAGTTTTTTGGGACTTTTCCTGCAGTTGGGGGCTTGGGGCAATGTGCCCCAGTCCCCCACCCCCTGTGGGCGGCCCTGCCCTAAACAATAAGAAGAATCGCCATGCAAAATTTCAGCCTCTTAGGTCCAGAGGTTTGGTCTGTGCGTTATCTGTCTGTTAGTCAGTCAGTCAGTCCCGGAACTGTTTTTTATATATATATAGATAGATGAATAAATCGTTGATTTTAGATGATTAGAATGAAAGGTAAACAGATCATACCATAATTAATTGAATTTTCCAGTTTATTTTAATAAAAATTTCCTCATCCTAATGTTTACACATAAGTATAAAAAACTTACAGTTTATTGGTAAAGTTCGATAAGTCCTACCTAAATTCAATTTTCTGTGTATTTTCATATCGATATATTAAACCGATATCTCTCTTACTGAGAAGAAGCTTCTGCACCTAGAATCACATTAGAATCGTATTAAAATATTTCAGTTCAAGCCTGATGTATAATCAATTAATGTATAGGAGAACAGTCAAATGTAAAAGATTACAATACATTCCATGATACTTGAAGTTTCAATAATTTTATATTTTTTAATATGGATGACTTTTTGACAGTTTATAAGCTAAAATTTCTAGTAACAAATGAAAAATTTATAAAGTTTCATTTATGGAGGAATATTTTTTAAGATTTTTGAAGCTTTTTGAATGATGCATACGGACATATAAATGATTTATGATGAATAAAATATGATAAATGCTAATTTAAAAACCTCTGCGCTAAACTGACAATCTTTAAAGTATTCTTTTTTTAGCCTTACTTCTGCAGTTAAAACAAGAATGTAAACATTTATCTTCATAAATCCTACCGTGTTGTATGAAAGGAAAAAAAAAAGTATAAAAGGGCGAGAGCGGTTTAGCTGCAAAATGCAGCAAAAGAATTAGATTAAAACTTTTTCTTCCTTTTTTAGGAGCCTCTAGCAGAAACTATTATCTATCACAGTCCTATTCACGTCGAACATGATTTTTCTCTTCTTTCCAAAAATATATTCTAATCCAGTCTGCTGTACGGTATCTTTTATTTTTTTTTGCATTCTTTATCTCTTGTATCCTCGTCATATATCGCCAAACGCAAGTAATATTACCATTTCGAGCACCAAACGGCTGCTAAATCAGGTTAATGCGATTGTCTCGCTATTGCTAACCCGAGTGGTAATTTAAATAAGGGAAATTGGATAATCATGATTCATAGAGGCAGGATCTGTAGGATGTCCACCATTAGAGAGATTTCTCGCCCTGATGCGACTGTGAACATTATTTCTATTAAGCTACGGAGTAAGAGCATTGTCTTGTTCGATACATTTGCTTCCGCGGATGGAATTTCGATGCAATAAATATGACAAATATTAATGCAATGAAATAACCGATATTGAACAATTTATGCTTTCAACTAAGCCTTCCATAGTTTTTAAATAAATTTTATTGCCTCGGTTCATTATAAAGCGACCACATTAATCGGGGTACACAGGAAAAACCCAAGAGTGTCATTTGATGAAAAGCACAAATCACCAATTAAATACTGCAATAGTATTGACAACCGATGTCACAGTAAAGATTATTCCTCTTTGACATTTAAGAAGATATTTCTCTTTTAGTGCACTTCCAAAATCCATTTGTAACGATCGAGTGCCGGGATACTTTACACACAAATGTTCATAGAATAATGTTCAAAGCATAAATGTTCACATGGTAAGTTTATGCATTCAAATAAACCATCCAAAATTTTTAAATAAAGTGTACTGCCTCAGTTTATTATAAAAAGACCATATTAATCGGGGTTC
Organism: Dolomedes plantarius; assembly: GCA_907164885.2. Classification (NCBI taxonomy): domain Eukaryota; kingdom Metazoa; phylum Arthropoda; class Arachnida; order Araneae; family Dolomedidae; genus Dolomedes; species Dolomedes plantarius. The sequence goes on from OU015501.1 coordinate 90,044,641, forward strand.
ACAGAAAAAACCCAAGAATGTCATTTAATGAAAAGCGCAAATAATCAATTAAATACTGCAATAGTAATGGCACTGATGATACAATAAAGATTATTCCTCTTTAACATTTAGGAAGACATTTCACGCTTTAGTGCATTTCCAAAATTCTATTTGTAACGATCTTGTGCCGGGATCCTTTACACTAATGTTCATAGAATAATGTCCAAAGCATAAATATTCACATGAACAGTTTATGCATTCGACTAAGCCTTCCATATTTTTTAAATAAAGTATTTTATCTCAGTATATTATAAAGGGACCATATTAGTCGGGATGCGCAAGAAAAAAATATATTTATCTATGTAAATATCTTTATATAAATTCAGTATAGACATATAGTCAAAATTAAAGGACAGTTATTAAAAGAAGAGTATGCTAATAACGTTTTTGAAAAAGAAAATGTTTAGATTAAATATATATGTCAAAACATATCATACTAGAATAATCATTTAAAGCTAATTATGGTACTTGTGTTTTAACGCTGATTTAGAGTCATCAAGTATGTAGTTATTAGACAAGGATGTGTAAAAAATCTTAGAGAAAAGAGGATTTTGTAGGTTAACCAGATTCGGCTGTAGACCCTACTAATCGAGAGAGCTTCAGAATATTTACACAACTGGTACTCACACAACACAAAACCCACAAGGAGTTTATATTTCGCAAGTACTTCTGCTATTTGACCATGTGATACTTTGACGTGATACTTTTGTCCTCAAGAAGATATTTTCTCTCGACTGCATGCAAGAGAAGTAGTATATTAAGTTTTCTGATGTAGAAACCAATGGAAGTTCTTAGAATAAGCACGAAACTTGATTAACTATGAATACATGAAAATACTGATTATATAAATGACTAGCTGAACACCTGTGCTTCGCTGCGGACTACATTCAAATTAAATAAAAGGTCAATGTATACAATGAACGCCAAAAAAATATATATATAATTGTAATATATATACAACGGTCAATGTATGCAATTAATGCCAAAAAAACAAAAAAATATAATTGCAATATATACAACGGTCAATGTATGAAAATTAATGCGAAAAAAAATTATAAAAAAAAATTAACGGATAATTTTTATTGACAAAATAATGTGGATGAAAATATTCAAATAAAATAAAATGGTTAATGTATGCAATTTATTTGTATGTTTAATATCCATAAAACATATTAATTTGAAATAAATTCTTACAAAACTTTCATCTCAATTAGTCTAGTGGTTAAACTTTATCTTTTACCGTATTTAATATTTTTTATCAATTTATTTCGTTGTTATGTACGTAACACTAAATTAATTTAAAGTATCACAAAAAAGAAAAGAAACCACGTGATCAGCATTTAATAAATTAAATTCTAAAAATTAATCTTTAACAATTCACCCAAAATCTGAAAACAAAGGTAAAGATTCGAAAAAGATCTCATTTTAAAGGAATTTTTATGATCTTTCTCGTGATATAAATTTTATAATCCTCAGATTATTAATTTAAATGTAAACTAAGCTAAAGTTACAAAAACAACTTAAAAATTTAATTAAAAAATATAAGAATTCTTCATAAATATTTCCCAGTGCACCCCTACACTATAAGAAGAATCGCCATGCAAAATTACAGCCCTTTAGGTCCAGCGGTTTGGTCTGTGCGTTATCTATCAGTCAGTCAGTCACTCACGTAACAGTTTTATATATATAGATGATGATATAATAGGAAAACAATAATAAGAAAGAAAACATGATCATCATAATAAACCTTTTTAATGACAGGTATAATTTCTTTACTAGGGTCTACATACTTTTATCAATGCGTATATCCTATAAAAATATGAAAAATATTTTTATACGACTTACATTAAGGGTACTTCAGTAATTTGTCTGTGTCTTTTCATTTTCTATTGACTAACTGTTTCATTGGGGAACTCGGGGCCTTGGGATGTCTTTTGGTTATACCTGCATCCTATTCAGAAAGTTCCTCTTAAGGTAACTGATTTGGTTAGGCTCCATGAGGGCGAGACTTGTCGGTTACCTCGTACTTCTGGTTTAGTTCCGGCACTATTACGGAATCTTGCCTCTGGTGTGTGGAACCCTGAGTGCTTGATTTCTGTATTATTTTTGCCTACATTATTCTTATAATTATCTAGCTCTGCTAAATTTAGTTATATTTGCCTTTTTCAATGTAAAGATATGAAGCAACTGTTTGTTGCCTTTTTGTTGTCTTTTTGTTGAAAAGTTATGCTAGGGTAGGTTTCGAGTTAATTTGTTTGGCAGTCTATGCCCGCATTTTTATTTTTTCATTTTAATTTATTCTTTAGCTTATGTTGTTTTGTTTATATTTTTATACTTTATATATATATATATATATATATATATATTAATTATACATTTTTGCAGTATTGCGGAATATTGCATCATATTTTTTACTAGTTATGGAATACATATAGGTATGTAATGTACATTCGAGGGATAGTATTTTTTTAAATTAAAAATTTCGGTCGTAAGTGCGAGCGGTCGTAAGTCGAGGAATGGCTGTACTCTGACTATACCATGACTAGCTGAAATCCCGTGCTTTGCTAGTCAACGGAGTACATTCTAATTAAATGCAACAGTCAATGTACGCATTTAATGTCAAATATATATATATATATATATATATATATATATATATATATATATATATATATATATATATATATATATATATATATATATATATATATATATATATATATATATATATATATATATTAATTATACATTTTTGCAGTATTGCAGAATATTGCATGATATGTTTTAATAATTATGGAATACGTATAGGTATGTAATGTACATTCGAGGAATAGTATTTTTGAAAATTTTTTTAATTAAAAATTTCGGTCGTAAGTGCGAGCGGTCGGGGATGTAGAGGAATGCAGGCTTTTAGCGGCATGTAGAGGAATGCCTGTACTCTGACTATACCATGACTAGCTGAAATCCCGTGCTTGTAGAAAAAACGAAAAAATATATTTTTAAAAAAACTCGTAACGGATATTTTCATAGACAAAATAATGAAAAAGAAAATATTCAAATTAAATCTGATAAAGCATACTGAAGAATATAGTACAGTTTGAGGAACATTTCTTTTACCGTCTTTAAATATTTTTTTGGATAATATCCAATCGTCTGCCGCATTAGCAAGAAATTTTTTTTTTCGTCTATTTTGATGTTATGCACGTGATGCAAAATTAGTTTAAAGTATCAAAAAAAAAGAAAAAGAAATCACGTGATCAGAATTTAATAAATTAAATTCTAAAATTTAATCTTTAAAATTCATCAAAAATCAGAAAATGGAGGTAAAGATTCAAAAAAGATTTCCTTTTAAAGAAATTTTTATGATCTTTCTCGTGATATAAATTTTTTATAACCGTCGAATTATTATTTTAAATGCAAACTTTAAAGAATGTTACAAAAACAGCTTAAAAATTTAATTTAAAAAAATCTAAGAAGATTTTCTCAAAAATCTCTCTTAGTGGAACTATACACTATAAGATGAATCGCCATGCAAAAATTCAGCCCTTTAGGTCCATCGGTTTGGTCTGTGCGTTATAAGTCAGTCAGTCAGTCAATCAGTTACGGAACTGTTTTATATAGATTATACTCTGGTCCATAATGGGATGTCCATTTAAAACATCGTTTTAGTATACAACAATATTAGATGACTATTTTTTTGTCTTTAGCACCAGACTATGTACAATATATATTTTTCTTCTTTTTCTCAAAAACAATTCTATTCAACACGAAGTGAAAGTCGCATGTCTTTGGATATAATCGTGTTGCTCATAAAATAACCCAGATTATATCCGAATAAACTAAAAATGGCTCACATTTGCCAGTGTTTTTAAATAATTAGCATGTATATATGTTGGTTAGAAGGTTTGGAAAAACAGCTTTAACTTTTTTACCATAACTGAAATTGTTATTTACTTAACTATTTCTGACAAATGCTGAAAATTTATTCAAGCTTAACAATAATTATTTTAGTTACCATACAGTCAGAATAAAAAAAAATAAGAATTCTTAGCTGTACTTGAACTCGATTTTTGCTTTTTCTGAAACGTGCTCGACAGGTTAAATAGCGCATATTGAAGAAAAAAAAACGAAGTAGGCAGGAATTCTGTATTCGAAAACTCATAGGGCGTAATTAGAAATATATTTAATTTTTTTACTTCTTATTTTTTTCTCATCTCAGCCTGAAAAGTGCTTAAGTAACTTTCTTAACATTATATATTACTTTGGTGAATGTGTCGATATTAATAAAAGGAGAGAGTAATTTTTTCTCTCTCACAAATAATTTTTTTAAACAGAAATTGCTTATATTTGCTAATAATACTTCGTATTAAAGACTTAAAGACTAATTTCTTAAAAATAACAGTTTTACAAAGAAAAGTTTACTTTCTATTATAGTGCTTGGAGACACTTTTCTATTTGTTTATGTCATTTATATTTTTTGGTTATGACTAAATATAGGTATCGTATATTTTATTAAAATATTAAAATCAACCTTTTATTTTGAATTCAAACATTTACCATTAACGCAAAATCTTTTGACGCCATGTAACTTTTAAAATACATATATTGTAGATATTACTCATGTTGTGCCAATAAGCTATGATTCTATATAAAAATTAATGTGTTCCTTTTTTTAAAATTTAATAAATTATTATTATGATAGTTATAATAAAATTAGATATATCTCAGTAGATATGTCAAATTTTGAGACATATATTTATGTAGCCAGCCTCCCTTAAATAATACATCAGAAAATATTTTATCCAAGAAATGTCTAGGAAAAGCATGGCCTTATTATATGAAACGTCCAAAGGAAGTACATATCTAAGTCCTCTTTGTTCTATGTTATCAGATGAGGACAGATGTACAAGGCAAAGGGTACGAGCAAGCGGAAATAGATCATCTTTGTTGCCAAAATTGGAAACGAAGTCATATTGTATATTATTTCCGAGAATTCACTAAGATGCTAGATTGGTGTCGTGTCCGAGAAGCAGCATTTTTGCTGTAGGCAATACTTTGTAAGAATTCCAGGCGGAAATATATGATATGAACATCCATGCAATTTATACTTCGGATATTTGTTGTTGGGAATATTTCAGATACTGAAGTTTTGACTTCGACTTTTATAAACGATACACAGTCGCAAAATATTTTGTAAAAGTTTTTACAAACTTTACTCTGTTATTACAAATCGTAAATGCTCTTCCAATTTCAACCATAGCATTAATTTTTAAAACATTTATTTAGATTTATTAAGAAACATTTAATGTTGCCTAGTAAACAAAGAAACTATATTTTACACTCGGGGACAAATTTTACGAATGTTTAAGAGAAATGTACACAAATATCATAAATATACTCTTTATAATACACAGAATGATAATTTCAGATTCTTAATTTGCTGTTAAAGATACACTAATAAACGATATAATTGTTTTATCCGTAATTTAAATTTTTTTATCAATGTAAATAAAAACATCTGCGGGAAAACTGAATGAGACACTGGGCCAAAGAATCTGCTAGAAAAGTGGAAAGAAAGCAAACTTAAAGAAATCGATTCAGAAATTAAATCGTGAGACTTTATAGCTTCATAAGTAGGTTTTCTGAACTTCCAAAACTGTTATGAACGATTCATCATCAAACTGAATTTATCGTTCATTGTGCTATCTTCACACATAATGGAGTTCTGAGTTATTCAAAAAGTCATTTGGATTAAGGATTATATTAAAGTTATCATGTAAAACAAATAAAAATGTATTGGTCGCTTGTTAGTTAACTTTTATTTTAAAATCCTTAACAATTCTCAAAAACATATCCTACATTTTCCTTTTTTGGTTCTTTATAATACGTTGGTAGAAAAATATATTTTCTAAATATAAACATTCCTGGCATAACTGAAAATTACCGAATTGAGAATGCATGTTTCAGAACCAAATGTTTACAATCTGCTTGATTTAGGAATTAAAATTTTACATCTGGTACAAGGTACCTGTTCTGGGTCTTCAATGGTTATTGGCATTGAATGTAAATTTGATAAAACCTCTCTTTAAAATAGCTTCGGATAAGGCCCAACTTTATACGTATAGATCTAACATACCTTTCCCATAAATAGAAACATAGAACAACATTGGTCAGAATACTGAATCGCTGTAGTTTTTACCAACGTTTAAATAACCGAAGTAGCATTGTTCCAGGGTTGAAAAAAACATTGGCTAATAAATATCTTGTGTGAGAAAAGAGAATAGTTAATGGTCTGTATTCCACTGGAAAGTGATTACAGATTAATGTATAAAATACGCTTTTTGAGGAGAAATTTCTTTTTCTTCCTATCTATTTTTAACATACAATTATCTCTCTTTCTGCAGTGAAATAAACCTTATTCTAAGACTTACTACTCCTTCCCATCTATGACTCGTCACCTAGCTGTGAGTTCAACAATACATGACAGTCACCTGGGAACAGTTTCTACTTTATCCAGATAGAGCTTAACAGAATAGAGAGATACCGATTATACTGGTCATTGTATTTATGAAGACCTGTTGATACAGCTAGGGGAACCAGGATAGAGATCATGAATGTCTAGCCTGAAAAAAGACATTTTCTCAATTTTCCTCTGTCTCTTGGGTGCAATCATTTGAAGGTGTGAAGTGATAGTGAAGAAATAGGAGAAGCACCGTCTGAATGTGTTTCTGCAACACAGAAACTGAATGCTTAAAAAACAAAAACAAACTTTGCACGTTTATACAAACAAAAAAATGCAACTGTTTACCATAAAATGTCCAAAAGATGAAGATAAATGAGAATGCAGTTAGCAAAAACAGCGTTTTAATTTAATTGAATCATGAGCTCTAAATATGCTGAAATTCAAAATAATTTTGACACATGTTTATATTTGAAGGAATATTACCAGATATCGGAGAATTAGGTAGAAAATACACAAGAAAAATGAATAAATCGCCAGTAATAGGAATTTCGACAAAAGCCATAACGTTGCATAAATATATTCGAACGCATAACTATATTCGAATAAATATATTCGAAAAATTCTTCCTATAGTTATTTTCTATACATTTCACTCACTACTATTTATATTCAAAGAAGACTGGGCTATATCAACTACTACCAAGCCAAATAAAAAAACACAAAAATACTAATTTACTGTCTATCTTAAGCTATTTGTAAAATTTACGCTGGTTGCTTGCTTTTGAGGTTGTCAGTCATCTTTTACTATACGAGGGCTAAAGTGACTGGTAACCACAGCTTAAAACCCATATCGAATGGCTACAAACTCACTGATTCTGATTGCGAAAGCCGGAGCACCCTCACTGAAGAAAATAAAATTATTATAACTTTGAGCTCAAAAACTAAACGATGCAAATTAACAATGCTACTTTGTCTAAACACAAAAATATGAGGAAACTAAAATGGTAATAACATATTCAAAATTACATATGTATTTGCAAGACCAACGAAAGTATTAATAAACACCTTTAAAATTTTCAGTATGGTGTAATAATGTGGACTTGGAATGTCCACAAACCACGTGACAATATCTCGCAACTTAAACGTACACTATAAAACTCCGTGTCTTTATCCCTCGTGAACTACATTTTTTTCGGTAGAAAAACATGTTCTCTTGTCTCCCAAATACTGATATACAAATATGCAAATACTTGAATATACAAATATACTTGAATATACAAATATACTTGAATATACAATATACTTGAATATACAAATTTCCCGCCAAACTGCGGGGAATTTGTATATTCACTCGGCGAAAAATGGATGCCAAACTGATCAAACTGGGGAGTAAACGGTAATGTATTAATAATTCTTCAATTTTTGCAGTTATATCTGAGGCAGTTTAAGCTATACCAGGAAATCCATTGTAAGCAAATTTATCTACAATTGAAAATTTTTTTATTCTTTATACCAGTCGTGCGCAAACCACAACGACCCACTATCTTTGAATATAAAATAATTCGACCCCAATGAAAACTTATTGGCAGTCACAATTTTTTTTAAAAATTGTTTAAAAAAAATAGGAGAAATATTTTAGCAAATGTTGACAAAAATTTTATTGATTTTTTCTGACTATAGTAAGAACTTTTCACACCTTATTTAATAATATCATATCCTATATATCTTTAACCATATAAAATTTATATATGCAAAAAAATAGAAATATGCAATTATAGACAATTTGAAGTTTATTTTTAATTAAATAGTTCAATATGATATAAGTTTACCTCAAACTATCCTTCGACCCCTATAAATTTAGTGGCAACGTTTCTGTGGGTCACGACCCATAGCGCACCACTGCTTTATACATTTCAAAGGCTTTATACATTGCAAAAATTAAAATATTATAACATCATTTCTAAACATATTATTGGCTGGTTTATTTGGATTCGAGGAAAGGTTTTAATAGTGAATATACACAAATATGATGTTCAATTCAGTCTAATATGCTTTAAAAAATCTTCTTTAAAAAATCTTCTTCACTGAGATAGAGAGCGTATTTTAAAATTTATGTAACTAATTTGGAATTGTGTGATAGTTATCATTTTACAGGAAAAATGCAACGTTATCAGTTATTGCCTAATTTATGCAAGGTGATTTCTTCTTTTACAAACACTTCTTAAAATGTATAACCATACATTCTCAAATTTTCGGAGAGCACCGTAAATGATTGTAGTCTTGAGACTGGAGTCTTTATTGGAAGTTTTTTTGTAGTAACGGATATTTTGATGTCCCTAACTATAAAAGTGTTGGGTATTGTGTATTAAAAGTGTTCTTTGCGGGGGTACTTGCAGTAAATTAAGTATGTTTTTTATTAGTAAGAGATAGTGTATTCTTAATTTAAAACCACATTGAACAATTAAAAAAATTAACATTATAATACAGTGAAGTGTCACTGAATTAGGGATAGCAAAGCCTATGCAAATTGTGTAGCGCTGCGCATCATGTATGCGCAAGTGAGGGCGCTGTGGTAACTGCATATATAGCGCGTACTGTGGTTGTTCTGAATTAGTTGTTCGAATTGCCAGTATGGGCAAACTGCCTGATTTAGACGCCTTCGATCGCTGACAAATCGTAGGTGCGCGACGCATGGGCCATTCAATTTCCGAAATCGTCAGACAGCTAGGATTTTCAAGGTGGACAGTGTCAAGAGTATACCAAGAATACATGGATGGTGGAAAAAAAACTAGCGATCGGGCAAACTGCAAAGGACAATCAGCCTTGACAGTGCGTGGTGAGAGACGGCTCAGACGTATAGTATGTAGCCAGCGAAGACAAACATTAGCTCAAATTACCACCCAGTTTAATGACGGTGCCAGTCGTACAGTCAGTAAACGGACTGTGCAACGCTCGCTTCACCGTATGGGTTTCGGGAGCCGTCGACCTACGAGAGTACCATTGCTCTATACTCGCCATCGGGCTGCGCGTCTTGCCTGTGCAAGAGAGCACAGAGACTGGAGTGTAGAGGACTGGAAACGAGTAGCATGGAGTGATGAGTCTCGATTCCGACTACTTAACGCCGACGGGAGGCTGAGAATATGGCGTCAGGCTCATGAAGCCATGGATCCTGCATGCCTGGCTGGAACTGTACAAGGGCATGGTGGCTCAATCATGGTCTGGGGTGTTTTTTCGTGGCACAGTTTGGGATCTTTGGTGCGTGTACCAACCTCCCTCAATGCAATTCGGTACGTAGAGTTACTGGGTGATCACCTCCATCCGTTTATGCTGTTCTGTTATCCGCACGGTAATGGAGTTTTCCAGCAAGACAACTGTACCTCTCACAAGTCCCGGTTGGCTACTGGCTGGTTGGATGAGCATTCCTCTGACTTCTCTGTCATGAATTAGCCACCTAGAAGCCCAGACTTAAATCATATTGAGCACCTTTGGGATGTTTTGGAACAAGGCGGGAAAGGCCATCACACAGCACCAAAGAACCTTACTGAATTATGGACAGCTTTAGTCAATATTTGGCAATCCATTCCCGTGGAAAGTTTCCAGAAACTTGTTGAATATCGTCGTGTGGCAGCCGTTATCAAGGCCAGAGGAGGCCTAACTCGTTACTAGGTAGGTATCCCTAATTCAGTGGCACTTCAGTGTACATCATATGAAATGTCTGGGAAGGGAGGTATGGATATGATCCAACGAAACACTTTCTTCATTCTTAATGGTATGATATAGAAGTTTGAGATGGATAAATGATCTTCAAAAGCTCACATAAACATAACAGTTCTCACGGAACAAATTTTATTATTTTACTATAATTAACGGTAAAAAAAGCCCGATTCAAATATCTACAACAGAAAATGCTTTTTTATACAGGAGCAGATAAAGAGAGTGCATACACAGTAACAAGGCCTGCCATGGCTAATTGTAGCAAAATATTGACGCTATTCTATTCCTGATTAGTTTCACAAGTTTTTCGTACTTATATTCTTTTAACATTAAAATCATGCTTAAAATTAAAGTGAATATATGCAGTTATAGATTATACCTCGGTTGAAAGTATCGAAAGTTATTATACAATTCTCATTACCCATAGTCAAGGATAATTTCCAATATCTGGTATATTTGTGAGAAACCAAGAGCAATGTACATTGTCTAAAAATCTGTAACTTACCTATTTTTTATGAATAAATTATTAATATAATCTCACCCAATTTCAGTGAATGACTTAAACGGTTGAAATATTACTTAAATTGATGTAAAGGCAATCTATTCCATTATTTGTTTCCCATGAAAATGCAATATATTTTAGAAAATCTTTTTGTAAAATTTATACGATATTTCTAAAATTGGAGTTAATAGAACGACCATATCTAAAACTTATGAAACAACCCAAATTAGACAGAAAGTTTTTCAATAATTTTGTATTAAATTGAAAATAATTCAATTAAAATTGTGCAAATATTCAACTGAATTACTTCTAAACTAAAATTTAAATTAAGGATTTTATATCATTAGCTCAGACTTTTCACTACTGATTTTTTTTTATTCAGATAAGACAGTAATTTTTAATATTCCTCGTACTGGAATGCATTTTAAATTTATTAAATTATTTTTAAACAGAATTTAGAAATTTAAAACTTTTCTGTGAAACTATTATATGTATTTTAAGTGTTCGAGAATTCTATATATATTTTCTTCTACAGGGTTTCTTCTATAACATATATAAAATTTAAATGTAATAATCTGATTTATCTTCCTGTGTGTACAAAAGGTCGTTCGCACTTTATGGAAACGATTTTGATAGTTAAGTTTTATGTATAGATACTGTATTTTATGCGGTGATTTGCTTTTATCTGATAGCCATGGTTCTTGACAATAGCTCTAGCTCGAATTTTCCATGAAAGTAAATTTTTGCTTAGTACTGTCATGTCAGTTTTACCTCGTTCCTCTTGAACTGTTTTCCTAATTCCATTCAGTGTTCTGAGAGGCCGTTTTCCTAAGGCTTGTATTCAAAAACTGAAATCGCAAAAGATCATTGGAGAAGAGTCAGGTAATTTTACAGGTATTTCATTAAATGGGATACATTTTATTCCTGTTTCTGATTCTTTCTTTGCTAAATAAGCGGCAGTTGATTTAGACGTGTGACTAGAGGCTTTGTCCATAAGAAGCTTAACTTTATCAATGTCCTTTCCATATAAGGCTGGAATTTCTTCTTCAAAAATTGGTTCTAAAATATTCTTCTGATAGTAGAGTAAATTTATTTTGGCTTTACTTGAGACTTTTTTTATTTATAATTTGTCGATGTAATAAAATCCTGCTACTATCATGAACTCCTTTGAGAACTTTTCTGTACACTGACTTAGTCATTTCGTACGGTCATTCCAGTCATTTGAGAAATAGAAAATTGATCTTTTTTAACTACAGCCACTTAAATACACCCATGCCCCATTGAGTGTTACCACAAATTTTTATTTTTCTGCAGCTAGGTGTTTTTCATATAATTTTCTACAATTTGTTTTTCGTTCAGCAATATGCTTTGGCAAAAGCAGTTGAACTTTAGGTTTAAACATCTTTTTTAACGTCAAATCTTTATGAATTATTTTCTTACAGTGCCAGAAGACATTGTTAGTTTCGATGCAATGGATCTTTGAGTCGGCGGATTTTCTTTTAGGATTAGAGTCTTCACTTTCTTGGTATTTACCTGCGTTCGAACAGTCTTAGGATGAGGTTTAGTGGTCATGTTTTCATTTTTACTTTCAATAAGACGTTTTTTCCCTTTCAAATTTAATATATTATAAATACCTATTTTTGAAATGACATAACCGAAATGTTTACACCGCTTTATAATTTGTTGACATTATATTTCAACCCGGAAAGTGCAGTTACGTAATCTTTGAGCCATCTATCAATTTTATGAGCCATTTTCAAAATAAATCCTTTATTTTACATTCCAGTCAAAGCAAAACAATAGCAGACGATTATTCTGAAGTTGCCAAATATTTATCTCAAAATGCAAACGCCAAAAACAAATTACAAAATCATTTCCATGAAGTGCGAACGACCTTCTGTATTAAGCAATTTATTTGTTTTTAAAAAATTGTGATTCACGGTTCTATAAACCAATGAAAAAATAAAAAAATAAATAACTCTAAACTAATTTAAAATTGGTGACTTGGACAATTAAAGTCTCATTAATTTGCAAGAAATTTGTCATTTGCAATTTATATTTCTAAATTTCAGTAATTTGATCACTTTTTACTTTATTCCGTTATTTTTTTAATTCATATAAAATACGGTTCTGTTTATTGAAAATAAATTGCAGGCAATTAGAATCAAGTTCTGTTCTATTTCTCCCGGGCAATTTCAGGAATCTGGTTTGTGTTCAAGAGAAGTAACAAGAAGAACACGAATTTAAACACGATCCTAAGCTGAAGTATGAAAAAAATTATTTAAATACTTTTGCACGGTATATCTTGGACACAAAGTATTATTTTTTTAAATTCAAATAATAAATTTATTTTTCGATTTTTTATGATTAACTGGCTACAATAGAAGTTAATTTTTATCTATAAAAATTGCAAAAAAAAATGATTGCAGGAATTTTACAATCTGAATTTGCGTATAAATAAGAGTAATATTTTGGTTTTTCGAAGTAAAGGTTTCTAATAACTACACTCTTATCATCATCATACAGTATTTTATTTTAAATTTAATGTGGAACATAGTGATGTATAATTTGGTATTGAGTACTGAAAGCATTTCAAAATAAAAGAAAAAATATAATCCCAATAAGTAATTTGCTTGCGTCATAGCACACAAATTTAAGGGATTTTATTTTAGTTTTCAATGAATGTCAAAGAATAGGTTACTTAAGGAGACAGTATTCAAACGAATAGACGTTAATTTACTGTTCAGGGCTCGCAAACGTTATAATCAGATGAGACTTATCGTTTTTATTAATTGAATACCACATATGCATTCAAACACACTTTAAATAAATAACCCAAATTTATATAAGAAGTGAACACGCAAATAATTATTGCGTAAGAATTGTCCATTTCAAAAAATGTCATCAATAGGGGGAAAAGTGACAGAAATCAAAATTACCTCCAGTAACAATGCTAGAAAACTTTTACAATCAATCTGTCCAATGTAGTTAAATTGATGAATCGTTTTCCATTACCCAGCGTTTTGATAACTGCAAATAATGTGTTAATACTTCCCTAAAGATCAGGTGGAAAAACTTTGAGTGACATAAGACTCAGGGACAGAAAGGTAACGACTAAAGCAGTGGTGCGTAAAATTTATTCGACCGCGGCACATTTTCTTTAAATAAAAAATATCTCGACACCAATGACAAATTTTTGGTCGTAGCAATTTATTTTCAAATTAGTAAAATTTTAAAATTAATATTAAAAAGATATCTGCAAATTTCGACAAACGTATTTTAAATATCAAGGAAATGTAGACTTTGGATATATACACTGCTGGCCACTATAAATGCAACACCCTGAAGGAAACATGCAAATAACATGAAATTTACAACATGCATTAGCGGAGGTGAGATATGCAAATGATTAGAATTTCAGCGCAGACGCACATCACGCGCGCCTGTGGCGCCACTTCAAAGCGGTATTTAAGGTTTGGAGATTTCGAAGATTTCAAGTTCGGCAATTGTGTTTTTCTTGTGGTTTTTTTCAAAAAAAACGATCAATTATACCTCGTTGAAAACAGCGATCCTCTTTTGATCAAGTATTCGAGTTCGACAGAGGAAGGATAGTGGCCTCCCGAGATTGTGGATTATCTTTCAGGGAAATCGGTAGTCGTGTTGGACGAAACCAAACAACTGTAATGCGGATATGTGATCGTTGGATGCAGGAGGGTACGACGGACCGGCGTGTTCGATCGCGCCCACCTCAGCACACCACTTCACGTGATGACAGGCAAATTGTGCGCATGGCAGTGACGGATCGCTCAGTCACATCACGAACCATAGCACAGCACATGCAGTCTGTAACGCATCATCCAGTGTCTGCACGTACCATTCGACGCCGTTTACAGCAGAGTGGTCTGTCCGCAAGACGTCCATTGCTTTGTCTACCCTTGACGCAGAACCACAGACGTCTCCGCCGCCAATGGTGCGATGACAGAAGGATGTGGACGGCAGAATGGAATGAAATTGTCTTTACTGACGAGTCACGCTTCTGTCTGCAACACCACGATGGTCGCATTCGAGTCTGGAGACACCGTGAAGAGAGGATGCTGAACAGCTGCGTTATGCACCGCCACACTGGTCCTGCACCGGGTATTATGGTATGGGGCGGTATTGGATATCACTCTCGCACACCTCTAGTACGCCTTGCCGGTACTTTAAACAGCTAGCGCTACATCTCCGAGGTGTTGGAGCCAGTTGTCCTTCCTTACCTTCAGGGCTTGCCCACAGCCATATTTCAACAGGATAATGCGCGAGCACATGTGGCACGCATTGTCCAACGGTTCTTCGTCAATCGCCAGATTGAATTGCTTCCCTGGTTGCCTCGCTCTCCGGATCTTTCGCCGATAGAAAACATGTGGTCCATGGTTGCTCTACGAATGACCCAGATTCCATCCCCAGCTGCCACAGCAGATCAACTTTGGCAACGTGTGGAAGCTGCTTGGTCTGCTGTACCCCAACAACTCATCCAAAGTCTCTTCGAATCAATGCCGAGGTGTGTGGCTGCGGTGATCTCCAACAATGGCGGCTACTCTGGCTACTGATTTTGGCAGGAACCACACTTCACAGAAGTCTATAAATTTAATCATTTGATACTTGGTCAACATGCTATCTAAAAAATAAATTTTGTTGTGATATCTCTTGTCTTTCTTGGTGTTGCAATTTGGGTGGCCAGCAGTGTATTTACTTTGCATGATAACAATAAAAATGTCTTGCTTACTATCTGCACTTTCTTTTAGAAAATCTCGTGAACTAAAACTTCATACTTAAATATAAATATATATTTTCATTTCATTTAGGTAAACATCTACAAATAGTTATAATATAAAATAGTATGATTTTAAAATTATAAGCTTCATATTATAACAATGAAAATAATAAACTTCATTTATTGACACAAAACAAAAATAGAAAAAAAAGAGGAGATGGGTGAGCCTGGACCAGAGATAATATTTGTTCAATATTTGGGGAAATATTTGAGCGTGGTACGCTTGTATCATCTTTGGTGTTAAGTCAAGATCGTCGTTTGGCTTTCATAGTTACTAATTTTGAAAACCCAGTTTCCCACAAATAGGTAGAATAAAATAGAGACAATGTAAGTATAGCCTTTTGCTGATGAATTTTTTATTGTAAGAGTTTTTGATATCTTATTTTCATACGATGACGCAGATGTCAGAAAAAGTTGTCAACGAAATTTGTTCAAATTTTGCAGGTAAATTTTTTATATAATTATAAAGAGCCTGTACTACTTTCATAATTATATGTTTGGTTTATGCTTAGGTACAAAGGTATAAATCAAGAATTGTATTAATTTTTTGAAAATTTCATTGTGATTTTACTCGAACTTCTATATAAATTCAAGCAACTTGATTACAATCATGAAAGTAGTACCAACTCTAAACAATATTATGATACTGAAGAAAAAATTTACAAAATATTGGTATTTTTATTTGCTTTTGAGTTATGTGCGACATTCTAATAGTAAATTTTTTTGACATTTTTTTCTCTATTTTCCACTCTAAATTGTTTTTCCTCAACTAAAATCAGAATACTAAATGTGTTTTTCATAGTTCTACATTGTATTTGAACATAAAAAGTAGTTTCGAAAGCAGAAATTAAAAAATTTCAAAAATTCTTCTCCGAAGGTGTACGGATACCTTAACAATATCATTTTGTATCTGTTTAGTATAAAAATATTAAAAATACGTAATAATATAAAATTTAACACATTTTTTAATTGACTAGTCCAATATGATATAAATCTAATTTAGACTATCTGCTAACCTTCCAAATGTTTCGTGACGCCCTGTGGGCTGCAATCTACAATTTGCTCCCCATTGGGATTGAGGAGAATATTGAAAAAAAAGCGTGGTTTTTACTTTATCCACTAAAAAAATGGCACGTGGTAATTGCATTTACAGTAGTAACGCAATAGATCATTTGATCCCATTTGTTTGTTTCTAGATTGTCAGACTGCCGAAGAGTACCAAATTTTGTCATCTGTAACTCACTAACTTCCTCGAAATTCTTTATTATTCATAATATTATTCATGCGGTCAATACTATTCATGATTTATTATTCATGCGGTCCTCTCTAGTACAAAAGCTAAGTAATCCCTTTGTCCCTTTCTAATG
Organism: Dolomedes plantarius; assembly: GCA_907164885.2. Taxonomy (NCBI): domain Eukaryota; kingdom Metazoa; phylum Arthropoda; class Arachnida; order Araneae; family Dolomedidae; genus Dolomedes; species Dolomedes plantarius. The sequence goes on from OU015501.1 coordinate 90,061,538, forward strand.
AAGTTGTCATCAGATTTCTGATAGTAGATCGAACTGAAACTTCCACAACATTTGTGAAAGCTATGTCTATCTTCAAGAACTAAATGGGTACTCAAGGACTGAAAGACCATCTGCACCTTAATCATCCAAAAGCTATGTGCATGAGATTTCTCCCTGGTTGAAATTTTCGCATCTAAATAAAATTTTTAGGTGAATCAGGGAAAAGTGGACTAAAAATTGCAAAGCCTGAATTTGAATGGATGTGTAAAATAAGTTTTAACAGCTACAAATGTGAAAGTTATTAAAGATTACACACGAAAACCTCTAATTGAAAAGATACATTTGAAAGCTTTTGATTCATCAATTTAAAATTTTCAGAACCGAAAACACTTGTGAAATCCACTTGCACCTCAAATACGGGGTAAGTGCGTATCGGGCCTTCAATTAATGTCTGTTTTTCTCTGCGACAACGTTGGGGTAAGTGCAAATCTGTTTCTTTGACATTCTTGAATTGAACGAAGATTCCTTGAGTTATGCACTTCGTGTGCAAAAAAGTAAAGCCGAGGAAAAACAGAAAAATTATTTTAATGATAAAAGTAGAGAAGAACAGTTTAATATGTCAGCATAGAAGTGATGTAAAAGAAAATTTTTCTCATAACCATTAAAGAAAACTGCCCACTGACCCGAACATAGTACTTATTGGGGTAAGTGCGGACTTGGCTTAACACTTAAAAAATAAGAAGTGGAAGAAACAATTGATGATACAAATTGAACAACAGTATCAAAATTGTTAACTTACCACCAAAACTTCTTGAAAAAGCTTAAAATACGATGCATGATGATTGATTACGATTCACATACACATCTCATTTGTCCATATTAAATACAAATGTTGTATTTGTAGCCATCCCTAGTTGTTATACTTATTGCTAACGACCTTTGTTTTTTATCATGTCAAAATAAATATGTACTGGTGTAATATCCCACAGATAGCAACATTACAAGTTAATGCCTTAAAAATTATGTAGCCACTACGCAATTACCCCGACCTTATATACACTGAATTTTTTTCGATTATATATATATATATATATATTTATACTGAGCTGTTATTTTTGAAAGTGTCCCTGTTTAAAAATGAGTTAACTGGAATTTTAGTATGATATAGATACCTTCTCTTCATATTTATAATCATGCATTCAATAGAGTACGATTTTTTCGTAAAGTAAACAAATAATTTTGATTATAAAATGTTATCGCAATATTTTTTAAAAGTGGAATAAGTCCATTCCTAATAATTATAATCAAAACAACTTGCTTATTGCAATTATTGTTTATTATTACGACTTTAGTGTACAGTACCCTTTAGCAGATATTACTTAGCTAGTACAAGTGTCTTAAAAAACAACATCGTTAACAAGATAACTGTATTATTGTTCTGATGAAGTGGTGAGAAGTAATTTTACTGAATTTGTTTGCTTTTCTTTCGCAAGTCCTACTGTTTGTTATGTTTCTTTTTATTTTACCATTATAAATTGCACTAAACTTTTAAATTTAAAAGTTGTTTGCTTTTATTATCATTCTTTGATTTCATTAATGAGTTTCCTTATGGGCAACATCCGTGTAGGTGTACGTTATTCTTTTTGCATGGAAAAACCATTTATTTGGACTAAAATCTTCTTTTCTTTTCTTGTTGTAGAAATAAGATACATGAGAATTAGAAAAAGAAGAAAAATTTATGAATCGGATGAGGAAAGCAGTCTATGCAATATTAATTCAAGATTGCTACAAACTAAGAAGAGGATTAGAATTTTCGAATTAACTGTTATTCAACGACTGAAGAAGACAACGTTTGAAATTTTCGATCACATTATGAAAATTATCTATCCTAATAATAGCCCAGATCTATCCCTCTATCTGGAACGCTTCGGGAGTGACCACTTTATAAATATATCAGCCTATGGCATCCATTTGTTTTATGAGTTAGGTTTAACAAGTTAAAAGTAAAGTTAAAAAAGATTATTTGCTGTCTAAACCCAAATTATTTATTAGAAACAACGTCTCAGCATAAAATATCCTTCATTGTAACGCGTTTTCTGATATTCATATTCATTAGAAAATTATCTCTTTTCCACCACTTTTCGAGTTATCATAGTGTTTCATTTAAATTAATAATAAGTATTCATTTTATATACTCAGAACTTGAAAATGTAAACACGAGCGACTCATTCATTCACTGTGATTCATTCATCGTCGTTAATTTAAGAAAAAATGAATCCGAGAATCTTTTTCACAGTAAAACAGTTTTCATTACATTATTTTTAATATATATAGTCATATTTTCACCATATAATATATATTTTAACCAGATATTACAATAATGTCAAATTTAGTATTTTCGGAAAATTGCAAACCCGACGCATGCGTAGTGATATGTTCAAAACCATCTGCTTTCAAAGCGTACTTTTCAAAGCAAATACCTAAAATAACCACAACATTTCTTAAATTTTTAAAAGTGTTTATTTGAATATTTCTAAATTGCCAACACACGTGACTTTCATGTACTCACATGTGGCTTTCATGTGATTTTTTGTAAATTATTCTATTACGATGATAATATTTTTAATTTCTGTTTATTATTGTATTTTTAATATTACTTTTAATAGTACTTTATAACGATTTATGATCGATTTCTTATTTTTAATATCACTTATAATTAATATATATATATATATATATATATATATATATATATATATATATATATATATATATATATATATATATATATATATATATATTATATATATATTTGTAATAAATACAACGATCAATGTATGGAATTGATGTAAAAAAACGAAAAAATGTATTTATAAAAAATCATAAAGGATATTTTCATAGACAAAATAATCAAGAAGAAAATATTCAAATTAAATGTAATAGAACATTCTAACGAATATAGTACAGTTAACATAGTACAGTTTGAGGAATATATCTTTTACTGTATTTTAATATTTTTTTTGGATAATGTCCAAGAAGAAAAAAATTATATTGTTGTTTATTTCGTTGTTACACTCGTGACACAAAATTAATTTAAAGTATCACAAAAAGAAAAAAAACCACGTGGTCAACATTTAATAAATTAAATTCTAAAAATGAATCTTTAAAAATTCACCAAAAATCAGAAAAATGGAGGTAAAGATTTGAAAAAGATTTCATTTTAAAGGAATTTTTATGGTCTTTCATGTGATATAAATTTTATAACCCTCGGATTATTATTTTAAATACAAATTTCAAAGAATGTTACAAAAACAGTTTAAAAATTTAACTTAAAAAATCTAAGAAGAATTTTTCAAAAATCTCTCTTAGTGCACCCCTAACACTCTAAGAAGAATCGCCATGCAAAATTTCAGCCCTTTGGGTCCAGCGTTTTGGTCTGTGCGTTATATGTCAGTCAGTCAGTCAGTCAATCAGTAAGTCAGTCAGTGATTTACGGAACTGTTTTATATACACATTATACTTTCCTCTTGAACAAAATACGTATATAAAAATATTTTTCAACTTGTAACATCTTTAAATGAAAAATACCAAACACTTCAATGGTTTATATTTGGCGCGTGTTCATTTATGAATTAAAATTATTATACAGCTAAGTTAAATTTTTTGTATTAATTATTTAGCGTTACTGGAAAATTTACTTAGAGCGCAATGTAATACATTTAAAATGAATATTGACGAAAGTCCCAATGCTAAAAAGCGTCGTAAGACCGATGAACGGAAATGTAGATGGGTTTCAAAACAAAGTCAGGAATCGGTAAACCGAATACGTGCAGCAGACTGTTAAAAGACAGAATTTAATATTTCATAATTAATACATGTAATAGAATTAAGTAAAGTGATGCTATTATGTGGAGATCAGATTTTATTTAAATTTTTAATGGATCATAATAGTGCTGATATTGCATAATTTTAAATAATTAAACATGTGTATAATTTAAATAAAAGAAAGTAGAGAAGCTATTAAGTATACAAATAATATTGACTTTGAAGATATAAATTGATATAAATTAAATTAACACGTCATTTTTCACAGGGTAACCACTAGTGATCAGAAGATTATGAAAAGTAAAAGAAATAAAAGCGGAAAATATTATACAAAAACTGAAAATATTATTCCTGCAAAGAAATTCGAAAATAAGGATTGAACAAATGTGTGAATGTGTGCAAGAATCGTATTACAGAGAGAGATCGAATATCCCTTTTTAATTTTTTGGGGGAAATGGGAGATTTTAACAAACAAAATACATTCTTGTGTGCATCTACTCAGCGTACGCCAGTAATAAGAAGAAGAGGTAGAAATTTTAAGGAATCAGCCAGAAATTGTAGTCATAAATACTTTTTAAATATTGAAAAGGAAAGCGTTGCGGTATGTAAAAAGTTCTTTATAGGAACATTTAATATATCTATAGGCAGATTACATAGGGCTCTCAAAGCAAAGGTAATAGGAAAAGACTTACGTGGAAAAATGAAAGGATCTTGCAGAAAGAGTGATGAGGAACTTGTGGATGCCGTAAAAGGTCTTAAAATAAATTCCACACTATGAAAGCCATTACACGCGTTCTAATAATTCAAGCAGAAAATACGTGAGTTCTAATTTGAACTTAAGAAAAATGTACAACTTGCATGTCAAAAAGTTCGAAGAGAACAATACAATATTTCTCAGCGAGCAAATATATAGGAAAATGTTTAAGAATAATTTTAATTTAAGTTTTCATCACCCATATAAAGATACGTGTCAAAAATGCGATTTGCTAAATATGAAAATAAAAGCTACCTCAGACCTTAATGAAAAAAGCAGCCTTTTAGAAAAACATAGCATACATTTAAGTAATGCAGAACTGGCTAGAAATCTTTAAAAGAAGATCAAAACTTAGCATCAACGAACCCAGATAAATATTTCGCAGTTTCGTTTGATCTACAAAAGGCCCTTCCATATCCCAAATTACCAGTTTTTGTTGCATACTATAAGCGAAATATGTTATGTTCTTAATGAAGGTTTTCATAATTTTTATGACAACAGGATTCATATGTATGCGGAGGAAACTGTAAATCTAGAGGTACAGAAGAAATAGCATCTTGCTGTCTGAAACATATTCAGAATGTTGCAACCCAACACCATATTACAGAATACAGTGACATATGTACGACCAAAATTGAACTATTAAGCTCGCATTGGTGTGGTTAAGGATTGTTTCAATCAGCTGATAATAACATAAATGTTATTGACCACAAATTTCTACTTTCGGGTCATTCATTTATTCCAAACGACATAGATTTTGGAGTTGTGGAAATAGCATTAAAGAAAAAGGATCAATTATTTATTCCTCGAGACTATTATAATGCAATAGACTTGCCAAAAAAATAGCTTCATTTTGTATGAAATGAAAGGAAAAGATTTTGCCTCAACCAAATCTCTAGAAGAGGCAATATCAAGTAGGAAAAAAAAATACGAACGGAGAAATTATAAACTGGCTGAAAATATGCTGGAAGAGGTTTAACCCTTTCAGGGGCAACCTCCTCTACCACTTACACTGTGCAGATCTTTCCCGATTGTTTTTAACCTAAATAATATTGAAAATTTTTTACCAATTAAAGATTGCAAAATGTTTTTACTTCATTAAACTGATAACAGATGGCAGTACTAGCCATTTGTTTGCTCATTTAACTGGAATACATTGAATGGAAGTGAAAAAAGTCTAGATTTAGGCGTTTGCACTGTGCAAACGGCGCCCCTCAAAGGGTTAAAAGGGAATGAACAGCACAACATTTTTACAAAACTGGTATGGAAAAAAAATGCTCTATTTAAACCAATTTTTTTTGGGAAAAAAAGGAAGACCTAAACACCTCAGCAAAATTACTATGTTGCCACTGTACAAAACTTTAAGACCTATAACAAGAGAGGAATACAACGATATGAGAAGTTTACTGCTTTACATGCCACCTATTTACCATGAACACTTCACTGTGCTAACTGTAAAGGAGAAATAAGTTTCAAATATAATTTATTTTATTTTAAGTTATCTTAATGAAGTAATTTATATTTTACACTTGTTTATTTAAATCAACTTTTAATATAACTTAAATTATTTCTCTATAAACTTAGTTATTCGTTCATTTACATGTCTTCATTTTAATTATTTTTTTTTTACATTAAAAATCAATTTCAGTGAAGCTAATGTTTATAAAATATGGACTTAAATTTCCTCTTGTTTTCATTTCTTATATGTTATTTTTGAAAGCGGTATAAGTCCATTTGGAGCTTAAAAAAGTCGTTTATTTTTAAAAATAATTTAATAATTCTTATCTCATAATAAAATTTAAAAGGCTTATAGTGTTAAAAACGTCACTCGAATTGATTAACGTTTGCCAATATTTTTAAATTAATTCAAATGCAAACCCTTAAATATCTCGATACATGAAAAAATGGACTTATACCTCTTTCAAAAATAACAGCTCATATATATATATATATATATTATATATATTCTGAAACAAAGTTCGAATGATGTAAACTTTTAAAACCATATTCCTACTTTTCTAAAACAGTATTTAAAATTTATACATACCATCCATTAGAAAGATAAAAATAACATCCATGCATTACCATGTTATGTTTAATAATTTTAGTGTTAATTAATACGCTACAAATATTTTAAGAGAAAAGGATTATTTAATATTTTCCCTATACGGGACAATATTCTCTCCCAAATATCCTCATAGGGAAAGTTTTACACTTAATTTCTCATCTAATAGAAAAATTATGTTTCTGAAGTCGATTTAAATATTCTTAAATTTACCTTACTTAACTGATGTCTCTTTGAGAACTACGGTTCGTGTGTAGTACACTCTAAAATTTTAGTACTAAATGAATAACTATATTAATATTTGATCTCCAGTGTACATAAAAATGAGCCCAGTACTTTGTTTTAGATGGGAAAAATTACTTTTTTTCTTATAATTGAAAATCTTTTACTGGATGAAAATTTTTAAATTACTATTTTTGTGTATTAAATTCGTTGGCAAAAACAAACTCAGGTTAGAGGAATGATTTCTCTTTAATTACATTGCTTTCTGTTTGATTAAGTAAAATTATTTATTCTCCTGACAATTTGTTCTGCAACACGAATATGATGTCCCTTAAATACTCGACCAGATTCATTTATAATTAAACTAATTATTAGAATATTATTGATATTATTTTAATATCGAGAGAATCTAGATCAAACTTCCATTATTTTAGGTATAAAATGTTTTGCTATATTCAATAAAGAAATCGTTTATACCTCTCCCGTTTCAGTATATAATGTACACTGGTATACTTATTTATGATCACCCGAACACTTAGCACGTGCCAAATTATTATTGAAAGTCAATTTTAGTATTTACTTTGTACCATATTTTGCCAACAGAAAATCACTACCTTATGATTTAACGCTTTCCTTGGCAATTCGTATAGTGTTTTTATTGCTATCTTCAGCATTTAGGAAAAGGTGCAATATGTTGTTACTTTTTCTGAGCAATTCCTTCATCAACAAATATCTGAACCGGCATCTTGCAATAAATATAGAAAATAATATCAGAAATAGATAAAGTATTGTTGTACAGAAATTTACGAGTGAATACTTTCTTTAATTACGCTTGTAAAGTGTAATATAACAAAAGGAATGATGCTTTAGAATAGGGATATATGTTAGTAATTTGTACATGAACATGAATGTGGTTTTTGATGTGAAAATATTTCTTTCGATACATTTAATTAGCTTTAAAGAAGTATTTTGGAGTGTATATCATTAAAACATTCCTTCCCTTAACTTATCACTTAATGCAAGAGTTTGAACTGTAATTTAGCTAAATAATCGGTAAAACATAATCAAGGATATTTCAGTTCTTTTTTTTGTGTTATAAAAGAAACTTTCAACGGTATTAAACAATTAAGGTACATGCATATCTTTGAATTACTGAAATAGCATATCAGTACAAGGCATAAATTTTGAAAATTACTTGACTGACTTTTTGAAAGTTATAATTTTGAAAGTGCAATATAACAAAAAGTTGACATTATATTTTCATTTAATCACACCTTTAAAGTAATTCATGGTTCATATAATCCTGAAATCAATAAATCATAAGAGAAAAAATCCCCTAAAGCATTCTAAGGTAATTCGCACTTCAATATCGAAGTCCTCTTGAGATTTATGTTCAGGCCTTCATAGAAAAGTTTCTATAATTATGGATATTTACCATAATAAAAAATAACATAAACAGACTCTCTGTAGAACGTTTAACTTTCCAAGTCTATTATTTTGTTAAAGTAACGTTTAAATGATACAATGCTTTTCTATATTCTAAGCCTTGCATCAAGTAAGTATTTCTATTGTACAGCAGTTATATACGGCAGTATGGAAGTTGTTTACTGGGTAGATTCTAGAGACGTTAAATCGAATTGGGTTCTCTAGAATTTCAGGGTCAATTCTCAGGGTCTATTTCAACACACTGAACTCTTATATTTTTCCTTAATATTCCGACATACTTGGACCGATTCTTTCGGTTGCTTAGAATGGTTGGCGTTGGAATGTACAGGAAACCGTTCATAAAGCAAGAGATTCAAAATTTGATGCTCTACAAGGCAATTGTAAAAAAATATAATAAAATGTGAGAAAGTGTTTCTCGGTGGTTCCCGAATAATAGGTTTTTTGAATACACCACTCAAATGTTCATGACCTCATGATGCAAAACATTTATACATTATGGGATATGCATTTGAGGGTAGACTCCGAAGTTGACTTAGGGCCTGTTCACATAGGAGTTCCGTTGCGTGCGTTAAGGAAAAAATGATGTTGAGACGAAAATAACCAATCATAGGCGTTAAAAATTTCATTGCTAATCGTTTGGAAGCCTATGATTGGTTTATTTTCGTCTCAACGTCATCTTTTCCTTAACGCAACGCAACGGACTCCCTATGTGAACAGGCCCTTAGGATCCACGGAAAATGTTAGCCTATGCACGAAATAAATCGCTTCTTCTTCTCGAGATCTTTTAGACAGGACGGAATATGAAACTAGTTAGTGATAATTTGTCAATTTCTTGGTGGTATATTGGCAAAATATCTCACTCTGGAGTTTGATTCCCACCAGAGTAGTATTTATTTAGAGAGAATAAACTCTGAGAAATTAAGGTGGTTTGGCATGTAGTGTGCAGGGTGTATTATTCTGGTCGATGAACTTGGTGTGATTAAATATTTTCCTGAGATGAAAACACATAATCTCATTTAGCCAAATTTAGAAGCATAAATTTAATATTAAAACTTACAGCAGTTATCAAAAATTGGGTTTCTCTACTACGTATTAGCCAAGAATCCCTTCCCTTCAATGGCTTTTGCTTTTCTCCGAAACTGTAACTTGGAGTTTTGTTTGTTTCTACGAAATCTAGTATTACAATGTGTACGCCTTCGAACTCTTTGAGAAACAAAAGAAAATGATTTTGGGTGCATAGGCTACTTACTTCCATGGATCCAAAGTCTAGTTCTGAGTGTACCCTGAAACGCATATCCCTATATCTATAAATGTTCTGTATCATGCAAGAAGACATGAACATTTGAGTGGTGTCAGATCAAAACCAACAATCTCCATCAGACATTCTTGTATTTCGGTAAAGGGCGAAGAAATATCTTATGCATTTTTAAAGATATAATTTGAAATAACCATTTAAAAAATTTCCACATTATTTTTTAATTCAGAATTAAGCCATTTTACAACAAATTTCGTATAACGAATGAAGTATACTGACTCAATTTTAAACAAGAAAATGGAAATAGCCAGTTTTGATATACACCAGTCATTCATAAATCCCGTAGTAAGTTCTTTCTATATTTCCGTTACAGCTACAACTTTGTTAGTTCCATTCGGAATTCTATTCACTGAACTCTTGACTTCAGGAACTTGCATACTCCGTAAACTTTTACCTTTATTCACCCCTTTGCCAGATCCACTGCTGGGTGGTACTCTTTGAGACAAACAGTAAATACTTCAAGACATCATTTCCTGAAATGCTAGAATCCATTTCTGTCCCTCTACAATTTACTGCATGCGATGCCACTCAAGTCTTTACAATGTTGCATAAATTCCACATTACAAAATAAATAAAACCGTAACAGAACTCTCGTTTATTGTATCATTAGCTGAAAACCCGTACTTCACTACGGAGCACAGTAAAATTAAATACAACGGTCAATGTATGCAATTAATGCCAAATATATATATATATATATATATATATATATATATATCTACATACATACATATATATAATATATCTATATGATATTATCATTATATATATATATATATATATATATATATATCTATAGTATGTATATATACACTGCTGGCCACCCAATTGCAACACCCAGAAAGACAAGAATATCATAACAAAATTTATTTGTAGATACATGTTCACCAAGTATCAAAGGATTAAATTTATAGACTTCTGTGAAGTGTGGTTCCTGCCAAATCAGTAGCCAGAAGTAGCCGCCATTGTTGGAGATCACCGCTGTCACACGCCTCGGCATTGATTCAAGAGACTTTGGATGAGTTCTTGGAGTACAGCAGACCAAGCAGCTTCAACACGTTGTCAAAGTTGATCAGCTGTGGCAGATGGGGATGGAATCTGGGTCAATCGTAGAGCAACCATGGACCACATGTGTTCTATCGGCGAAAGATCCGGAGAGCGAGGGCGTCCAGGGAAGCAATTCAATCTGGCGATTGACGAAGAACCGTTGGACAATGCGTGCCACGTGTGGTCGCGCATTACCCTGTTGAAATATGGCTGTGGGCAAGCCCTGAAGGTAAGGAAGGACAACTGGCTCCAACACCTCGGAGATGTAGCGCTGTCTGTTTAAAGTACCGGCAATGCGTACTAGAGGTGTGCGAGAGTGATATCCAATACCGCCCCATACCATAATACCTGGTGCAGCACCAGTGTGGCGGTGCATAACGCAGCTGTTCAGCATCCTATCTTCACGGTGTCTCCAGACTCGAATGCGACCATCGTGGTGTTGCAGACAGATGCGTGACTCGTCAGTAATTCATTTTCATTCCATTCTGCCGTCCACATCCTTCTGTCATCGCACCATTGGATGCGGAGACTTCTGTGGTTCTGCGTCAAGGGTAGACAAAGCAATGGACGTCTTGCGGACAGACCAGTCTGCTGTAAACGGCGTCGAATGGTACGGGCAGACACTGGATGATGCGTTACAGACTGCTGTGCTGTGCTATGGTTCGTGATGTGACTGAGCGATCCGTCACTGCCATGCGCACAATTTGCCTGTCATCACATGAAGTGGTGCGCTGAGGTTGATGCGATCGAACACGCCGGTCTGTCGTACCCGCCTGCATCCAACGATCACATATACGCATTACAGTTGTTTGGTTTCGTCCAACACGACTACCGATTTCCCTGAAAGATAATCCACAATCTCGGTAGGCCACTACCTTCCTCTGTCGAACTCGGATACTTGATCAAAGATGATCGCTGTTTTCGACGAGGCAATGATGTTTTTTTTGAAAAAACCACAAGAAAAACACAATTGCCGAACTTGAAATCGTCGAAATCTCCAGCCTTAAATAGCGCTTTGAAGTGGCGCACAGGCGCGAGTGATGTGCGTCTGCGCTGAAATTCTAATCATTGAATATCTCACCTTCGTTAATGCATAATGTAAATTTCATGTTTTTGCATGTTTCCTTCGGGTGTTGCATTTACAGTGGCCAGCAGTGTATATATATATATAATATTATATATATATATGATATATATATATATATAATAAATCGTAAGGGATATTTTTTATAGACAAATAATGTAGAAGAAAATATTCAAATTTAAACTAATAGAACATACTAAACAATATAGTACAGTTAATATAGTACAGTTTGAGGAACATATCTTTTACTGTATTTAATATTTTTTTGGATAATGAATAATTGTCTGCCGAATTAGCAAGGAAAAAAAATATTTTTTTTGTCTATTTCATTGTTATGCACCGTGACGCAATATTAGTCTAAAGTATCACAAAAAGAAAAGGAAACCACGTGGATCAGCATTAATAAATTAAATTCTAAAAATTAATTTTTAAAATTGAACAAAAATCAGAAAATGGAGGCAAAGATTCGAAAAGATTTCATTTTACGAGGAATTTTTATCATCTTTCTTCTGATGTAAATTGTATATCCCTCAAATTATTATTTTAAATGCAAACTTAAAAAAAGGTACTAAAACAACATGAAAAATTTAATTAAAAAAATATAAGGAGAATTTTTCAGAAACCCTTCTTAGTGCACTATAAGAGAATCGCCCTGCAAAATTTCAGCCCTTCAGGTCCAGCGGTTTTGGTCTCTGCGTTATATGTCAGTCAGTCAGTGTCAGTCAATCAGTCAGTCAGTTGTTACGGAACTTTTTATATATATAGATAAAGAATATATGCATAAATAAGATTCGTATAGTTTTTAAGTCTAATTTATATCTTCTTGTAGTTTCAATGTTTTTTAAATTCTTCAAAGAAAAACAGATAACTGACATTCTATGTATCAAACTCTAGAACTTCTTTGGAGCGAGAGTTTAAATGAAGAATTAAGGGAAACGATTCAAATATCTTTTCTCAGGTTTAACATTCTTTTGTGTCAAACATAGATATTCATGTTACACTGATATAAGAAGACTAAATATAACAGAATATAAAGCGTTTGCAGTTGTCAATATCACCGGATTTTTTAAAAGTACTTGCATAACTAAAACAAAAGGAGCATATCGGTTTTGTGAATAAGATGGTGACGATGGTGTCTACAGCATTGCAGTCATATGTTACTATATGACCTGGGTAAATAAGGAAAAACGTCGGTCTCGTTGAATAATGATACTTGCGCTGAATATGTGAATTTAATTATACAAGCCAAAGTGGTTCATCACATTATCCTCGTCATAATAGAGTCATATCATTAATTATTCCATGACAAAAGTTTCTATTCATAAACTATTTTAGTAAAATTACCGTCTTGCATATGAAAAAAAGCGCGAAAAAAAGGTTGCGATATAGGAGTGGTTATAGGATGTAAACTAGCGATTTTCAACACACCTTTTTTTAAATCGGTAAGGGAAAATAACAATATCTTATTCATTTTTGAGATATAAATTTGAATTTTTTTCAAAAATTCCCGCACTATTTTTAATTTAAAAAAATTTCATTTTAACTGGATCGAAATACTATAAGAATGTTTCCCATAATTCAATTTTGAAAGAAATCGAGATGATAGATTTATTCCTCGCATTCTGATATATTACACGTTGTTAATTTTTCAATTAATTATTAAAAACTGGGGAACAATTCTATAAACCCTGCTGGCGTTTAGGATAAGGAAACAAATAACTACTGAAAAAAAATATGAACAGTTTTACTTATTATTCATCTGTGCACCTGAGATAAATAAATTTACCCACTCAACGTTCAAACAGACAATAAAAACAACTCTTCCGATCCAAATAATTCTTCAAAATTCTAGTACAAAAACTAAAAATTCATAAATATATTAAATTATTCTTGGCATTATTTGATGAAAGAAATGTTTAAATTTCGTAATACGATTTAGGGCAGTGTAAAGACGGCAATATTTTTACAAAGGGATATATATATATATATATATACACTTATCCACGTAGTAAATGTCCTGTAAATGTAAATTTTATCATTTTAAGATTAGTCTAAAGAATAATTATGATTAAATGTGATTTGATTAATAGAAATTAGACTCAAACAGCTGTTATTTAAATAACAAAATACCTGTATTTAAAGCGAAGACAATGTAAATCCACTCATACAGATAAATAGGTTTTACTCTGTATTTAACAGAATAAAAACACATTAAAACATTTTAACTAGTGATTAGTAATTAAAACTTACCAAAGAATTTCATCTGTACCGTAAGTGGTTAATTTACATTTGCATATTAAAACTGATATCATAAAATATCAGATATCTTTCGATCTACAATGACGAAGTAAGACATAAAATATATTGATTTTTAAATATGTGTTTAATTCAATATACAATATTGTTACTAATTCTGAATATTAAAATGATAAAAATATTATTTGTTATAAATTATTTTAATTATCTTATAATTATTTTTAAAATATTATAGTAATTTTGGATTCCTTTTGGCCCCTCGTACTGCAAAAGCGACCGTAGTCCTCCCAACCAAAAAAAACTTCTTAATAAGTTCAACATTAAAATAATTTAAATTTAATAATTTCTTTAATCATGATTAATTTAAATTCAGTGTTTGTATCTTGAAGTTTAACTGCTTTGATTCAAGTCTAAAAAATTTATGTTATGGCAGTATTTGTTCCTGTTTAAGCATTTCACTCTCTATGAACGGGTTTTAACGTGTTGTTTGTTGAAGCATTGATTCTACGTCGCCTGCAATATGCATCATGCTTCATCGGTTTTAAGAAATTTCTTATCTGTAACTTCGCCACTTGTTTTAAGTGATTCTGAGGACTACGTACAAGATAATTAATTCTACTGTTCTTGAGGGTTTTTTTCCCTTCAATTTTTGAAAAATTGTTTTGTGTCAAGGAGTTTCTATCTTAATGATTTTTATGATTCAAAAACAATCATTCATTTATTAATACCTGTCAGCACCATGTATAAAGAGATGTTATCATTACACTTTACATCATCAGTTTTCGTAACTTGTTTATTCTGCGTGTGTTAAGTCTTGAGGTTCTTTAATACATTTTTCGTTTCTCGTAGGAGAATACTTCGATTTGTTCCCTTTTCTGAAAGTCCTTAGATTAAAAGTTCACGTCTTGCAGTTTTGTTTATTATTAATTCTGTACATCGGGGTATCTTTCATCCATAAATTTTTTAAAAGTTATTTGTATATGTGTTTAAAATCGAATTTTGCAGAGGGGATTGTACACAAATCACTCCATAATCTTTTTATACTAATATAATTGTTCAATGAATATTTTAAGTCTTACCATTGACACATCAAAGTCAAAGAGTAATTTATATAAACAATGAAATGTCTCTAGCAGGCCACCCATATTCGACGACAACCTCTCTAAACGGCCATGTTTTCTTTAAGACTCAGTAGATCCAACGGTAGGAAAGAAACCCCTTTTCCACGACACTCGCCAAAAACGCCACATTTATTTCCTGAACTATTATTGGCCGCCATAGAGAAGTTTTACTACACACACACGCACACACACACCACACACACATACGCACACACACACACATACGCACACACACACACACACACACACACACACATATATATATATATAATTGTATTATATATATGCGCGTATGTGCATACATACTTGTGTTTATGATGTCTATATGTTGCTTTGTTTAGAAAAATAATGAACCGGAAACGCAAAAAGAGTGTTTCTAAATCTATAAAGAAAGCAAAATACGTATGTTCCCATAAAACATAGATCTGGGCAACTAAATGATTACTAGATATTCACAAATTATTTTTAACCCTGTAAAAAGGTGAAATAAAACTCTTTCCCTAAGTGCAGTAGAATATAGACTGTGGTTTTATGCATTTGTATCAGAAATATGGCGCTAGAGAAACAAGCTTAAACTGATAAACGTGAGAGTCTGTTCTATTTAAATGAGAAATGATAAATAGCTGGGAATAACTTGGCAAGTCTCGTGTGTGTCCATTAATTTAAACAAATAGAATATTCCTTGACATTTCCACATCTCCACATTCATCATCACTAAAAATAATCGAACGCTGAATACTTGGTGAATAAAAATTGTGTTTGCTTCTTTCTAAAACTAGAAGATTCCAGAAGATTCGTTGTCCACTTTTTTCGCCCTTTCGGTATTATTTGGAAATATGCTAAGTGACTTTGCTTCTGAAAGAATGGAAGAGACAGCCAATCACGTACAAGTAGCTCGGTGACAAGGCTCTATTAGACACTGCAGTTTGGGCGCAAGGAGTCTAATATTACGTTTTTTAAATGATTTCCTAGGTGACACTTTGAGGGAACGAGTTTTATCAGTCTTCGAAGCGCAAATTGGGAAGTTTTTATTAATAGTTTCCTTGACACATTTCCTCTTATTTTTAAAAGATATGAAGGGCTGTATATGATTTTATATAAATCGGTAATCATGGCTCATTAAAATATATTTAAACATAAAAAGCGATAAATTTAATAATTATGGCTTAATATATTTGAAGTTAAAGATTTCTTTTTCTAAAACTAAAATAAAAAAAAACAACTCAATTTCTTTTAAGAATTGAAGATTTTCCCCTTCGGTTTAGAGCTGAATTTTTTTAGCTTACAAATTAATTATTAGGAATGTTCTAAATTACATTTAGTAAGCCTGATGCTTGAAATTATCACAGTTTCTTTATACCAAATCAAAGAAAACTTAATCTATAGGTTCTGGTATGTACTAAAATTTTGTAATTGATATCTATTTGCTTAAATACTTAAATTGATTTAATTTGAAATATAAAAATTTTAAATTTCAATTGTTTAATAGGAAGATTCATGCAGTCTAAATGTTCCCCGTGCTTTTATTATTAATATCTGCAAAACTTTTACGCCATTGTTAAATAGTATACTAAATACACAAAATATAGTTTCTATCCAAATTTTCTTTTAATTTTATGCTATTTACTAAAGTTGAAACACATTGGGCACACCACAATCTTGAGTATTGAACCGTAAGAATATAGCTATACAGTTATATTTTCTGCATTTTATACGAAAAAATATTTTTGTATTTAATTATTTTGCCTATACATTTATATTGACATTTATACACTGATAATGGTCAACTTTTTTTAACGGTCCTGGGAATTCTTTTGTCAAGTTCAGATTGCTTCAACATATATTAATAGCAAGAAAAAATAAACTGCTATTAAGTATAATTTACTTTATGGGAGTATCTACAAAAAATTAACAATAATATTAATCCCGTAAATCTATTAATTATAAAAAGGAACTAATTTGTGTACAAGAAATATTTTATCGATGAACATTTAAGAGTTGAAGCTCTTGGATTATGGTACATGAAAGTTTTAATGAATTAGTTATTTTGGTATGAAAGCTTTTACAGGTATTCGAAACTGAAATAGATTTAATCTTATTACCAAATTTAATAATTTCAAATAACCGATTCGGTTTCTACTAATCTCAAAGATCATTAGAATTAATGGAAACGTTTTAACTAAAATATGTATTGATTACACTGTCTGATCGCTGAAATACTTAACATGAATAAAATCTTTTGGTTATATGATATGATAAATTTGTGAAGGGAAACCATAAAATTTCGTTTGATAGAATAATATAAAATAGACTAAAATGTTGATAGGTTGCTCAACGGATGCCATATGATTTTTTTCCCTTAAATATCATTCTTTGAAAGTGGTTTTGTCTTTTTATTTCTTTTATAGCTTTAAAATTGATTTGTTCGCTTTATATGGGGGTTCGTTATATCCGAACCGTTTAGAAAAATGCTAGAGTTCATAAAATGTGTAACTCATTAGTTGCAACGTGTATTCCATAATGATGTATTAAAAAGGATCATTAATGAATGAAATCGACTAAAATCGATTATGTTAAACTGACACAATACTAATTATATTACATACAATAGGAAAACGGCGGGATCAAAATTTTCGTTCGTTATATGCGTTGAGTTCGTTATATACCGGATTCGTTATAACGGGGTTCAATTTGGGACATGCTGGACATGCTGACAAGGACATGCTGATGTACGAATGTAAACATGACCATGTCTAGCCTAGACACGAAGGTATTTAATGGCGTTCGTCGGGATTTGAACTAAGCACCCCCAGTTCGAAGCCCAACGTGGTACCACTAGGTAACTGGGGCCTAATAAATACTTAAATAGCTTGATTTAAACACATAAGCACTATAACACATGAACTGGCTGCGATATTATAATTCTAAATTCAATGAATTCATATAATGAGAAAAAAATATTTTTAACTTGAATCAATTTACTTAGATATTTGTAATAAGAATCATGCATCGGTTATGATAGCAAGTTTGTCTTGTTATCTGATAATGTGTTTTAGTGAGGGTCATATTACAGAAATATCACTACATTCATTTTTTTACTTTGATTGATCACCAAAATTAAATAATTTATTTTTAGGGCAAAACTGAAAAAGGTTATGTTCTTATATTACATGGTCTGAATTGCTCCTGAATATTTTTTTTGAAACTGAAGCCTTTCCTCCTCTGAAGTTCTATAAATTAATTTCTACTCTGATAAACATAGTTTATTTGAAATTTCTGTGACTTTTTTTCCCCTTTTGTATCTTCCACACCCAATTTAATATCTTATGCTTTTAAAGATAATACATTTTATTTCTTTTCAAATGTAGACATTCGTTTCATTTATTATCTTATAAAGAGATCACAGCTGGTATTTCAAACTTACTATTATAACGGATCACGTATGCCTGTATGTTTGTTTTTGTCTATATGGTAAGAATGAAAATTTTTCAAAGAATATTGGTTTTGTGAAAAGAAAAATACCTGAAAATAGAAACGTATGTATAATACTTCATCTTTTCTTATAGAAATATAGTGTAATAGCAAATAGTAAAGTCTTTTGGCTTGAACATTCAGTGGTTTTTGTATTCCTAAACAGTTTAACCTTTTTATTATTCTTTATATATTTTTCTATAGTTTTTTAAAATTGCGATATTGTTTAAGTAAATGTAATTTAATCTTACATCATTCGATTCTTATCTACAACTTAAACAATATGCGTCCATCAAACACATATAATGAAAAGTTTATTGTTTAAGGTAAATAGAATTTCTCAAAGAAAAAAAATCAATAACAGAATCAATAGCTCTTGAAACATAAGTCGATGTTTGAAGCTTAAAGAAAAAGGAACAGTATTTTTTTACTGAATCAATTCAACCCTCACCAGAGTATTTGTTTATTACAAAAGGTGTTTCGTTTCCGTCTGTTGAAACTTTAACTTCTAAAATAATGCGGTTTAAGTATCTACTTGAACTGTTGAAAAGGAGTGCTTCAGCGGCGTTTAAATAACTTGTTTCAGTTATCTTCCATTGAACTTTAAGATATACTATTTTTACAACGACCTTGAAAATGAATAGAAGAGAGAGTGAACAGCAATTTTTAAGAGAAAGATAACGTGTCTGGCGATTTTTTTCCTTACTTAGGGAAATAAGTTTAGTTGGTCATGAGCCATCACTTAATGTGAAATAACAATGTTGATTTATAAAAGTTAAGAGAGATAAAGTATTTGATAATTGAAATTTCTACTGGATTAGTGTATATTTTAAGCATTCACTAACTTGCGAGGATAACATTAAATCAGCTCAAAACAAAAATAAAAGTTGGAAAACAAGCTCATAATTATATACAAAATGAATGCTGTATATCAGCCTAAAATCTCAATAAATGCTAACATTTAATGATAGGGCTGAAATTGAATAGTGTCCAATAGATCTCGAAAAAACAGATATGCGAGATCAGTTTTGCAAATTGTGATAAGTTTTCAAGTCGGGTTAAAACATCACTGCTTTATAAATACTTTCAGTAATTTATTTTAAGAATATTCCGTCCATCAGTGCTTATTAAGTGCATCTAAAAATAATTTTCTGTCTTAAAGAGTAATTTGTACATAAATAAACATTTCCAATTTTCTATTGTTTCGCATCAAAACAGTATGCTTGTGAATATAAGCAGTGGGAATGGTATTATTAATCTGAACATTTCTACGGTGGTTATTGAAAGGTCCAATGATTAGCCCCAACAAACTCAATCGAGTTCTCCTTGTCACACTGTAATGATTAGACGAGCATCTATTGTATTGTATTCCGTTCAGTTCTCCCGCTAACAGAGAGAGAGTAAAGGAATTTCTAGCGTTGTAAAAGGTATTATTCGGAACATAAGCAGCTTGGCAGTGGTAATCTGTTGAGAAATAATAAATTAATCTTTTTGAAGTTAGTATCTATTAACATAAATTTATGTCCCATTAAACAGCATAAGTTAAATTTGTTGAAACTTCTCGATGCGGTTCAAAAATATTTCACCTATAAATGAAATAATTTCAATCATTTTAACAGTAATAGTTCGTTTTGGGGAGATTATATCTATTGCAGTATGTTTGTACCTCATCTAAATGGGATAGTGACGTAATTTTTAACTTTCTGTAACTTCACATACATTTTACATTTTTTCTTTAGTAAATAACTCGAATGTTTAGTAACCTTTTAAAACTATGATTTATAATATTAATGATAAGAATAAGAATGATTGTAAGTTGCTTTTTGAAAGGCAAAGAAACAGTGTAAATTTAGTTATTCTAACTGTTTTGAACTTACAATGAAATAGAAGGAAAAGAAATTGCGTTTACTTTCCATTGTTACCTATTTATTTCTACCTATTACCGACCTCTTGAGATCGTGTTCGATGTAGAATACTTAATATAAAAATGAAGATGATAATAATAAAAACAATAATTGTAACATAAATAGTCAAAATAGTTATATGGAATATTTCAAAGGAATAAGGGACAATGGTCACTGAAATTTTACTAAATTTTGGGTCAAAAGTTAATAAGCAAAGAATGAAGGAAGAAATACATGAATCCCATTTAAAGAGAAACTTCTTGAATATACTTATTACATCGAAAAAAATGTGTTGCATTAGGACTATAAATATAAATATAAGTTCGCTGCAGTTTACATAAAAAATACACACTATTAGAAATAACAAGACATTTTTACGCTGATAGAAATAATTATTTAGTTCATTTTATTATCAAGTAATTTTCTGACTCACATTTACATAAATTCTTCATGTGCTGTAATTCTCTATTAATAAAAATCATTCATATTTCATTAATATTTCATTGTGAATATTTATTGAATTAAACTGTTCTTCAAAATATATAACTTTGGTGCCCGGTAAAAAGGACTTAAGTCAAAAACAGTGATTTAAAAGTACCAAGTTATTGACTTTTATACCAATAGAAGAACAATAATTTCTAATTGAGTCTTTGGTACAAAGAAATGTACATTTGCATAAAAAAATTGACTTAAGCCTTTTATGCAAGTCAAAAGTTTTTTTTTATCAATATTAACAAAAATCTAAAAATCACTTTTTTATTACTCAAGTCCTTTATACTGTTCACCATAGATAAACGGGAGCATATTCAATAAGCCTGATTAATCAATCCTCGCACCACTTGAATTTCACATCTGTACTAAGTTAGTTTTTTAAAATATAGCGGAATCTTTTCAATGTTTTCTTATTATTGCAAACGTGATATGCATTCAAAATACATTGGTGTCGAAAATTATCTTTACAGTTATTATTTCTTTTCTAAAATCTAACTGTCACACTTTTTTCAATTTTAATTTTAAATGTTTAACTTTTAAATGTTTTCAATTTTATATGTTTCGTTATCATATGCACTTACATTCCATGTTTCAGTTTATATTTATATTTGTTTTTATGTCTTATGACTCTATCTATTCCCAAAAACAATTTTATTCAATTATATAGAACAGTTTTTGAGAAATGGTGTTTTTGTGCATGTAAAGATAATTTTGAACACCAATGTATTTTAAGTTAAATAAAATTAGAAAAAATATTTTTTTCAAATCACTTGCGAGATTTTTGGATTTTTTAATATATTTATAGTTATTCTTTCAGAAATACATCTTTTAAATTCCACCGAATAGCTAAATACAACAATTATAGTTTTAAAATTATTGTTGTAATACAAAATACTATATAGTAAAGTCCTAGTAGAATGTGACTCGAAATCAAAAATGTAAAAAAAAGTAAGTGGAATTTCTAAAAAGATCATAGAAACCATTGATGAGAAGAACGCCTGTTTGACCCACTCTAAAGAATTGGAGGCCACAAGAGGTTGTTGGGAACAAATAAGTTGAAGATAAGCTTCCTAAATCCCCAATAATTTACAAAGTGGAAACTAGTTTCAAGTCAACAGGTAAAGTTATATTTATTGGTACGAAACTAGATTTCATAATACAAATTGTTTGGGTTTTAATAAACTTTCATTGGGTGAACCAACTAAAGAAAAAAAGTAAAGATAAAAATTGTGCACATTTAATAGACAAAGAAAATTTTTTTCATGAGAAAATATCTTGTAGAAAAATTATAAAGAATTACGCATTGTAAATTATGCAAGTATTTTACTTCAATTATCTTGAAAATAAATACACAAAAATGCAGAATTTCTGCATCTTGATTTTCCATCATTAAAATTCAAACATTATTTAACTGTAAATGCTTCATAGATGAAGTGCTTGTTTTCATTTGTAACTCATTTTAATATGTTACTTTAAAATTTCTATACTTTTAATGATCAAAAGAAAGTGAAAAATGTAAATTTTTTATGGGAGAATTTACTGAATGTTGCAGAATTTCTTTATATTTTCACGTAGAAAAGGAATCCTTAAAATTGAACATTAATTACAATGTATTCCCCATTTCAAGCAGTGTATTTTATAAATTTTGATTCAACTGAATTCACTAGTATTATGTTTAAACATAGTAATCATCTTTTTCTAAAATTATCAAAATACCTATCAGTTCATTATTAGTTTAAAAATATGTAACAATTCTCGTATTCACAACGTGCTTATAGTGATAACATGGTAAGAATCAAATAAATTGCAAATAAAACTCTTTGTAATCAATAATCCTATAAATAATTTCGAATTGATTTGCCCTATTTGGTGAAGGTTCGAATGAGAACACTCAATGGGATTCTAATATAGGATTAACAAGTATTGGTCGTTCTGAAACTAGTTGCAAGACATTGGCAAGAATTTAAATTTCAGTCTTTAGTAATAATTTAAATTAGCAAGAATTTAAATCAGCAAGAACTTAAATTTTATTTTTAGGTTCTTTAAAAGTCAATTCCTCTTAAAGTAAATATTTTGATTTTTGTTTACTTCAAAAGATTTGAACTTTTTGTAATTTTACTTTATTACATGTCGAATCCAATTATTAAAAAAATAATAGTATGTAAAAATTGCAAAATTATAATATTTTGCTTGATTTTCCATACCTTCATTGTACATATATAGTATCTGGACATCGCTGAAAAATATTTTGCATGATTGCAATAACAATTATTATGAAACCAGAGAATTCAAAGGTTATTAAAACCGATGAATTCATTAGAAGTTGAAAGGATTCTAATTGAGAAAACGTACCTGTTCTCCAAACTACGTAACTGAAGTCACTGACAGTTAGACAATGTTTGTCTTGCTAGACATTTTCATTTCCCCTCAGCTTTAATAATGGAAGATATTCGAAATCCTTTACGTCATTCATAAATTCCTGTATTTTGACATATCAGTGTGTGGTCGTCTATATAGCCAGAATTAAGAGCTTGGATAATATCCGACTGTGTATCTGTAAGTGACAAGGGCTCTTTTCCAGGCATTCTCTCAAATCTCTAAATTAGTTTGTTATTGTGACCTGACAAAAACGCACTATGTAATTCAAGTGCTTCTTCGTTTGGCAAAGACAGCGCGCAACGTAATTCACCTCAAATAGACTAGAATATCACTTTATCGAATGATGCATAGCTATATTGAGTACCTTATTCTTTTCAATATGTAGTAAAAATACTTGTTCTTTGGATGTCAGAAAAGTTTATTTATATCCATGCAATATATAAATTATAGGTTTTCAAGCACGATGGATTAAAATCAATATACATTCCTCTAAAAGCATATGTCCGAACAACTTGGGAAAACCAACTTTTATGATTGATGATTCATGCTTTTGGTCCATTACGTCTATTTATTAAACATATTTTTCTTTTATTAATAATTCAACACTTTTATACACATTTGATTCTAGTAGTATAAAAAGGAATTTTAGTTTAATTAAAAATATATGGGTAACAAAACTATTAATTGTACCATAGAAACAAATACAAACAAACACACACACACACACACACACACACACACATACACACACACACACATATATATATATATATATATATATATATATATGTGTGTGTGTGTGTGTGTGTAAGTAAGTGTAAGTAAGTAAGTAAGTGCAATATTCGTATTTATATTTTTCTAAAGAACATTTTTGATTGTTTATCTTATTATGAACCATGAAATCTAGTTCATTCAGTGTAAACTTTTAATGAAGCTTTTATAAATATAACAAAATATCATGTTTGAAAAAGTTAAAAGTGACATTCTATCACATTTGCAAAAAACACAATGCAAAGTACAATCCCCAATTTCCGAGACCAGTTTTAAAAAATTAATGCAGAATTAAAAAAAAAAGTTTGTGTCAATAATTCTGAATACCTTGCTTTCCACACCTTGCTTTCCACACAATCAATATAAAGCGTCTGCTGTTTACCTTAAATCATATTTTTAGAAACAAAAATGATCGATTTTGTAATAGATAACAATGAATATATAGTACAGTATATATTAAAAAGAACTGCAGAGAGATTTAAAAGCGGCCCCCAATGCGATCTAAGAAGGCAGAAAAGAAACAATGGAAGAATTATGCTTCGATACTGAGATATATCTTGACTTAAGTAAATGAAATTACTCTTAAGTAATTAAACATAACTAAACATTGGTAAAATTTATTTCAAAAGGTGAATTTTCAAATGAAAAATGGAAAAGTGATGATTTTTTTTTCCTTTTAAGGTCCAGATGCAGTAGTTTTAATTGAGGAAATAAACATTTAAATTAAAACTAAAAATTACGACTTTTATAGTTTGTTCCTTTAATATTAAATATATTAGCTTTTATGAATTATTTCTACGTCAAAGGTCATGGTATAAAAATCCATTTTAATACTTTTAGATGAAAAATTGTTGAGGGTACAAAGAGCCTTAGAAATGCAAAAATAGAACTCGGATTCTTCTTCATCTTCACAATCGCAACGGCTTCTTACAGGCCCTGGCTGCCTCAACAACGCGCTCGTTCCATCGTCTTCTATCTGCGACGACTCCGCTCCAGTTTTTAACTTTCAAAGTATTTAAGTATTTTTCAATGTCATTTAACCATATAGTCGGTGGTCTACCTCTATCTCGGGATCAAGTTTATTAAAAGTCAAAACCTCAGTGAGATTATCTTCCGAGCTTCTTCAAACATGGCCAAGCCATCTTAATCTATTACTACAGATTGTTTGTGTTATTTGTTATTGCCTGTAAAGCCTATACAGTTCTAAATTATATCTGGTTCACCAACGTCTTTCTTCCTGCACTGGACCAAAGAGAGCCCTGAGGATTTTTCTCTCAAAAATTTCCAGTGAGCGCTGCGTGTCTATGCTCAAGGTCCATGTTTCACTTGTGTAAAGTAAGACAGGTAGTATTAGTGTCTTATAAATTCTTAATTTAGTTTTGCGACTGATGAGATTAGATCTCAATTGTCTTCTCAGCCCAAAGAAGCTTTTATTAACCATTATGATTCTGTTATCAGTTTCTGCTCTTAGTTTATTTTTTCATTAAATACAGTGCCAAGGTATTTAAATTCATCAACCCTTTCAAAGGTGCAACCATTATTGTACAAAGGGTTGTTATAGTTTACCATGAAGGGTGAGAATTCCATAAATTTTGCTTTATCCTCATTCATAATGAGGCTCATATTTGGGGCGGAGAATTCGAGAGCTGAAAAACCCTCGGATTTGCAATTCCAATAAGACTTCCCTCATGCAGCTGTCTGGCTCTGTAGGCTAATTATTTGAAACATTTTAAATTGGAGATAGCGCAAAGCCCTTATTTCCTAAATATTATACCAAATAACTGCTTTGATTTTCCAAAATTAGAAAGTTTATTAAAACTGAAAGATTTAATATAGAAACAAAAAAAAGAAGAGTGTAAAACATGAAACAAGTAATGTTTATCGGATTATGATATTTTTCAAATAGACATTTGAACTCAAAGTTTTATGAGAACACATTTTTAAAATTTATTACTTAAAAATTACAGAAAATAAGCAAGTAACAGGGGAATAAAGTATATTAAATCAAATGTGATTTTAAATGCGATTTTTGCCTTAAATGTATTAAGAGATGCCAGTTTCTATTTAGCAAAGAGAGTTTAACCTATGTAATCTGATTATGAATATTCTTAAATCCTACATATTGAATTTATTATTATTGTAACGTTTACATGGTTATCAATTTATATTTCCCTCCATAAAGTTTAAGAATATTCAGTTAATGTAAAAAAAAAGTCTTTTTAAATTTTAAATATTTTACATACCTGAAAATGCAAAAATATGTATGTTTAATAAGAGAACATGGAAAGGAAAAAATAAGCCCATTAACTTAAAAGTTAAGTTTCATCCTGAACAATGAGTAAAATATCCGAGAAGGTTTACTATGGCATAAAACTCCTCTTTTTGCTAGAAAACGTCATTGTAGCTTCATCTGTTCAAGCTACAGGAAAATGTCAACAGAAAATATTTCTCTGCAGTGTCTGGAGTGCTTCTAAACGATAAAAGAAAAATGTAAGTTATTTAAGAATTTAGAGAGTTTCATGTTGAAGAAAAACAGCGCTAAAGGATGGGGAAGTATAGAACGAGAGCTTTTATACTTATTGTTCTAGTTTAATTTTAACACAAATTTTCTTACGCTTGCATATTTTAAAAAACAGTAAAATGGACGACATATAAGCTAATTTATCTCAATACTTCTATATTTTCGTATCTGGAACAAAAGAATAAATACTAATGCATTTTTCTTTTGCTTGTTAAACGGAAGTTTCAGTTTTATGCAAAAATAAGTTAAAGCATTATTCCATATAGGGTCTTTAAAAATTTTCCGAAGAAGTTTCAAAGTTCGATATTTAACTTTTTGTGTTAATATTCATTTAGCGTGTATTTCAACTACCTCCTCATTCATAAGCCTTGTTTATTGTGAATAGGTAATATTTTGTTCATGAAACAAATTAAGATATTTCATTAACCTCTCATAAGATAGTTCAGTTCAAACAAACAGATTTTTTTCTATCTAAAAATATTTTGAATGCAAATATTTAATGAAGAAATGCCCATAGATTCCAAATTGATTATTTAAAGATAATTTGTAAACAGGTTGTACAATCTTTTCTACGTATGTAGTCTGGGAAAATCAATATTAAAAAATATATATATATGTTCTAAATAAATTAAGAAATTTCTTTCAAATAATTCAAGATTTATAAAAATCATGTTAATTTGTAAAAGGAAATTAGAATTATGAATCTTCAGCATTTATCGAAGCAGTGAAATAACTGATTTAATGCTTTCTATACCGCTATACGAAGTATTATCATAGAATTATCGCATGATATAGAATTCCTTGTCTAACAAAATATAGCAAAATATCAATGCTCCATCTGAGAGCATTACAATTATTAAAAACATTTATCACGTTTGCCAAGAAATTTTTTATTAGTTATTAAAATTTAATAGAAGTTGAAGGATTCGGATTTCAATTACTTAGACAGCAAACACTAAATCTTATTTTTGTATGCTAATTTGAATATTGAAATATTTAAGTACTCTATTAAAACTGTGAGATTTTTCGATCTATAAGTTCCTATTTTGATATTTTTGAAAGATTTTGATGTGAATATTAGAGTAGTAAATGAGATTCTGAGTAAAACGTTTGAAGTTTACGAATGTTATAATAATTTCTCTAGTTTCATCAGTACAGTATATTCGTAGGGGCACTGAGACAGTAGCTATGCTAAAGGTGTAAAATAAAAGTATATTATGATTGCACTGAACTCTTTGTTCAATTTAAATACTGCAAAAAATTTTTAGTACAAACTTTTCGTTAGAAAAAAAATTTATAATTCAAAATACTGATATTAAAATTGTCATTTATTTTCCCTTTGTACAAACTCTCAGTATTAATAAGTAGACCATGATGTTAAAAATTCAGTTTTGTAGAATAAAAGCAAACACAGCTCCTTATAACATTATATGGAACTACACCAGTTTTAATAATGTTAAATTCAAGAATGTGGGGCAGAAAATTTGAAAAGTAAGATTACTTATTTCTTTTATACTGGAAACATTTTTTTTTCTCCAAGTAATTCATAAACTTTGTTCCGAATCTAAATATTAAATACAGGGTGATTATAATTAAAGTTCTACTTTGAAATGGTCATAAAAAAAACTACTGGACCAAATGTTATCAAACATGGTAATAGTTTAAAGGAGCTCATGGGAATTACTTTTCCGCCAAAAAAGGTCAAAAACTCACCACCAGGGGGAAATGACGCTGTATAACATTT
Organism: Dolomedes plantarius; assembly: GCA_907164885.2. Taxonomy (NCBI): domain Eukaryota; kingdom Metazoa; phylum Arthropoda; class Arachnida; order Araneae; family Dolomedidae; genus Dolomedes; species Dolomedes plantarius. Next base: position 90,089,934 of record OU015501.1, read on the forward strand.
GGTGCTAATAACATTTAACGAGAAAAGCACGGTCTTGCATGATTAGAGATATTGTTGATTCGTAACAATGAGAACTCTGAAAAACAGGCTCACTTTTATGTGGAAAATCAAATGACGTGTAAAGCACATCTGCATAAATAATTTGCTTCTTCCTGCCGTAAGCCAATTACAAACCATTGCGGTTTTGCATAACCCCACAAACAGTTTCGTTTTAGAAACGATTAAAAACGTTTTAAACCGATATCTTCATGTCTTAGGGCTGAATTCAGGTTTCAAAATTCACAAATTGGCAATCTGTAAGAAAACGATTTCCGGAATCCGCACACTTTAAATGGTAATTTTGTTTAGGTCAATGTTTCTTAAGGGTATACAAAATGTTAAACCCGTGTAACAAAAGGTTAAGTTAGATTCCGACGCTTATTTCGTTTAACAATATTACATACAAAGCCAATTTCCCCTTGGTGGTGAGTTTTTGAACTTTTCTTTTGGCGGAAAAGAAATTCCCATGACCTCCTTTAAACTATTTCCATGTTTGATAACATTTGGTCCAGTAGTTTTCCTTTTATGACCATTTCAAAGTGGAACTTTAATTATAACCATCCTGTATTTTAGAGTTAAGAACCCCAAAAATAAACAACGGGATTCATTCATCATCTATTTATAAATTTTATTAATTCACATTTGGTTACCGAGAATGCTTATCTTGAATTTTTTCTTCATAAATCGTAATTACTATTTATCATTTTTAACCAATTTTCGAAGTTGCATTATGATTTTTCCCTCGAACATTTATTTAAAAAACTGAACAAATAATATTACATAGAAAATCTTGTTTGTACACATTTATACAGAATTCAAAAGAGCTAAACTATACTTTCCCATGAAATTTTGAAGATCCTTTACGAAATGCATTTCAATAATTTAATATTTCATTTATTTACGAAGGATGTATCCTGAAATATTTAAACGGTTATTATATATAAATTTACTATTAATACATTAAATAATAACCATTTTTGTATCCTTATATCTATCATTTTGCTTATGTACCATACATTACAAACACACACATATACACACATATGTGTGTGTTTATGTATAACACTACATATTAGATTTAAATTTCAAAATGTCTGGGTAAATATACACCAATATATTAAAAGAATCCCATGTAGTATTTCAAACGAATCCACTGTTAATATAAAAAAAGTGATGATTTACTCACAAACATTTATGGTCTCTATAAAGTGAATAAGTTAAAAACTTTAAAGGTATTTTGATAGATCTTAGACAGATTTTTGATCTTTTTTGATCTCATTTTTTAATAATATTGAAATTGAACATCAAATCGCACAAACCTTTAATTTATACCAAGACCTTAAATCAATTATAGATAATTTTGCTTTAATTTTATGATTAGTTTACTATCAAGTTTTGAAACCACAATGGATTTCGTTCCACATAAAAGTAGAAATATCTATACAGAAACACTAGATCTACTTAAAGCTACATTTGCATCTAGCATCTGAGCTAATTTACAGCAAAATTTTAACTAAAATAAATAAAGTCAGAACAGCAGTTTCATTGCCTGTAGCTACAGGTGTTATTATCATAGGTAATAATACTAATGCCTTCTAAATTTAAATCAACTAATTTATAATTTTTTACCGGTAATCATTAACTTAAAAATCTCAGTTTTCTTGATTGTAATTTTAGAATTAAAAATATTACTTAAGATTTATTATATTATTAGTGCACACACACACACACACACACACACATATATATATATATACGCGTTTTTAAACAGTTTAAGTAGGTAATATATTAGGTAAGTTTCAAGTATTATGAGTTAAATTGTTTATTTGATTATAAAACAAAGTTATGTGCATTTATCTACATTCTGTCTTTACCAACAACATACAGCCACCTTCCTTATTATTATTTTGACTTTGGCCTATTTCAAATAAAATATTTCACGCATGACACTAAGAAAACAACCGAGCCTAAAATTTGAATATAGCACTTAAACCTTTCACTTTAGGTCTCTTCTTGATGTTTTAATTTCACAAGTTCATTACAATTACAGCATCAAGCCATTATTCCTGACATATGTGTCCGTTTACGCTTTGCTCAAAATTTGTCACTTTTAAAAATCCTGTCTGCGGCTGCAGAGAGTTAACGAGAGTTGAAAATATTCACGTTTTCATCTTTTAAGGTGACCTGAAAAATGGTGGTTCCTTACTTTTAATGACGTACTCTTTTAAACACTAGCGAGTTAACTAGAATAAAATGTATGGCTTAAATTCCATCCAGAATGAAAGCTCCTAGTTTGCGGATAGTAACTGTCTTAAAAACTTTTTTAATCCCTGTTCTATACTTATTTTCCTTTCTGAAAAATATGAGCTCTAATTATTATGCACTTTTTTCTTTTCTACTCTTAGAGTCAGTGTATTTATTAGTTTAAGCGTATTTTATGGAACAGAGTTTAATAACTATTTGAGACGCCCTGTTTTAGAATGTCAAATCTTCCCCGAACTTATTAACATATTTCTAACGAATGAAAAATTTAAATAAGGACAATTAAGTTTCTACTGTGTGAAAATATAAAGAAATTTCCAAGTATATATATATATATATATCTCAAATTATTCAAATGGAAAAAAAAACAATATATTGTTTTCAAAGTTATTTAACTAGAGGAGGATAGCGAATTCTTTTTCATTAGTGTTTTAAATATAAACACGCGTCTTCTTAAAATAGCAGTAACAATAGTAAAAGCAGTTTTGATATAATAATCATAGTTCTGTATCACACCGGAAAGCGTTAAATGGGATTTTCTCCTGGGACAATTGACAAATGCAATCACATTTAATGTTCACCGGCCTGATGTTATACTATAATTATTACTCAAACTAGCAATTAATAATTCTAATAATTAATTGCTAGTTTGAATTTTTTTGGTTGTATAAAGAAACTATATGTTTTTGTTTTGATTTTTACCAATGTATCATGTAAAAAAAGACAACCCGGCAAACAGACTGGATTTCTTTTTGTCATTTAGTAAACCACAATTACGTTAGAAGTAGCAAATTAAGATTGAAGATAGAAGAAATAAGTGGATGGTTATTTAAGAGCTGATTATATTGATGATATACTGTAATTATACAATTAATATTTAATGTTACTCTCTCCACTTAGACGCCAATATGTACTTCGTATCAATATTTTTTCATTATTAATGCTTTCTCACTACTATTTTTAGCCTTTTAGCTGAAGATTTATTAATAACAATCACCCGTTAGGGCTCATAATTTTCTATTTAGTGACTGACGCAAAATGAACCTTCTTCTTTTTAGGATGTTCTCTAATAAGGCATAACTCCTAGGGCATAGGGCTTTTGAACAAACAGCATCCAAGAACACAAAACTTTGTTAGGTCTGAATAAGAAATTTCTTTTTCTATTCAAAATATTTAAGGTTACAATTTTGAGTTTTTATCGAGGGAAAGAAAGGACTTTAATATTTTAAAAATGGGGGAATCTATATATATAAAACAGTTCCGTAACTGACGACTGACAGACTGACATATAACGCACAGATCAAACCGCTGGACCTAAAGGGCTGAAATTTTGCATGGCGATTCTTCTTATAGTGTAGGAGTGCACTAAGAGAAGTTTTAGAAAAATTCTTCTTAGATTTTTTTAAAAATTAAGTTTTTAAGGTTTTTTTGTAACATTCTTTAAGGTTTGTATTTAAAATAATAATTCGAGGTTTATAAAATTCATATCACGAGAAAGATCATAAAAATTCCTTTAAAATGAAATCATTTTCGAAATTTTACCTTCGTTTTCTGATTTTTGATGATTTTTTAAAGATTTATCTTTAGAATTTAATTTATTAAATGCTGATCACGTGGTTTCTTTTCTTTTTATGATACGTTAAACCAATTTTTGCGTCACGTGCATAACAACGAAATAAAATGACAAAAAAAATTGTTTTTCTGTCTCATGCGGCAGACGATTGGACATTATCCGAAAAAATATTAAAATACAGTAAAAGAAATGTTCCTCAAACTGTACTATATTAACTGTACTATATTCTTTAGTATGATCTATTAGATTTAATTTCAATATGTTCTTCTACATTATTTTGTACATAAAAATATCCGTTACGATTTTTTTATAAATATATATATATATATATATATATATATATATATATATATATATATAAATAAATATATTATTTTTTCTTTGGAATTCATTGCATACATTGTCCGTTGTATTTATCATAAATATATTTCTTTTTTTGGCATTAATTGCATTCATTGACAGTTGTATTTAATTTGAATGCACTCCGTAGCAAAGCACGTGTATTCAGCTAGTATAGAATAAATGAAAAGATTGTTAGACGTTGGTATATAGCAAATGCAGAGAGAATTAGAGGAAAAAGATTGAAAGCAGGGCCTACAAAAATTTTCATGTCAGCTTAATTGGTAAGAGCATCCACCTGAGATCCAGTCCCGCAAGAGACAAGAAATCATTAAATTGTATTAGTTAAGAAATATTTGAATATGTACTGAATTCTTTTGCTGCCAAAATGTATAAAATAATGTTCGGAAGTGCAAAAGTTTATCCTCAGTAAAATGCATTTGACCTATCCAATGTCCCCAAAACAATTATTGCCTTGTTTATCTTAAACAGAAAAGAAATTTAATCAAAATATAGTCATCAGTGAAATATTTCTATCAAAAATTCTTTGCAGGACACCAAAATTTAATTCATCCATTACATGAGAAGAGGTAGGAATTATTTTCATTTTTTTTTTGCCAAAAAAGCTTTACAAGCTGCTTGAGCCAAGTACCGTTAAGAGGATTTATAACAAAATCCCAATTCTCATTTTTTTTTGTTATTTTTTGACTTATTGTCGATGACTAAAAAGCAAATGACAAACTCAATTAACTACTCAAGTGACGTTATGTTAAATTAAGTTTAAGCTGTATATACTTTAAATTTTTTGTCAAATTTTTAACCTTCGAAGTACAAAAATCAAAACCCTTGTACACCTCCCAGGATAAAAATAAGAGGAGAAGCTCTAGTTTTTGTAATAAACTTTTTGAATTATAGTAATTTTTTTTTTAATTTGTCCCTTTTTAAAATATCATTATTCTCAGAATTTGTTTCACCGAAAGCAAAATACTTTATTGCTGATTCAGGGCTCTTGTTAATTTTTAGGAAATAATTATGTTAACTCTCCTAGCAATAAACAATGTCAGAACAAGTTCAGAAACTGCGACTTTTGAGAGAAAGATATTTAGAGGTATTGTAAGGGCATACAGATTGAAGTAATTTGAAGAAGAAAATTCAATCATGCAATTTATACTGTATACATGATTCCCACCTATATCGTTACACCCCCCTTAACTTCTAAATTGTGACAGCTTGGGCCATAAAGTTGGTGTCTAGGTATAGTAAAAAGGCTATGCTCTACTCGATGAGACAACTTACATTGCCATCTATCGGCAAATTTTGGAATTAGTGTTTTAATGTCAAAAACGGTATGAGATACGGGGAAAAAATCAGTTATCATTGATTTAGTAAGAAAAGACACCTTGCGCACATTAATACTTAAAACAGAATGTAGAAAATGAACATATGTTTGGTCACGATTTCAAAAATTGTCATGTCATAAAGAGGGGAAGAAAGAAACTGAGACACTTCTCTATCTTCAAGATCATTTATTTATGTTGCTGAAAATGCTCTCCATTAGCCACTATGCACATTTTCACTCTGGACTGGATTTCTCTCTGCACATTGTGCAACATCAACTTTTTATGACATGACAATTTTCGAAATCGTGACCAAACAAATGTTCATTTTCTACATTCTATTTTAAGTATTAATGTGCGCAAAGTGTCTTTTCTTACTAAATCGATGATGCTGAACAACTTTGTAATTGACTTTTTCCCCGTACCTCGTACCGTTTTCGAGATAAAAACGATAATTCTAAAATTTGCCAGTAGATGGCTTTGTAAGTTGTCTTATGGAGTAGTGCATAGCCTTTTTACTATACCTAGACACCAATTTTATGACCTAAGCTGTCACCATTTAGAAGTTAAGGGGGGTGTAATGGATATAGGTGGGAACCCTGTATAAGGAACCAGTTGTTATCAATTTCACAAGGGTAAAGAGAATGAGATTGGCAGGTAACCTACAAAGAACGGATAACTCTTAAATAACAAAGAAAATTACAATTCTATTCCAATCACATAAAGATCAAGAAGAAGACCACCCCTTCGTAAGTCTAAGTCCAAAGAGATTTTCACATCGTTCAAGTTAAGAATTTGAAGGACAAGGCGTCAAGTTGAGTTGAATGTAGAAGACTTCTATAGAAGGCTAAGGCCCATAACGGGCCAATAAAAAAGAAGGGGAAGAACCAATTCTAAATTCTGGATAAGGTCAGTACAGAACGTGTTCCGAAAGAGAATTAATTTAGTTTTTACCTTATCTATATACTGCCACAAAACAAAACTATGGGTAGGGTAGGATAATAATTAGAGAGTATCTAATGTCCATCCGGCATGAGTGGGGACCAAATGAAAGCCGATTTTGGTTAAGACTTTAGTTAAGACTTGTCCTCGGAACTTGCGAATGTCCTCGGAACCAAAGTTCTGTCTATATAGATATCCTGCCAAGGTGCGGCTCCCAAAGTGAATACACTTCTCAAGATTACCGGAACATACAGAATCTTAGTACCCACCATAAAAACAAAATGTGACAGCTTGTATCAAACTAATAATTGAATTTCTTCATCAGACAGAGAAGCATTAGTTTAATTTATCTCTATAGACAACTCATACTTTTGGAAATCGTCCATAGAGATAATCATATCCAATTACAAAATCTTTCACACTGACAGTAACACCAATCACATCAATTGTGTGATAATTGGTATGGTGATAAACACACCAATACCCAAAAGCATTTGTTGATTTTCCATAGAGACAATCGCAACTGATTCTTGTCGTCCTTATGATTGACCATATTAGTTAGTTCGACATTGATTGCTATATTTTGTTATTTTGATGGGTATTACGAAACTGTTTGCTCCCATTATGTGTTGTCAATAAATTTCATGTAACACTTCTTTACATTCTCCTCGACTTTATTTGAAGCTAAATTCACAAAATGTTGTGTTTCACACCAAAGACATAAGGTGTAAGCCGTATATATTTACGCATTTTTGAGATTGTTTAACCGAAGGTTGTTATTTTATTTTACCCCAAAGTCAATGTGTTCTATGCTTCTGAACAATCCACCAATGTTCTTTCGAAGGGTCCAGAGCTTCTGTAATGGCCGTCTGCAAGGAATAGGAATGAACACACTCTTCTGACTACTAGACCATCCTATACATATACGGAAATCTGATTTTGTGAATAACATCCCTTCAGGAAAATATCGTATGAACATAAATAAATTAAATATAAGGGTGGCCCAAATGAATAAAAGACTTTTGGTTTTTTCTGTAATAGTTTATAATTTGGATTGTGCAAATATGGAGTAATAGTGATACATGATCTACCTATCCACAAACATCGTCACCTTGTCGGTTAAAGTTAGTGTCACAGTGCTTACTAGATTTTGGTAACCCTGAGTGAAGAACATCCATGGATGTCTGAGGAACCAGTCCCGGACATTGTTAGCCCTTGAAAGCCTTTTTCAAAGGGTCGAAGGTGTGGTAGTCGCATGGCGACAGGTAGGTACTACAGATGGGGGGGGGGGGTGAGAACCTCCGAGTGGAAGCGACGCAGCAAATCTTGTCCACGACAGTAGACTAAGTGTCCTTGAACAGGTCTCGGCGTGTCCCGTGCTTACACGTCCATCACAAAATTCTATAATGGGACAAGGGACGTTCAAACTATATTTTTTTAAATTTTCAATATTTTATTTACAAAATTAGAATAATTAATATTGTTTATAACTACATTGAAGGAACTTAGAATTCCCAAATAAATATTTTGTGGAAGAATAAGATCTATTTTTCAAGAAACACTTCAAAATTGCTAGAATTTTAAAAAATGATCCATGCACCTTAATTTTCTTCTGATTTCTTCCAAATTTCTCACGATTGTTAATTACAGTTTTTGTCATAAATCTGTGCATCATTCTTTGAAACCACACATATTTTTTCAAATTTATCTATATATATATAAATGAATGTTTGTTAGTTCGTATTTTATGCGCTGCCGTACCGTTCATCCGATTGCGATGAAACTTGGTCAACTTATTGCTTGAACTTGCGCAAAGGTTATAGACTATTTTCATCCCGCTACGACATTCCATTCCCGAATTATGTTAGAACAAGTTTTCGCGGTGTCAACGGATATTTTTGTTTAAAGTCATTGTAACATTTCATTGTTGCCAATTAAATTATAACATTTCCGTAAAAATAAATAGACATGAATTAAAAACGTGATTTATTCATATATTGGTACATGCAAGAATGAATTTGATATATTATTTTCATATACGTGGCAACACCGGGATATTTCTTTTTAATAATGAAAATATAAGGATGGAAAGTCATTCATTTTCAATGAATGTGTTATCTATCCATTTCATGAATTGAAACTATCCCAAGCTACCTGTTCAAACTCAAATATACTGAAGGACACGTTCACTTAGCTAGAAACACGTGCGTTTAGCCTTGACGCGATGATTTATATAACTGAAGTGACATTGAAACATAACAGATGATTTAGTTTTGAGAAAAAATTACAATCATGAAATACGTGTATATCATAATTAAGAAAGTCTGAAAGTGGCATTGAAACGTAGCAGACGATTTAGTTTTGAGAAAGAATTCCGAGCATGAAATACGTGTATATACTTTTTCTATAATAATTATCAGATTTGCTGTGTTTAAATATTGAATGTGATATCAATCCATTCAAACATTATTGATTATTTTTCTATAATAATGAATCCATTCAAACGTTATTGACTAGCTGTAAATTAAGGCTTTAAAATGCCCCAAAAGAGGAGAGAAACTTTTAATCCTACAGAAGTAAGGGCAAAATGTCAAAGATTGTTGAGAAATGAGCAATGTGATGAAAAAAAAACAGAAGAGCGCGAAGCCAACAGAATTCGAAATGCAGTTAGACGAACACAAGAATCTGAAGAAAAACATTCCCAAGAGCTCGAAGGCAACAGAATTCGAATTGTAGTGATCCGAAGCAGTGAGTCTGATGAAGAAACTTTTAACGCGTCGAACATTCGATCGTCTTCGAGCTTCAACATCGAAAGGAGAGGAAAGCGATGAACAACGACAGCATAGACAACAAACTAATGCAATTTGCTACCGCAAAATAATTTTAGCGAAAACTTTAGAACATCATAACATAAGGCTAATCATTGAAAAAAAATAACAGAAACTGAATCCCGAGCGAACCCTGGTAGACTATAAAATAAAGTAGAAACATGCCAAAACATAGAAAAAATAATAGGTAGATTTAAAAAAATATTTTTGATTTATACACAAATAAATTCAGTGTACAATTATGTTTATATATATATGGTAAATCTATATTAAAAAACTGAAGGTTCTTAAATGATATGGGATGCATATGGAGCATTTTGTAAAACGCTAGTATACAGAAAAAAAATTGAAAAGCAGGCATTATTCTGGCAACAAATTCTTATTTTGCTTTCTAAGGATCTCCATTTTAATAGAAAAGTACATTAATTATTCTCATTCTGTAAAGAGAGTTAAAAATTGAAAGTTAAAAAATTCGAGGATGTAGGTCTCTTTTTCCCTAAGGGGTCAGGTACCTTTTAAAAGCTAAGAGACTCGACAAAGATATCAATACTTTAAATCATCAGTAGTTATGAAAATCTTTTATTCAGGAATATGACAATTTTACTGTGAGTTAAATACACTTTCTTCTTTATAAATATGGATCTTAACTATATCTAGCTTGAAGATAAATTTTTAATTTTTTAAAAATTTCAACAATTGTTTTTTTCAATGTTATGTCATTGCGTGGAGACTTGCGTCCGTATATTAATGAATATACATATTTTTTTAATTTTAAAATTAATTTACATAATATATATTTAAATTGACGAACGTTGAAATCAAAATTCTTAGTTCTTCATAGAAAAAAAAATAATTATTTTTTTTTTTAAATTTCAGAAATTCTTTTGACAAATTTTATTGTAATTCAAATTTTTACTGTAGGAATGACATAATTGTTCGTCATTTTAATGATATGTATAAAATGTATAAAATTTCATGGTATTCTAGCCAACTGTTCTGGTGATATCTTGCGCGCAATCACATAACAATGAAAAAAACAATGGGTAAAATTTTAAAAAAAATTATTTCTTTTCAAGCTAGAAAAATTTAGTGTAATATTTATAAAAAAGAAAAAGTGTTTAACTTACAGTAACATTTTCATATTTCTTAATTATTTTAGTAACTACTGGTGATTTGAAAATAGGATATGATTGTCGAGTCTCCTAGTCATTAAAAGGTACCTGACCCCATCCATCTGAATATTGTTCACTGTGAAAGACACTCATGCTTACATACATCCCTCTTACCGCTATAAACTTTGGCGGCATTTGCCGCCAAAAATCGAATAACCTCTCGCATGTCCTGTTTGGACGAATCCATGCCACGGCCACATTGCTCAAACATGATCAAGCAGCACACTGGCACTTTCCGACGATAGCAGCTTTGTTTCGTGATATACAGAGTCATCTACTGTTGCAAATGCAAATCTCTGGCTATTTAACCACAGCCATTAAAACAAAAGTCTCACTTTCATTTGGGCCATCCTTATATAATATGCTTGCAACAAAAAAACTTTGGACAAATTGTAATAAAAAAAGTTTTTTTAATAACCCAAATTGCTGATCACAGCTTCTCAAAAGCAAGCTGAGAAACCCAACAACAACGATGTTAAAAATTACATCCCTCTCTTAATGTACTATTTTTGAAAATTAAGATATCTACACTTTACCATTACATCAAATAAGAAATTGCTGGAGAAAATTTTTTTCACTTAATAATTGGAGTAAAAATTCAGCAAGTTCAAAAATATAGTGTGGGTAACATCACTCTCTGTATGTAATATTATTCACAATTCAGATATCTACACTTAATCATATCAAATAATAAATTGTTGTGAAAATTTCTTCACTTATAGAATGGAGTAAACATTCAGCAAATACTGAAAAAAGTGTAGAAAATTAACTATTACTGACTATCGGTTGCTATGTCGGTGACGATTAAGTCTAACCTCGCGATCATTTATGTTCTATCTTTCACGCCACTCTTTTAATGAATTACTTTTTCTTAACTTTCTTTCTTGAGACTGTTCCCAATTTTCACTTGATCGTGTAGCTCGCTTTCGAGTAATCCTGATTTCAGTGCGTAAATCCATGATGACACTCGGTTACAAATTGCGGACGGCCGTTAATGTTTACATCTGGTAGTTCCAGTCGTTGCCATTCGGAGTGTAGAAATATCGTCGATTTTTGTGCCGCATACCTGCGCGTTATATATATATATATATATATATATATATATATATATATATACAGGATGGACCAAAAGTCTTGCCCTGATTATAAAAATTCATTACAAAATAACCGTTTCATATAATAATATAACTTTTGTATCTTTGGATAGGTCAGTTTTAGTAGTTTTTTTTGTTCAATAGTTGGCGCGAGTGCTCCTTCAAGAGTGACTCAGGGAAACATTTGTAAGGAAAACATCATTTTCGGCAGAAATGCCGTCAATTCAAGAGAAAGCTCAATGTGTGCTTTGGTTTCACGAAACGAAATCGCCCATTAAAGTTCGGCGTAAATTTCGACATTGTCATGGACGACACCCTCCTGATGCAAAATCAATAATGCAATGGTATGAAAGGTTTAAAGAAACAGGCAGCGTTAAGGATCTTCCCAGAAGTGGCAGGCATAGTGTGAGTGAAGCAACTGTTGATTGCGTTCGGCAATCGTTTCAACGGAGTCCTACTAAATCAATTCGTGAAGCATCACATGAACTTCAAATAACGCAAACAAGTTTGGTAAGAATTCTCCATAAAAGGCTTGTTTGCAGTATTTGAAGTTCACGTGATGCTTCACGAGTTGATTTAGTAGGACTCCGTTGAAACGATTGCCGAACGCGAACAACAGTTGCTAGGCCTACACTTCTGGGAAGATCCTTAACGCTGCCTGTTTCTTTAAACCTTTCATACCATCGCTTTATTGATTTTGCATCAGGAGGGTTGCGTCCATAACAACGTCAAAATTTACGCTGAACTTTAATGGGCGATGTTTCGTGAAACCAAAGGACACATTGGGCTTTCTATTGAATCGACGGCATTTCGGCCGAAAATGATGTCTTTCTTAAAATTGCTCCCCTGAGTTACTCTTGAAGGAGCACTCGCGCCAACTATTGCACAAAAAAAAAACTACTGAAACTGACCTATCGAATGATACAAAAGTTACATTATTATATTAAACGGTTATTTTGTAATGAATTTTTATAATCAGGGCAAGACTTTTGGTCCACCCTGTATATATAGATTCATTAAATGTTTTCTATCTTATCCAATTTTTTCGTTTTCTAAAGATTGCATATAGCTAATATTTCTTCAAACTTGTTTCTTTGCTTCAAAATTAAGGTATCAATTTCCTTTTTTCCTTAATTTATATTCATGCATGATGTACTGATAATAGCAAATCTTAGCCTATTCTCACTAATACTGGAATGGATGGAAACGATCAGAAAACTAAGGTATTAAAAAATACAAATATCTTGCTCAGCTTTCTGTTTATACGTTTTCTGTTTAACAACTTTCTAAGCGTTGTACAAAATAAGTGTTGAACGAAGAAGTATCTCTTTTAAAATAATAGCTGTCTCTAGTCGCGTATTTTGTAAACAACTCATTTTGGCTTCAGGAATTTCTCCAAAACATATTTTCTTTCCAGATAAATCCAAAGGAAAGAACGGAGAGAATAGAATGCCTTTTCTTCCAATGTTGAACGATTCATCGTCTGTCAGCAAAACATGACTGGAAATGTCTTTATATCATCATCTTTGAAATACGATGAAAGAGACTTAAATGGATTAATTAATTCCATTCAAATACTAACAAACTTCTCGAACTTGAATTAATATACAAGAAACTTATGTTTTAACCTATGAAAGGTCCCATAAAAACTATGGAAATAAAAGCGTGACGAATCAAATGATTATTCAAATTACCACAGCTCTGTGAGCTAGTGGTTGAGACATATACGGAAAGGGATTTAACACAATTGCGAAAGTAAACTATTGAATGGCATGCAGGTGTTGCCAATAATTGGCATTCATATACAATCCTATTTTAAATAAATGATTAACTGTTATAATGTGACAACAAACCATAGAGATAGCGTTGGATCATCAAAATTTTAAGGTTATTACGCTATTGAGGAAAAGATAGGTCTTTTATACATAATATATGTGAGATATAAAATGTTGAAAAACTAAACAACTCTTTTCAATATATTATCTTAGGACGTGCAGCATAGTAAGTCAATCGTATAAATTACAATTACTTAACTTACATTGACGAACTTGATATTACAGCAAATATTATCTGCTGAGTAATATTGCATTGAACACCGCGATAAGAACAATATCCCGAGATAGAATGTAGCACATAAGGATTACTAAAATTAATACATGAAAACAAATCAGGTAGAAGTATTGACTTTAAACAAATAAATAAATAAAAAAAGAGCGTTAAACTGTTTTATGGTGTTCAATAAACTTAAATAACATTAGTTTTCTTAAAAGGGTTAAACATAAAATATTTTTTAAAACTCTCTATTTCACATTTAGTGGTTTATAAATCTCGTCTAAAAATAAAAGTAATATCATTGAGAAAGAAGTCAAACTTTACTAAAATTTAGTTAGCTTTTATCCTCAAAATCCTTTTCATATACTTTAAAGAAAGTTTATAACTCCGTATCAATTCTTAACACAAATGTTCTGCTTTCTAGTTTGCTGAATCAGGGATTATGTAAATTCAGGTTTGATTGATTAAGGGAAAGCAATTAGTTATTTCCTTTAAACTGTTTAACTTTCTTGGAGATGTTGGAGTAAACCTCCCTCTCCCTTTTTATTTGAATTTTAAGAGTCATTTGTTTATTCAGAACTACTCTCAGCGTAATTGTATTTTGAAAAGTGTGTATTATAACCTCCTATTTTGAATGAATTTAGTTTAAAATGTAAGTGATTCAATTTGTATAATTTTTACATTTTTAAACCAGTAATTTTTATTGATAGAATAAAAGTTTATTCTTCTAAAAAAATTATATATACCCAAATTTTCAACCTCCTTAGCATTTAAATTTATTTTATATTTTATTTCTTTAATAATTTCGTCAAATATGAGGCTCACTTTTAAAATAAAGAGCATTTTAGAAATTTTTGGAGTCAATATTAAATTTTTTTACCGTTTTTATACTCGTTTAACATCAGACAGATGCAATTTAAAACATCACTTTCAAAACGATTGTAGTGTAGAAAAAAAAGTTGTGCAAAAAGTTAAATGCAGTGCCAAACGTTTCATTTCTCATATTGTCTATTATTTGTTTAATTTCAATTCCTTAACGTAACACTTTTCCATTCCATAAGTTACTTGCAGTATGATTGAATCGCCAATTACTTCCCCCTTTATTTTAAATATATCATTCCCATCTAAAGTGTGTAATACTCCTTTAGTATTTTCCATTGTAATGGTCATTAGCAAAATAGTTTGAAATCTACTCTTAAACTATAAATATACTATTTCCTCTTGATGTATTAAAAAAAGTTTGACTAGTTAAAACGATAGTTTTTCCTTTCAGTCCCTTCCTGGAAGAAAAATATACTTTACTACAAGATGGAACAACTGCGAACTCTCTGTACAATTGATGATACAAGGATAGAAGTTAAACCAGGACTAATTTTTTTAGCAGCTTAAAGCCAGAGTTTAAAACTTCGTTAAGTAATTTATACATCCAATACAATTATATTCTTTTTAGATAATTGAAGAAATAAAAGCATTTAATATAGACATTTTTAAAATTTTTCAATTACTCTCAATTTTATAGATATGCAGGATTTGTGATAATTTGCAACACTTATTGTTTGTCGATTCTCATTGTATTTTTTGTATTTCTTTAGTATATTTTGTCCTTTAAAGTGACTTAAAGAATACTTTCAAGTTACATTTAATAATGCTTAGAGTATGAATTAAAGAATTTTAATGTAAGTGGAAAGGATTTTTTTCCAAATATTCTTTCAGTTTGTAAAGTTTGAATTTGTGTTATTGATACTTAAAGCTTATATTCTAGTTCCGTCCATTATATTTTTTTATATAGCCATTTACATTCTAAGTGGTTAGTATCTCAGGCTTCTATCACAGAGAAAAAAAGTCGGTCAGTCGCCGGAATAAGTGGGTTCTGCAACCCACTTCGTGTAGGTTATTGTGAGACGTGAGTTAGTCAAACCAATACCCGTGTTTTTGAACGCGGATGTAAGTGAGTTAAAATACTACTGAGTTATTGTTACTGGGTTATCGAAACAAGTGTGTTAAATAATGCACATGTTGTAAGTCTTTTATAGTGAGTTTATTGAATTGGAGAACCATATTCAGGTATTAAAACGTAAATATTATGCAACTTGAAAGGTTGAAATGGAGTTCATTTGGAATGAAAATTTTTAGCATTACTTAAAATTTTATCCACTATATTTTATTGGAAAATAAGTTAATTTTTGGTATACAATGTCTTAATTTTTTAACGAGAATAACAAAAATTGTTGTATCGCATTCCAAATCAATTTTTTTTTCATAATTTTTAGTTCTCAAGATAGAAAAGTTTACCTTTGAGTAGAAATATTTTCATTTAATAATAAACAAATATTTAAATCCCAGCTTAAAAAAAAATTTTTAATAATGTCATAAAAGCACAAAGCAATTATATGTTCCAAAGAAATTTTGTATCAAGAGTAACATTTTTTAAAAGAAAAGATACTAATGTTCTTGAGTGCATGTTATTAATTTGGTACGTCTCGATCTGTGTGCACACTTACAGGTCCAAAGACTTGGATTCACAGGTTTGCGTTTTCATATTTTGCTCCTTAATTTTCGAATGGTGTGCTTAATAGCTTACGATTCGCCCTCAGTGAAACAAATGCTATTGATAATAATAGTTAAAAATAGATGAAGTCACACTTATTATGGGACACTACTTATTAGAAAAAATCTCCATTGCACAGCTACCAGCGTTATATTTACTTACTTTCACACACATACTCAGTATTTTTACACTACAGCCTTTGCGATACTGAAACTGATTATGGTAAAGAAATTAAATGTTTTACAATAAAATATTGTTGCTCAATGCGTTTTTTTCTTTTTTTTTTTGTGTGTGACACTATGTTTTTATTTTTATTTTCAGACTAAACATCTAGCAACTAATAGCGTCGTACACCCAAAATAATTCGACGTTTGTGGTTAATAACAGTCTAAAATGATTTCTCGGGTTTTTTTTAATCTGCATTTTACAACTCTGATAATAATTAGTTTATCAACTCGTACTGTCAGAAAATCGTGATTATCTGTTAAGTAGTTATTCTACCACTTGAGTCTGTTCTAAAAGAATCATTAAACATACCAAATTCATGGGAAAAATATTTTACAATGCAGGGTTCGGCCTATGGATTGTAGTTCTCATTATACTTCCTAAAGCTCCTGAACTGGAAAGTATTTTACATCTGCTCGCCAAAGTCCTGACAGGAAATGGTATTTTTTTTCCCGCCCAAGCAGCCCCGCACGTGTTTTTAACTGTAGCAACATAACACACAGCTGGACACAGTGTGCCAGGATTTTTGAGTACATAGTTTTCAGGACAAAGCCTTACCTGGATGCCGGCGGATGATTCAACTGACCATTTCTTTACTTAGTTTCTAAGGTGAGCACAGTTTTGATATTTAAAACTTTTACTAATGAAACCATCTATATCAATGAGTCTAACCTTATCTGGTATATTTTCTTTCAATTTAATTGTTATTTGTGACAGTAGAAATAAAAACTTAAGTTCTCATGCTTACTGTATGTAAATATATATATAATTAGTATGTTTTATCTATCAATAGTTTATCTAGTGTTACAAGTGTTTTACTTCCGTAATTATGTTTGACATTTTAAAATGACTGTACATCCTAGATGTCCATTTCGATTCTCACAATCTTGTTAGAATTTGTGCTCTTCTTACATGCATATAGTCGTATTTTACATTTATTTCTTGTATTTTTATTTTTATTTAATTAATTGCATAGCATGCTATTGATCAGATATCAATCATTTAAGTTGTTAAAAGTAGTGAAAAGATAGTACATACAGATGGAGTACAAAATAATACCTGTGAAAATAATACCTGTGTACAAAATAAACACCTGTGAAAAAGTATGACGTATTTCACACCTGCAGTACAGCCGCGCCACCTGCAACAGAAGTCTGCCACCTAGTGAGCGTGAAAAGGAAGGTATCAGTCTCTCAACAGCAGTCACCTACGTTGCATGCTTCTATCGAACTGTCTGTGATAAGCTGAAATGTCAGACCTGTCAGAGTTCCAAAGAGGAATGATAGTTGGAGCGCGTTTAAGTGGAGCATCGGTTACGGAAACAGCAAACCTTTTGTGGTTTGCAAGGAGTACGGTATCAGCCGTTATGACAGAAAGAGGGTAAGACGACGTCTTCAAAGCACAACAGTGGCCGAAAGTCCAAGCTTGCTGATAGGGATAGACGGGTCTTGAAGCGCATAGTAGCCCGAAAGCACAAGCAATCGTTATCCGAGATAACATCCGAAATGAACAGTCATCTCCAGGACCCCGTTTCAAAAAAAACTGTCAAAAGGGGACTTCATGCTGCGAACATTTATGGCAGAGTGGCAATTCGGAAACCCTTGGTGACAGCAACTAATGCTTTCAAGCGACGCCAACAAGCGGTGACAACAGGTAATATGGTCAGATGAATCGTCATTCACCCTATTTCAGACGACCGGATGCGTTTATGTCTAGAGAACGCCCAAAGAAGCGTTTCATCCCGGATGCCTCTTGACGACTGTGAAGCATGGAGGTGGCTCCATTATGGCATGGGGTGCGATATCTTGGCGCGGTCTTGGGCCACTTGTTATTCTGCATGGGAAGATCAAATCCAATCACTATATAAGCGTTCTAGGGGATCATGTCCATCCTTTTGTCCAGACTGTATTCCCTGGAGAGCGACCGCTTTTTCAAGACGACAACGCTCCTATCCACACTGCTAGGTGTGTTCAAGAATGGTTCGAAGGGCATGACGATGCAGTTGAACATCTCGCCTGGCCCCCTCAGTCTCCGGACTTCAATATTATTGAACATTTTTGGCAATATTTGGAGTCCAAACTTCGTTCCCGATTTCCACCTCCATCCGGACTTTCGGAATTAGAGACCGCTCTGCTGGAGGAATGGCTTAATATTCCTTTAAATATTGTCCATGACCTTTATGCATCTATCCCACGTCGCATTAAATCTGTACTTCAGTCAAAGGGTGGTCCAACTCCCTATTAATACAGATTTTCCATTATTTCACAGGTGTTCGTATTATTTTGTCCACCATCTGTATCTAAAGTTCAAATCTCAAGACAAAAACATCTTTCCTCCTCTATTATTTATTTTAAATAATAATATTTGATTTATCATATTTAATCAATAAATGAAAAATTGTACCATCAATTATACAGAAATGTTATCCCTGATATAGAAGTATATCTATTTTATTAGATGAAAACATAGATTTCTGTTGTCAAATTTCACATATTCAATTGGCATATTTTTTTATAATTTTTTATGCATATATAGCTTAGATTATTTTTCCTTTTGTTATTAATTAAAATATCCATGGATGTTACTTAATTATTGACCTTAAACAATTGTTAAAGAAGGTGACAATATAATTCACCTGTTTATAATGATAGTATTTTTATTCACTTGTTTTAATATGTAATATTCAGTAATTTTTATCTTTCAATCTATCTATATATATATATATTGTTTATAAATATATATATCTAAATAAGTATGGGATGGAAGATTGAGCAGTATTTAATGTATGAAAAATATGCAATTTTTGTATTCAGCTAATAAAATTTTGAGTAGAATAAAAATGTTTTGTTTTATATCTAAGTAGAATCTATAATTAAAATTTTCATAAGCTTTTCAAAACTATCCCAAAAGTAATTCAGGGTAATTTTACTGTATTTGTTCTGAAAATGTTGGAAATTTAGAGATTACTTGTTTTGAGGTATGCATTCATAATTTAATTTTTGGTACGAAATGAGATGTTCTACGTCAATTCTCTTGTTTCAGTTCTCTTGTTCAGTTCTCTTGTTTATCTTGTTTCAGTTGAAATATATTCTGGTAGCATATATTTTTTTAAAATTTCGTTTGTTGTAATTAGTATGAATGTCTGATAAAGAGGTTAAAAGTTCATGAATTTTAATCTGGAGATATCTATGGCATACTATTTGTATTTTTCAAAATTTGGCAGCATTTGAAAGAAGGTAGGGAGAAATATAGAAAAATTTCTTAATGGTCTGAAAAGATATGGTCCTGCATTCTTAAAAGAATCAAAAAATACAAATCTTACAATGAGTTTATTTGGATTTCTGACTATTGGGAATATTAATGTGTTAAACAAGGTCCCTTTCTTGTTTTAAAAAAATGTGAATACAGGTTAAGAATAAAATTTATATAATTTTCATTTAAGACATAATTGAATATTTGTTAAAATCTTAACTTTTTACTTTTCCCAAGCAAGTTTGCATGTGTAAATGCCTTAAGCACTTAATCATCCTTTTTAATTAATTTTTAAATACTTAATCATAAGTATTGGATAGATGTGAACATGTATAAAATGTTGCTAAATATCAATTAGTTTTTAAGATTAATCAAAGCATTTTTTCCCTGTTAATTTAGGCACTTAGTCTAGAATCAATTAAGCAAATTTCTTCATCACAACTGAATTTGTCTTGCTGTCTATTTTCAGATATTAAAATCAAAGGAGCTCCTTTTGACCTGCCTGATATTCTAATAACTGTTAACCAAAGAGGATCTTGAAATGGTAACAATGAGGTTCTTTTTATTTAAAAATTATTTTTTGCTGCATTTGAAACATATGCTGAAGTAACTGTATTTTGCATTTTTTTCTAATACAAATTCATGCATTAAAATAAGTTTATCTTCAATATCAATAATTCTAAACTTTAGACAATACATATTTTGAAATAAATGTATTAGTTGTAACTGTATGAGATTCATCCTTAAAATAATGATAGTAATAACACAGATATTAAGATTTATCTTTGGAGGGTAGTAGTCTCTTAATATAGCAAAAATTTTCCTGCAACATGGAGAATTAGTTCTCTGTGCTGCAACTGCAGTTAAAATTTTGTTATGGAAAGGTAATGACAAAAGGCAATTTCTTGCTGGGTGCTATTTCAAAGTTTAAAATCCTAATGTGTCGATTTTTTAAATATTGCACTAAAAATTGAGCCAAACAATATCCATTAATGTAAAACCTATTAGTGAGCACTTCAAAAGTTTAATTATATGAAAATTAAAATCAACTTTGATACTGAAATGCATAACGTTTACGAATTTTATTTTATATTTCAGGTGAATAATCCTCCATTGCAGCCAAAATAATGCTACAGTCAACATAACTGAACAAAACTAAATCTTTACAGCCCAAGATTTAGGATATGATTTATATTAATTCACCCTTTGATTTGAAATGCATTGGTTAATGTTGATATTCTAATGATGTGAAATTGAGCCTAGGGTATTTACACAGAAAAATTTGTATATTTATTTGTAAATAAAGTTTCTCTGTATTTGTAATTTTGTTTACTGGTATATTTTTTGATTTAAATGTGAGTTCGCACGCTTTTTCATTAAAGTGTTCAATTGAAGTCAACTGATTTAGCAGGAATTGTGATTGCATTATGCATGAATTATTTAATTTCTATGTAGAAAAGTATATTTATAGCAAATATATTAGTACTTTATAAAATTTTCAAACCATGAGCTTAGAGATGTTTTGTTTAGAGCAACTGGGTAAGTATATTAACATATAATTAAGAAGTTTACAAACCATGTAAGTATTAATCGAGCATTTGGTCGAATATACCTTTAAAAAAACTTGTGTGTTAGAAAATGATTATCTATATTTCCTCAGAATCTTAAATGTTACAATTTGAGATATTGTAATTGTTTCTAAATTAGTTGTGTGGGGATCATGGTATACCAATTACAAATATATATTACTAAAATCAATGTAATTAATATTTTGCTTCAGTTTAAAAAATTATCTTGTGAATATCTTTTTTGGGTTAAAGCTAAGATCTGAAACTTTCTTGATAAAATATTTGTGTCTCAGTTTAAGGAAACTAAAAGTTGTAAAGGAAAACGTTTTGACCTACAAAATTTTAAGGTTCTATACATTATAATATTCATAAGTTTCCTGTAAATTTTATTTTACTGGTATATAGAAGCACCCAACAAAATCTCAGCTTATTTTTTTATATTTTTTGTTTTATTTGGAGCTTCTTTTTCTTCTCAGTTACTCCTGTGAATGAAACTGATTTACAAAAAAATAATGGATGCTTGATTAACATTTCAAATATCTGATATCCTTATAACTTTTAGGCAACCTTTCATCACTTATGATATAAGTTACAAAGATTTTATAACAATTATTTAGCTTTGTTTTTATGAGACTTAAACTTTAAAAAAATCCTTAAATTTTAATACAAATTATATTCCAAATATGGGTGTATAGTGCAGTTTTTTTTTCTCCCACGAGAAAGTATGTGAGGGAATCGAGATAATAAATACACAAAACAATGAATAATGAATTACTAGCATAAAATCGCTTCATTTAAAGACGGGATGGTTGGGAATAGGCAACATTTCGAATACTATAGCGTAAACTCATTTACTTAAAAGAACTCGTTAGTCCTGGGTTTTATAACCTAAAATATAGTGAGATATTGAACTCGAAAGAGGAGTTTGTCTACTCATGTTGGTGTGTTTTAAGACACACTTTAAAGTGAGTCGTATAACCCATTTTGGTGGGTTGGTGGCGGGTAAATCAACCCGCTTAGGATCTGGGTTCTAGAACCCACTTTCCCACATGGGTTGTATGACTCACCAAAAGCGAGTTCCACTGTGCAGTGGATTTGAACTCGGAGAAGTGGGTTCAAAGAACAACTTTTTTTTTCTGTGTGTATGGTGTGGGCTCGGATTCGAATTCCTGATGAGGCATTCTGTGACCTCATAAGGAGGAGTGTTGGCTCAGCTATAGGATTTCCCCATAGTAAAGTAGCCAATGAAATCGCGGTATGGATGGGACAATATCCTGAAGACAAAGTACCCGCTATGGTTTTTTTTCCGTCTGGGAATATTCTCGAACGTCCAGGAAAGAGAATAAATATTAGCCTCAGTTTCTTTCTTTTCAACTAATTGTGGGTACAGCCTATACAAAAACGACCTATGAGTAATAAAAAGATAATTTCAAAGGATTTATCTGCAGGTTAGGAGTATTACAAGGGTAAATATAAAATATGTACTAACGTTAATTAAAACTCGGAAGTTCCATTTGCATTATCCAAGTTGATATCCCTTAAAACCTGGTAATGTGTTACTACAGTTGAGTGACATTACTGTATCTTTCTTTAAGTGGAGTGAAGTTCTGTTTACCTAGTGTACTAATCTGCCCAAAATTTCAATGAAACAAACGCTCTACTCTGAGAGAGATGTTAAATTGCTTTTCTTCTTTTATGAAAGTGAAATCTCGTATTTAACATTTATGATTAAGTCCCAACAGAGACTAACTGAAATTAACTTATCATTCCTTTTATTAATTCGTTGATGAAAATAAATTATTTTTTAAAATTTATTTTTACATCACCACGTGTGGAAAGGAGTTATCATTATGTCAATATAGTTTCTTTGAATGCAGGAGTCTCACAACATATTTTGCAGCATATAAATAGCGAAAACATTTTAAACTTCAAATGAGTCATTTTGATCTGTACTTCCATTAAGAAGCTAGTTTCAACCAAGAGTTCATTTTTCTTTTATTTCGTAACGCAAATTATAATTCCGCAGGAAACATTATCGGGTTTAAGTGTAATGATGTGGATAAAATTACTACAAAACAAGTTTATGAATACTTTATATGGTGCTCATTATTTTAGCCAGTTAACAAACACATAGAATTTACCATCTCTAAGTGCCTATATTAATAATTTCCATGTTCCAATTAAAAAACATACTTTACTTTTACACAGTAGAAATAAAATCATGACCTTAATGTAGTGTAATAGAAACTATCCATTGTAATAAAAATGATCTTTCTTTAAATATTGGAGGAATTTAAAAAGTATTCTTTTACTCAATAAAACAATCTTTATTCTTTAGTTTGCAGCTATTTTTTTATAATGCAGGGCATTGTATTAAATCCGCGTAAATCTGAAAATGCTAGAAAAGAATAAGGATAAATTAGAATTCATTTGAATAAAGAACTAATTTACTCTTTACGAGGTAACACCTAAAAGCCTCTACACATTGCACTCTTGATGTCTTATTAATGCCCCAATGAGCAAGAATGACACGGATAACCCAAAATACGTTCCAGTAAACTGGATAAATAAAGTGTTTTGAAGTTTTAAATAAGCTTCATTTAATGAAATGAAAGAGTTTTAACTGGAAACAAAAATAAGCTGAAGCCTATTGACATTTTTTCCTCTAAAGAGTCCGTTTTTGTCTTTGGTTTACTACCTAATCTGACATACATTTGAAAAATAGATATATTTATTGCAACACATTTGTTTTGTGATGCATGCATAATCTGCCCTCAAATAATAGGGATTTAAGCATTTAAATTACTAAACATATTAACTAGTTGTTGGCATCACGAGCGTCAAATTATTTGACCAAAATGTAAAAATTACTTTTATTAAATTTCATTACATGGTGCAGAAAATCCTTAAATTTGAAGAGTTAAAAGAATGAGAAATTACTAAAAATTACTTTTATAAATATGTAGTATATAATTTTCTAGAATCTTTGATTTTTACATTTATATATATAAATATATATTAAAATTTAGGCTGTTAGAATATTATAAATTATGCTAAAATATCAGACGCTAGTGTTTTGTATTAAATTACTAATTTAATGAGACAATCTTCTGTGAGATTACGTTAAAACATAACTTTATTAACAGCTTAATGATAGAATCTAACTATGCTAATAACCAAACCCTCTTGGGAGGAAATCATAGCCTGCTGCTCAAATTGCATATCTTTAAAGAGATAAATATAATAATATTTCTATTCCATGATCTTTTAGTACGTTTACCAAATCTCAAGTGTATATTTCATCATCAGAAGCGTACGCGAATAATTAAATAAGTAGAAACAACTTTTTTTTCTTGTGAATATTCTTGTGTTGTTGAAACACATAGATTTCCTCAATCGTGGACAGCTTTATTTACATTTGTGGTAATTAGAATAATTTTGAATGCAATATTATCATAATGAGTTTGATAAAACTTTCTAAATAAGACATGAAAAATAGATTAAGGTTCATTTTTATTGTTTGATTTTGGGAATAAGGATTTAATTTAGAGCAAACAGAAATTTATACATGCATAATATTTTATACATCAAACACTTAAAAAGAAAATTTTTAATTTAAATTCTAATATTAAAAGAAGGGTTTTTTAAGCAAACTTCTTTTTGAAAACGGAAACAATGACTAAATCTATTTTAAGTAACTAAATTTGTTTTAATACAAAATCTGTTTAGCTGCTATCAAGACCGTCAAAAATTTGATTCCACGTTGAAATTTAAATAGAATGTAGTAATCTAGTCAGATGTAGGAAAGATTGACATATTTCAAAAAAATTTTCAAAACTGTTTATATTATTAAAAAACTGATTGACACTGAACATGTATTTATCTGGAATAATAATCCTCCCCACATGTAGCGTATTGTTGCATAAATAACGAGATAAGATTTATAAAATAACAAACATTACGCGCAAAACAACTTAATAACCTGCATTTATGTAAAAAAAAAACAAAAGCAAAGAAGAGTCAAAGTTTAAAAATAAATTCATTAAGAAAGCAGAAACTTTCAAGGAAAAGTTTCCAAAAATTCGAATTTAATTAATTAAAAAGTTTCATTCTTTTGCATTCCGTATACATTCCTATTCTGTTAAAAAATTCCATTATCTTTCTTTCTGTAGATTTCCTGCTACAAGCGTTTTGTTAAAAATTTTATTTCCATTTTTGTAAAAAGTAAAAGTTTTCATACTATCATTTCACTGAAACATTAGCTTATATTAAGTTAAATCGAATGTTTACAGTATTTATTACTGTGGATATTAATTATGTCTTCAGCCTTAAATTTATTACCCATTTAACTAATAATTCATTTAACTCATTAACTATCAAAATTTTATTCACTAGGCAATTAACTTTTTATACATAACTTCTATTTATTTCTCACTGATATGTTACAAATGTCATATGGTAGTGAGTTTAAAACAACTAAAATACCTCTATCAACGTTTACAAAATCAGAAAATACCTTTCACACTTTCTGTAAATTTTAAGCTATTGCCATCGTTCCTTTACTTCAGGTCTGAAGACTTGCGTTCTAAAATATTCTAAAGTAAAACTTTTGAAATACAAATGGTTTATTAGTAATTTGGCATGAATTGTTAAGAAATTTGTTGTATAGGGATTCATTTTATTCTAACGTTGTTAAAAGGCAAGGTTTTTACAGAAAATTTTGTTTGATAAAAGCACAGTATAGAGTTTCTACTGCATAATATAACAAGATACAAGTGAAGATAAAAACTGTATTTTTCTAGCGCACTTTTTATATATATATATATATATATATATATATATATATATAATAAATATTATGCCCTCCATTCTAGCATTTAAATTCCCTAGCATTCAATCCCAGGTAACATTAATTTATCGCTTTTAAAACCCTTAGCCACAGAACTTTCCATGAATCGCATGCCTTTGCATTTCTACACGTGTATACGTTTGGAGACAGGAGTGGGTCAGCTTCGCGAGCCCCAAAATCTGCTGATCCTACAAATAATAGCCACATGTCTTTTTTGTCCTCTCACGCTTAAGGTTGAAAGGTGATGTTACTTCCGAGCCGTTCATCTGGAATGGACGGATGTAATTTTGTCGCTCTAATAAACGATTCGGCCCGACTGCTTCCAAATTTAATTTTATTCCTCTCAGGCTCAATCTAGCTCCAGCCATGTAAATATGAGCTAGTTTTCCCAAGCAGGTTATAAGTTAAGGAAGTTATGTAATGGGTATATTACATCTCTCTCTGTATATATATATATATATATATAAACCAGGAGGAAGACAGGACACCGTACGAAATAGTAAGTAAACGCTGGCAATCACATATAGAAACAATTTTGATTTGAATTGCATAATTTCAATTAAAATTTATATTTTATATTACTTATCTACGATATGCATTCATCTTTTAACATTCAATGAAAAATGTTTATTCCATGCCGAATTACCGTACTATCTGTACCTAGTAGTATCCCATCTAAATGTATAATTCTTTAAATCAAGAGTTAATCCTTCACATGTTCATTCATTTGCCATGAAGATTTATACAAAATTTACTAATTAGTTTTAAGCCTATTGTTAAATTAAAATTATTGTACAAGCCTGTATCTAACATTAAATTTTAGTAATAATTCTACAAATTAAATAATGTATATCTTTTATATGGTATGCTGTATGAGTTCCATTGTGCCTCTCGCTCAGTAAGAGAGATCGTCCCATGAATTAGTCACTGCAGACTTCGGCAATGAATGCCACTGAATATCTACGGAACTTAACCGGAATGTGGGAAGTGGTTAGACTCTCCACTCAATACAAGATTTTCGTAAACTACTATGCAAATAGAGAGATATATAAGTGTTAAAACATTGCATGAGTTTGTTCTAAAGAACACCTCCCTGTTTACAGTTAAACGTACTTAATCGAAAATTTATTTCTCTCCATGTTATGACCTGAAGTATTGCTTCATGTAGCACAAATATCTGATATATGTATTCAAATTACTTACACCAGAAAGATTATGAAAAATGAGGCTGAAAATACCTACCTGCGGACATATATATATATATATATATATATATATATATATATATATATATATATATATATATATATATATATATATATATATGTATATATATGTATATATATATATGTATATATATATATATATATATATATATATATATATATATATATGTATGTATACATGTATATATATATATATATATATATATATATATGCATGTATATATATATATATATATATATATATATGCATATATATATATATATATATATATATATATATATATATATATCTTATATATATATATTTCTTCTGTCCGTGTGTATGTAACTGAACTCCTCCTAAACGACCGGACTGATTTTTATGAAATTTTGTGTGTGCAATTTAGTTGATTCGAGAATGGTTTAGATTCACAATCTGATCCGATAGAAAATATTTTTATATTTTTAATTAATTAATAAAAAACCAACAATTTATAAGGGGGTGCGTCCGGTAAATGGAACCTGTTACAGTTTGTGGAATCGGCCCTCTGGATAATGGCATCCATGTTAGGTTTAGTTAGCAAACAGCGAGCGAAAAGATAAAAATAAATAAAATCAAAAAGTTTCAAGTCATATATTAAACCAGAATAGTAAATGAAAATAATAATCTTTCAAGTCAGATTTTATACTCTAAAATACATCAGATCCAACGGCATAATTATACTCTCGACACGCGATGGAAAATTCGAATCAACCACGCTAAGTGACACGAGATCTTTCTTAATCGCTACTGCAATCCCCCTCGCCTATATATTTGTGTCTATTGAAGAGCTAAAGACTAAGCTTCTATCCTGCTAACTTATTTCTGACTAAAAACTCCTCTGACATGTATAATCACCAGCCCACAACTTTCCAATAGCAAATATGTTTCACTTTACCCTCTAGAACAAAGTGTCATCGTGGCGCATTCGGAAGGTCGCCAATTTGGAAAGTACCATGCTCTCAACCCGGGTTCGAATCCAGAGTTGTGTAAATTTTGCTAGACCTGTTATTTCAGCTTTTTTTTTAAGGCTTTTTTATTTCAGCTTTTATTTTATTATTTTTTAAATTATTTGATTATTATTTTATTTTCTTTTATTATTTTTTTATTTTAATTTTTTTAAATTATTATTTTTAAAAATTATTAATTTTATTTATTTTTATTTTTTCAGCTTTTTTATGATGAAATACCGAATATAGCTGAAATCTGAGGAGTTTATTATACATTTAAACATTTTTAATTGGGTTTTCATATTATTAATATGTATAACATTTCGTATGCTTTTTTTTCTATGTTATTTATACTGTGTTAATTTTTAAATTGATTTTGGTTAACAAACATTCTTAAAATCCCGGGCATCGCCGGGTACTTCAGCTAGAATTACAATGTTTGAACAGGACAACGTCTGTCGGGTCCGCTAGTATATATATATATATATATATATATATATTAACCATCGCGTACCTAAGTGTGCAATTTGTTTACTGGGACATAACAAGGCATTTTTGTAACAGAACTTAAAATATAGATATCATATCTATACGACCATAGTTCGTAAAACCAACCCGATTCTAAGTGAACGGTATAATACTCACTATTTATGTGAAGAAAATTCTAATTCAAGTCTTATTAGCATTATCTGATACATGAAAACAAAAAAAATTACAAAGATTAGTAGAAATGGTAAAGAATTGTTCAATTACATGCTTTATCTTCCAATAAAGAAACATTACTCTTAAGCTTTGATTTAAATTATAACTCCTTGGTAAAATTTAATATTTTTAATTTTAATTTATATATTTAATAGAACCATCTAGTAATAAGTCTAGTATAATTTAACCATCTAGTATAATTTAACGTAGTTAAAAATATTAAACTTCATGTTCCTTGCAGTGTAATTTCTTTCCTCAGACATTGTAATATATTTTTAAAATAGAGCTTTATTGTGATTATATCAGAAAAATATTCTCTAAAACAGATACATTTTAAAATTAACAGTATATGAACCACTGCGTATGTAAAAAAGTCAAATCATATCTTATCAGAGCTAACACTTGAAAACCTGAATAGAAATTTAAAAAAAGTTATATTACAAATTTTTCCTAAGACAAAAACATTAACTTTAAACATAGATTAATAATATAAATCCTAAGTAAAATTTAATATTTCAAATTTATTCTTAATATTTAATCATACCATCTCGAGAGAGAAGAAAAATTTGATGCAGTTAAAAAAAAAATTTAAGAAATTTGAATCAGACATTTCAAACGTATTCAATTATGAATTCAAGAAGTCCGTCTCGAAGGAAATTTTTGCTGTTTTCTTTTATTTTCGAAAAAACCAACGGGGAGCATAAAATGAACTCAAAAGCAAGAGGCAGGGCTACGAAGGTCCCGGATGTAGGAGAACATGGAAGATGGAAGTAGAACGGTGAAGAAAATCAATAGATACCAGGCCCACACACGCACACACAATTCGCCAACTCGCCTTTTCCCTTACATTTTTTTCCCTCGTGAACTCTTTGACTAGTCCTAGCGCATCTAGTTTACAGATTAGCTCTCTGAACCATAAGTAAAAATGCCATCAAACTCAGTGAGGCTTAGAAACTTAATCTTTTTAGGTGATAAATGGATAAGGTCGATTATTTGACTTGTCTTTCTGAGGCCTAAAACTTTCAATTGTTTTGAAACATTTTTGTAGCACATTTTACCCTCTTTAGTTTGGGAATTCGATCAATATCATATGAAGAATTTTCTTTCGCACCGCGCATTCCGTCCTATTTCTTTAACTTATTATAAGTTCGTTTGCACGCGAAGAAATTTACAAGTAAATAGTAAATTTTTCTTTTGTTTATGTTCGCTGCGCAAAGAAAAGACATTTAAATGCAATCTCCTGTTAAAACAACCCACTACATAAAGTCCCATTAATATTTCGTTTCCCTTTTAAAATAAATTACTTTTTACATAACATCTTCATTAATTAAAGGGTACTTAAGGAAATGGAATATGTAGTTAGAATCAAACTATGAATTAAATAATTAATATATATATATATATATTATATATATATATATATATAAATATATATATATATATATATATAATATATATATATATTATATATATATATATAATTATATATATATATATATTTATATATACATAAAATGATTATTTATTCACAGATAAATAAATAAAAAGTTAACGAACTGTTATGTATTTTTAATGCTTTCTTAAAGTCCAATAAAATAATTATAATATTCTGAATATTATTAAAGAAAAAAAATGCGTTATAAGTTAGAAATGATGATAGGAAATATTGGTCTTAAACCGGTGAAAGAAGTCAAAGAGAAGAAAACATAACAATCTTTCTTATAATATTTAATACTTTTACATTATTTAGTGTAAACATATTTTGTCAATTTCCGTCATTTATAGGAAAGTTTATCTTTGTACCTACTGCTGTAAATCGTATGTATTTTAGAGAGAAATCTCCAGTAGTAAATACCAAAAATGGAATAGTAATAAAATTTCATGTATTAATTTTAAAATATTCATCTGCTTGAGAAGTTATTCATATAGGAAATTTGAAGGGTTAAAAGGATTAATGGTAGCTAGATTCAACACTTATTCTATACATTTAGCAAAATATTAACTAGAACAGCAGAAGTACCAGACCAGACAACAAGGAAAATACATACATACACATATAAATAAATAAATAAATAAATAAATAAATAAATAAATAAATATATATATATATATATATATATATATATATATATAACATTGAGAGAAAGAGAGAGAGATAATTATTTGTATAAAGTTTTATAATATGCATATATCTTTGAGTATTCAGAACTACCTTCACAGACGATTTTTAAAGCACTGATATTATGTTTCAAAAACATTATAAATGACATTTTAAATCTAGAATGCAGTAAAAAGTTTGGTACATCATTATACTGTCTATTAAAATTCAGAAACCTGAAAAAAATTGCTCAATAAAATAAGTGTTATTGTAAACGTATGGTAATTTAACTTTTTATGCATATGTATATGATTTATTTCGAATGTTGCTGTTATATTTTCCATAGTAACAGCTAGGAGGTTTCATGTCAACTAATTTTTCTTTGTTGGACCAGAGTCAAAATGTGTCGAACATAGATCTTAGGGTTAAAGCCTCTAATCATTCGTTTTAAAGTACATTTTGTTGTACCGGGTCATTAGTCATTTATTTCATACTGAAAAATATAAATTGCTTATCAAAATGATACAATATAAAAAAGTAATATATTTTCATTTTACGTAATATACTCGTACAATTACAACACACTTTTACGTAGGAAGAAAATATCTTTTCTCAAATGAGATTTTTCGATGTTGTTGATGAAATAGTAGCAGAGCTTATAGGCATTCATTGAATTTTTGTTTAAATTTTATGTAAATTTTTATATAAATAATTTAAATTGCCATTAAATAATGTTTAAATATTAATCATTAATACGAGTATCCATTTCATACAGCTACCAGGAATAAACGGTGAATGCCGTCTAGTAGTTAATACTACTCATCCTGTGAAAAATTACACAAAAATGTGTTTAATACCATACCCCATAGTTGGTATTATTATAATAAATGAGAGTTTTTTTTGTACAAAAAATTTAAAAACTTCGGAATTTAAAAATCTAAAACTTTATAAGCATAGACAAGGACAATTTTTTGGAAACTTGAGTTTGAAATTAATAAATTATTTATGTTGTTTGAGCTGTTGCATAAAGGAATGTGAGGATCGCAGCAAGTTCTAGTAATTTTTTGACAATTGTGTCTTACCTTAATAGTAATTATTTCTAAATTTTACATCAGATACCCTCATTTCATTGTGTTTACCAGACACATGTTAAGAATATAATAAATTTCAGTAAAATAAAGAATCATAAGATATTGCTTATTTTAAAGATATGCTTATTTATAAATTTCTGCTACGCATTGATTTGAATTTAAAAACAAACTTTAAACATTGATCATAATAAAAAAATATGCATGTCATCTTTATTCTCCATGTTGAGAAATACTGCAAAGAAACCCTTAAATCAAACGAAACAACAGTATATTTGTTGTTTTTACGTTGCAATTACTTTTCAAACCGTCGATTTGGTAACTGGACTTAAGTAAATAGTAAGTTAAATACGATTTTCTATGCAAGGCAAAAATATGGTTTTCAGCAAATAAAATTTCTATGCATATGAATTAAATGTGGGCTACAACATTTTTAGAAAATCCTAGAAATATAAATATCATGGAGCATTTCTAAAAAAATAAGTTTTCCCTCCTGTCTTGTCTTCTATGACTTACATTGTTTTACAGTCTTAATTGAGAATGATGTAACATAATTCACTCTATGTCGGACATGCGCTGCATATTTCTGCAATCAGATGATCTATCTTAATTTTCCTCTTCTGATATGACTTCCTATTATATGCAATTGCATTGACAAGTAAAGAAATGTCTCTATAACGTTTAGAACTGGCACAGTGTCAAAGCCTCTGGGAGATTGTCAACCTTCGTTTCTCTATTCTTTGGATATAAGGTACAACACAATTTTGTATAATACACGGAAGCTCGAAATCGGACGTAGCCTCTTTTTTGTTATGGAGATAAGTTTTCAAAAAATATTTCCTGTCTGCGGAGTTAGTTACTGAGCAGGTCTTATAATCACTACTACTCCAAATTCCTTTTCTTCTCTGTCAATTCTGTCCCTAAATGAGGAGCTTCTTATAGGTTCTATTTATCTATTAATGCAATTCGCTTATTTTTAAATATGATTAAAGTAATAATCTTTTCTCGCTCCCCTCAAAAAAAAACTTGTAAAATTTTTGAGAAATTTGTTTGTTTTTGTTTGCTGTAGTTCAAAAACTCTGCAAAAATTGATATTTTTTTCATCATGGTGTACATTCTTATGAATGTTATAGATATCACTACGTGTGTGAGTACTTTTTGAATTACCAAACATGTTGTACGAAACATGTGCGAAAATAGTAATACCAATATCAGACCCATAACTTTTGGTCATTTTGGGAAAAATTATCGCATCAAGCAACAAGTATTATTACGCTTCTCTAATGAAGACATGAGTTACAGCTTAAAACAATTAAACTCTCTGCGTACAAAGGGGAAAAAATTACATATTACATGAACTAAACTATGAAAAAATACTTGACAAGAAATATAAACAACATACTAAACAAAATTACGTTGACGGGAATATTAAAGTGTATAAATTATTGTTTACTGCGAAGAAAAATGTATATTACATTTACATATTCAAGTAAAAAGTTACGATTTTATGAATATTTCAATATTTTTTTTATAAAATGTTTGCATGAAATAAATATTTTAAGTACCAGTATCACAGGAAAAGATTCGATATGTCAAATTCTTTATGATTCAAAATTTAAAAATAATTTTATGAATATTTTTCTTTTAAAATTTATCCTATGAAATAGAGTCTCTCATTTCAAAAACCTTTCTATGAAATTCATTACATAAGATTTTCAGGCGACATAATTTTCTGAACAACTTTTTTTAATACCAATTGTATTAAAAGAATATTTACGTCTTAAAATGTATGCAACATAAAAATAGAAGACAACATAAAAATATCCTAAACCACTCATAATAATAACAAGTAAACTATGATAGGTTATCAAAACCATGTAAATGATATAATTCAATTTTACAAACTCTTGAGTGTATCACCAAATGACGTTTCTGATACACAAACTTGGTTTGTTTGATTATAAATTTGCAGCTTAAGATTGTTTTAGTTACTATAAAAAATACATCCAATTAAAATGTTAACTGACAAAATATATCCCAAACCGATCATGATAGACTTTGACAGCTTTTCAAAACCACGAAAAATGAAATAATTAAGTTGACTGCCTACGTTCGGAGCCAATTTTAAATAAAATAATTTTTTAAAGGATTTTTAGGTTTATATCGTAAAAGAGCGCTTAAAAAATAAACAAAAACTTACCTGTAAATTCCATAATTTTTTTTAAATTGGTCATTTTGAAGTAATTTTTAATGAAATTTAGCTAAAGCGCCTATCACTCTGCACAAAATTCTAATGCTACTATTTTAATTTCCTTCTCACACATGATACATATGACAGTTATTTTCAAACTGATTCACAATCTAAGAGAAATTTTAAAATACAAAAATTATACAGACAATTTTATGTTCCAATATGAAAATTTTCCCCGAATCGTAATTCCTTTCCTGATAAAAACAGCCCCAATTAAAGAACTATTTATTATACATAAATTATTGTGCGTTATTTCATTAACAATAGCATATAAAACATTTCCTAAAATTTTTATCAAATTATATGCATTATTATGTGAAATATCAGGATAATGGTAGAGATTTGTGCTAGAAAACATAATTCTGAGAAAAACGCATTTAAAGTTGTTTGTCACTTCAATTTTGTAGCAGACGATGTTTTTAAAAATAACTATGAATCTGCTTCTAATTGATGTAGAATGAAAATCTAAACGGTTTTGAAAAGA
Organism: Dolomedes plantarius; assembly: GCA_907164885.2. Taxonomy (NCBI): domain Eukaryota; kingdom Metazoa; phylum Arthropoda; class Arachnida; order Araneae; family Dolomedidae; genus Dolomedes; species Dolomedes plantarius. The sequence goes on from OU015501.1 coordinate 90,124,832, forward strand.
GGAATGATTGAATTACATGATTTTTGCAAAAAATAAAATTGACCAAAATGGTCAAAAAATGACATTTCCAACGTAGGCAGTCACCTAAGTGCTTTAAACTGTTGAGTGTAACGCCTCAGACATATAAACTTGGTTGTTTGGACTAGAAATTTGTAACTCAAGAATGTTTTAATGGCCATAAAAAATCCATCCAATTAAACTTTAATTGACACATTATAGCTCAAAACTGATCATAATGAACTTTGAAAGTATTTCAAAACCCTGGAAAATGAAATAAATGCTCTAAAGTGTTAGTATATCGATAACTCCTCAGTCACATAAATTTGGTTGGTTTGACTAAAAATTTGTAACTCAAGATTGTTTTAGTTACTATAAAAAGTCCATCCAATTAAATATTAATTAACACAATATAGCCCAAACCGATCATAATAAAAATTGACAGGGTTTCAAAACAACGGAAAATGAAGTAGTTTAACTCTCTAAACTATTAAGTATATCGATAACGTTTCAGACACATAAACTTGGTTTGACAAAAAATATGCTGCTTAATACTGTTTTAGTTTCTATAAATTGTCTATCAAATTATTGATTCAAACTTACAAGATAGTCAAGGGCAAATAGGAAAAATTCTCTCTCTCTCTCTCTCCCCTCTGTAATGAAAACTATTATCATTACATTTCCCCATATCCTAACGTAATACTTGCTTTTGTTATGAGATTCATAAGATATAGTCGTTTTAATACATATTTAATACCTTCGAATTTTATCAAACCATCTAGAACAGGGTTTCGCAACAAGGGGACAATTCCCTCTATTATGGGGGGGGGGCATTAAGGGTTACAAGGGAGAGGGATCTACAGGGGGGGGGACTACAGATTTTTTACAATCTGTAAAACTGTAGTTTATTTATAATTTAATCTGCCATTTTCAATAAATTTTATTGAATGTCACAGATTAAAATGAGTTCTTGAACATGCAGCATTATTTTTATTTTGTTGAAGTTAACTTTATTCTGTTAAGAAATTAGTGCGGAATAAACTAAAATAAACTAATTTTATTCAAATTTTAGAGACAATTAAAACTTTCTATTACTATTAAATTTGCTAAATTTTACTATAAAGTAATGCAAATGAAATCATATGTACTAAACTGGAACAAGTAATATATAAAAAAGAAATTTAAAGTCAATTCATACTTAGGTCAACAAAGAAAAATTTGAGTGTGAACTAATAGTAGGAATTGAAAAAAAAAGATTTCCTGCCAGAACCTTGCCTACTGTGCGAGATTAGGAGGGGGGAAAGAGAGAGAAAAAGTTTATCAGGTTGGGGATTCGATCTCGCAACCTACAGGACGGGAGAAGCCCGCGATACCGCAGTGCTACCATTTACAAAGTAACAAGAGGGAAATTACTATTCTAGAGCAAGATACGCTCTAGGTCTAAAACTAAAATTGATTAATTAAATTTAATTAATGAATTAATATTTGAAAAAACTGTATTAACATCAAGTGTCATCCACTACAAGTTTAAAAAAATGTATTTGAACTTGAGTGGATGAATAAAAAGTACCTTTATTAACGATTGAAAATTTGAACAAGATATATATAGAGAGAGTGTGAACTAATAGTAGGAATTGAAAAAAATAAGATTTTCTTGATTATATGTATATTATTTGGAATATACCTTTTGAGCTAGACAGCAGAGCTGGGAGGGAGGATATTCTGAACTAAGGTGGAAGGTGGGAATGAGGCAAAATTGGTTTAGAACCAGTTGAAATCTAGACTGTAATAGTTTATTCCTGGACAGTAAATACATCCTCAGACATGTTCCTTCTCGTAATCTGTTAAAAATTGTGGATCCTGAAGGATCGAATTTATTGCGAGAAATAGTGAAAATATTCTTCATACTCTTATTTCATGTGGTTTTAAAAGCTTATAATTCGATAGCGGAATATAATTTCAAACTTTTCCAACTGTTTGCGGCACAGTATCTGTTTTCTCAAATGACGGTATAGAATTTGAAGATAGTTAGTTATTTGTTTTAGGCAAAATCTGAGATGTCATAATCCAAAATTATAGTGTTACAAATATTTTCTACTCAGTATTTAAAATTATTTTAAAATACCATAATTGAACATAAACTTATGAGGAAATTTATAAAAGAAAGAAAAAATTTCCATGAATATATATAATAATTTAGTGTGATCTATAAATTATGAGTTATCGGCAACAGCGAATATTTTTTGATTTCAATTTATTGATGTATGATTTCTCCAAGCACCAAGTATAAAAGCATCAGTGTTCTAAGATCCATGTGTATGTGCATGAAGCCCCCAAGAAAAATGGTTTCTTTTAGAAACAAGTATAAAATATAACTGAAAAAGTACACTTTAGTGCCTATGGTACTTTGCAAAGGTTTTTAAGGATATAACTGAACTCACTTCCCTAGAATTCAAAGGAAATAAAAGTAGCTGGTTCTATCATGTATCGAGGAATGTCTGTTATCTATTTTTTTAAAATTCAAGCATGCTCCGAATAAGTTTAAACTTCTATACGTGACAAATATTAAATAGTGCATTTTTCAAGACATTATAAAATAATATCAAGTATATTATATTATTAACAAACTATATAAATACGAACCTATCAGCAACGATCGGAATACTTTTAGTAAATATGTGATATTTAACTGTTTTTAAGAGACAAAATAAAAGTAAAAAATTTACCGGTAGGAACCAAACCTTAAAAATGAAAAAAGAATATGAAAGCTGTATTCTTATGGCGCCGCGTAAGTTTATGCCTATAAAAATACGTTAAGAACTCAAAATAAACACGAATTAGGGCTTAAAATACAAGTCTTGCTAACTAACTGTCGTCACACTCCATAATATATTTCTAATACTCGTGTTGCACTCAAGAAGAGAGTCATATAAAAAGTACATACGAACCATCTTTAATAGAGAATGACAGAATTCTTCTGAAAATGTGAACATTGTCTAAGTGAATCAGGACAAATAATTTGCTATCTTCTTGTAGTCAGATTTAGTTACGTAAATGGAAGAACAAAAGTTTAAAAAGCCAAAATAGGTTTACTCTTTATAACAGTAAGGTATTGATTTTTTTGAAATAGGAAAAATTTATAGTATTTGGTTTCGATTTCAAAAATCTGTTTTTTTCTTTTGATTATTGTCAAGAAATATGTTTTTACTCTGTTTCATGGTTTGATTACCCTAATGTTATAAAAGCCAAAATAACAGGCATGTGTGAAAATGGTTGTGTTTACGCCATGCTAAATACGGTGAATAAGCTATAATTGAGAGTATATATCATAATTTCATACCCGCTTACTTGACATTTTCTTTCTTATTGAAGTGAGAAAGTAAATGGTTAGTTGAACATTATTTTGCGCAATATTTTTTTACATTTTAAATTAGAAATAATAAGTCAGAAAATTAACAGTTTGAAAGACTAAAGAAGGAAGAAATTTTTGTGACCATATTACGAATGAAATTAATACTTGTTTGAACATTATTTTATGTAAAATCTTTCATTTGTCTTTCTATTTAGGTTATAAATAATATTTCAGAAAATAAACAGCCTGAAAGGTTAAATAGAAATGGATTTTTTGTGGCCATATTATGAAATGAACGCATTTTTTAACATTATTTTATGCAAATTCTTTCATTTGTCTTTCTGTTTAAGCTATAAATAATATCTTGGTAAATAAACATTCTTAAAGATTAGAGAGGAAGGAATTTTTCGTGACCACGTTATGAAATGAACGCTTATTTGAACATTATATTAAGCAACATCTTTCATTTGATTTAGTATTTGAGTTGTAAATAATATCTGTGAAAAAGCACAGCTTGAAATGTTAAAGAGGAAGGAATATTTTGACACCATATTATGAATGTAAGAGCCGATTTCTAAGGTGCCTGAAATTCATAAGTTCTGTCTATTTTGATAACCCACATTCAATGTTATGCAAAATATTTTTATTAACTTATAGTAAACTATTACTTAACGGAATTTTTTTTTCACATGATTAATATTTGAACATTTTTGGGAATTCTTAACTAAGCCCGATTTACTTAAAAAACTACCATATTAAGAAAACTAACTCCGTCTAATATAAGATTTACTTACAATGTAATAGGAAGAGACACTTCAAACTACTTTAAACTAAATAAGTCATCCAGAGAAATATATTTTTTTCATTTTTCGGTTTGCCGGTCCTCAGAAGCTACTCATGCATTTCAGAAACTGTCCGCGAGAAATCAAATCGGACAGTTTCTTAAAAATGCATAAAAAATAGAATTATCATCTTTATATATTTGGAGGCATTCCAAACTGACTTACACGTCTCTTCTCCAAAGAGAAGGTTGTATTTCATTTCCATATCATGTTTGTTGCCTTTTAATCGAAATGTTGAAATTTGTTTGATGCTTGTTATTAGAAAAAATTCTGTTGCCATAGATATTTTATATCATTTATGAATATGAAAAAAAATCGAAGCCTTTATTTCAAATTTTGTTATATCTGAAGGTATAGTGAAGGAATTTTGTATTATAATTTAAAACTGGAGTAACGACTTCAATTCTTATATGTATCTTCCTAAAATTAAATACATTTTAAGTAGTATTTTATTTCCGGAAGTAATACGTCGATATAAGGTTTTAAAGTGAATATACCGGGTTTTTTTTGACAAACGAATATATATCCTTAGCATTATTTTCAGATAGCAAAATTTTAATTCAGGTAATTAAAACATTTCAAATGAATGATAATTTTCTTACTAAATTAGTAAATTTTAATATTGTGGACAAAAGATGTACATATTTAATAAAGCAAATTCAAGTATATAAATTAGACATATCTTTCTGGGGGGGAAATATTGTTAGAAAAAAGCTGTTTGTGCTTGCATATTATAAAAATAGGAAAAACAAATTCTAATGCTTACAACTCACGATAAAACTTTACTTTTATGCGAATGTATTTAACATTTAATTTAATATCCATAAAACTCTACAACCTGTATATTGCTTTATTGGTGTCTATTGGTGTATGTTATGGGACCCATGATTTCTGGACTGTTTACATCACGAGTTAGATTTGATGTCCTTATGGAAGTTAAAATCAAAATATTGATTAAATAATTAATGCAGGAATTTAAATTATTTAAACGTAACCAAAATTTTTTTAAATATAAAATGTATATAAACTAAACGCACTGCGCAACAGTCCGATGTGGACCAGGGCCGGCGGTACCCATCTCCGCTTTCTTGACCTTGGAGTGCCATACAGCATATGTCTCAGTCAGGTGATCAACCTGACGTGGGACCCCCAGAGTTTAGTTCCCAAGCGTGCTTGGTCCTCTTTTCATAGACCCACTCAATGGATGAAAGGCTGAGTCGAGCTTGCCCAGTCGCAGGGTCGAACCCTAGACCTATGGGATGGCAGATTGACGTTTTTTAACCACTACGACACCGGGCTTCATTTATATATATATATATATATATATATATATATATATATATATATATATATATATATATATATATATATATATATATATATATATATATATACACACTGCTGGCCACTCAAATTGCAACACCAAGAAAGACAGGAGATATCACAACAAAAATTATTTTGTAGATACCATGTTGACAAAGTATCAAATGATTAAATATATAGACTTCTGTGAAGTGTGGTTCCTGCCAAAATCAGTAGCCAGAGTAGCCGCCATTGTTGGAGATCACCGCTGCCACTCGCCTCGGCATTGATTCAAAGAGACTTTGGATGGGTTCTTGGGGTGCAGCAGATCAAGCAGCTTCCACACGTTGCCAAAGTTGATCTGCTGTGGCAGCTGGGGATGGAATCTGGGTCAATCGTAGAGCAACCATGAACCACATGCTTTCTATCGGCGAAAGATCCGGAGAGTGAGGCGGCCAGGGAAGCAATTCAATCTGGCTATTGACGAAGAACCGTTGGACAATGCGTGCCACGTGTGGTCGCGCATTATCCTGTTGAAATATGGCTGTGGGCAAGCCCTGAAGGTAAGGAAGGACAACTGGCTCCAACACCTCGGAGATGTAGCGCTGGCTGTTTAAAGTACCGGCAATGCGTACTAGAGGTGTGCGAGAGTGATATCCAATACCACCCTATACCATAATACCGGTGCAGGACCAGTGTGGCGGTGCATAACGCAGCTGTTCAGCATCCTATCTTCACGGTGTCTCCAGACTCGAATGCGACCATCGTGGTGTTGCAGACAGAAGCGTGACTCGTCAGTAAAGACAATTTCATTCCATTCTGCCGTCCACATCCATCTGTCATCGCAACATTGGCGTCGGACACGTCTGTGGTTCTGCGTTAAGGGTAGACAAAGCAATGGACGTCTTGCGGACAGACCACTCTGCTGTAAACGGCGTCGAATGTTACGCGCAGACACTGGGTGATGCGTTACAGACTGCATGTGCTGTGCTATGGTTCGTGATGTGACTGAGCGATCCGTCACTGCCATGCGCACAATTTGCCTGTCATCACGTGAAGTGGTGTGCTGAGGTGGATGCGATCGAACACGCCGGTCCGTCGTACCCTCCTGAATCCAACGATTACATATCCGCATTACAGTATTTTTGTTTCGTCCAACACGACTACCGATTTCCCTGAAAGATAATCCACAATCTCGGTAGGCCACTATCCTTCCTCTGTCGAACTCGGATACTTGATCAAAAGATGATCGCAGTTTTCGACGAGGCATAATTAATCGTTTTTTAGAAAAACCACAAGAAAAACACAATTGCCGAACTTGAAATCGTCGAAATCTCCAAGCCTTAAATAGCGCTTGAAGTAGCGCCACAGGCGCGCGTGATGTGCGTCTGCGCTGAAATTCTAATCATTTGCATATCTCACCTCCGCTAATGCATGTTGTAAATTTCATGTTATTTGCATGTTTCCTTCAGGGTGTTGCAAGACTGTAACAGCTTGGCCTGTTGGCTCACTATTAAATAAATCCAATGTGTAAGGCGAAAAGCACTAAACATGGACGATTAACATCTCATGCATCTATTTATTATATAAAAAGAACACACATTTTAAAATGTAAGTTACAATCACATCTCAGCGCGCGGAGCTGAGATACAAAAATCCTGGCGCGCGGAAAAAACTCCCAATCTCGCGCGTGGAAAAAGCTCCAAACGCTGTTGTAAATAAACAATCTTCGTCTACTGTCCAGTGGCGAACCATGGCTTTCAATTTTCAACTCTGGCGTTGTCACAAACTCCTCCCCCCTCCAGTGTTGAACTTGTCCGAACTCAGGATAAGTTCATGCTTGTTACTAGTTCAGATGCTGAAGGCAACAGATGTCTCAGTTCCATAATGTTCAGGAAATAAGCTCTAAATTTGCCATAGACAAAGACATCTCTTTTCCTAATACGGTACTGTGCCAATTCCCTATTTAAATTTTATTTAATGCTATTAAGTCCCTAACAATTTAGACTACCCGCAATAGCACTTTACAATGTACCAGTTACAACATAATATAATTCTTTACAATCATATACAATTTAAACAATTTCAATCAATTTTAAACAGAATTCCTCAAAATACTATTACATAAAGAACTACTTAAACATGAGACTCTAAAGTGGTACAATATTTCCACTCTGATGGCTTGAGTTTTCTACTCATATATAGAATCGGATGTTCTTCTCCTTGGTCGTCGATCTGTGCTAAAATTATGCCTAGACCGGTGTCGGATGCATCAGTTTGCAACAGGAATTCTTTTTGGTAGTTAGGTGCATAAAGCACTGGTTTGCTTGACAATCTTTCTTTTAATATACAAAAAGCATCTTCACAAGCATTATTCCATTTTATCTTCCCTTTTTGTTCTTTTCCCTTGAGAGTCTCCGTCAAAGGGGCGGCGATAGCTGAAAACATGGGAATATACTGTCGATAGTACCCCGCTAAGCCAAGGAAAGCTCGAACCTCTGTTTTGCAAGTCGGAGTCGGAAATTCTCGGACTGCTTGTACTTTTAACTCTGCTGGTGATCTTTTCCCTTCCCCAATAAGGTGTCCCAGGTACTGGACTTCTTTTTGAGCAAATTTACATTTCTTGGGCTTGATGGTTAATTGAGCACTTTTTATTTTGTCAAGAACCCTCTTCAGATGTTCTAAGTGTTCTTCCCAAGTTTTAGAGAATATAGCAATGTCGTCTAAATAAGGTATTGCGAAGTTTTCACAATCATGTAGCAAGTCCGACATCATTTTGCTAAAATAATATGGGGCATTTTTCAGACCAAACGGCATTCTCAACGGACGGTAGACCCCAAAGTTGGTTGTGAATGCAGCTATTTTCTGGGCCTTCTTACTTAAAGGAATCTGCCAATATCCTTTCGTTAGATCTAACAAAGTAATGTACTTTGCTGCAGCAACTGTTTCGACTCTTTGCTTTATGTTAGGCAATGGAAAGTATTGGGTTTTAGTAACTTCATTGATTTTCCTGTAATCTATACAAGGTCGAGGATCTCGTCCTGGGGATTCAACTAGTATCATGGGTGATGTATAATCTGATTCACCCGGTTCAATGATTTTGTATTGCAACATCTTCTGGATCTCTAACTGCAATATCTCGTTTTGTCTAGGTGACATACGATAGGGTTTCATACGAATAGGCTTATCGTTCATTAGCTCTATGTCATGTTCGACGACGTTTGTTTTCCCTGGGATGTTAGAAAACAATTTGGCATATTCTACCAGTATTTTCTGCAATTGTTCTTGCTGTTTTTCATTTAAAAGCTTATCTAAAGCACTATTCGCCCTTATTTCATTGAAATCGAATATGTTAGGATCCGATTCCATATTCGGAAAATCATCTTCAATTTCCGCAGGTTCGTTGTCATCTAAACTCCATAAGATGTTCACAAGCTCTGGCCGTTTGTAATACGGTTTTAGCATGTTAATGTGATAAACTTCATTTTTCTTTTGTCTTCCTTCTGAGCTAACAACATAATTTGTTTCTGACAACTTCTTAACAATTTTGCCAGGTCCTTTCCACTGAACTGCCAGTTTATTTGGTCTACAAGTGGATAAGATCAACACCAAGTCTCCCTCTTGAAATACTCGTTTAACAGCATTTCGATCATACAATTTTTTTCGTTTGTCTCTCATTTCTTCCATTTTTTCTTCAGCTAACTCCTGACTTCTCTTCATTCGATTGATTAGCTGAAACACATATTCAACTACTCCATTTCCTTCTTCATCTGGCTCCAACCATTGTTCGTACAATAGGGTGACCGGTGACCTTAGATTTCTTCCATGTACTAACTCGGCAGGACTGAATCCAGTACTTTCATGTGTGACAGTCCTTAAGGCAAATAGAGCTGCTGGAACATGTCTTTCCCATTCAGGAGCGGCTTCAATGCATAACACTCTCAAAATTCTTTTGATGGTCCTATGGAATCGTTCGACTGGATTAGTCTGAGGATGGTGTACAGAACTTCTAATGGTTTTTATTCCAAATCTCTGGAAAAATTCTACAGTTAAGTTACTCATAAATGAGATCCCTTGATCAGTTTGTATTTCCTTCGGAAAACCCATACGACTGAATATCTGCAATAATGCATCAATTACAGACGTTGATCCAATATCTGCTACCGCTACTGCATCTGGATATTTGGATGCCATGCACATAGCTGTAATCAGATAACGATTTCCATTTGGTGTAGTGGGCAAGGGCCCACAAGCATCTACATTTAGTTTGCTGAAAATCTCAGATATGACAGGTACCAAAGTTAATGGGGCTTTCTTCTTGTCATTACATTTGCCGGCTCGTTGACAAGCATCACAGGTTTTGACAAACTCCTCTATTTCTTTGTAACAATTCGGCCAGAAGAAATATTTCACCATTCGGTCCTTTGTTTTGGCGACTCCTAAGTGAGCCGACGTTCCTTCATGGCACATGCTTTTGACTTGCTCCCTAAAACATTCAGGAACCACAAGTATATCAACTTCTTTCCCCATCTTGTCGACTTTCTTCTTAACCAGTAATTTATCTTTAACTATTCTGAAATCTTTTGATTCTGTCGAGGCCTTTTTGGCTAATGTAAACAACGGAGCCAGATCTTTGCTCTTCTGTTGTTCTTCAGCAAACTTTTCTGAATTGACTTTTACCAAGTCCAAAATAACTTCAGTTTCATCAATTTCTGGCAAAAGTTGAACTTCTGTACTTGGAAGATCATTTTCTTCCTCTTTCTCTAACTCTGTCTTTTTGGACATTTCAAATTTCTCTTCTTGGGATTTTGACAAGCTTCCTCCTTCAGCAAGATGTTTTCTCTGCTGCGCTCTTGTAAGTACTGCGTTCACAGTTTCCTTTTTCTTCCTACTGTCATCTTTAGTTTCTTCTAACAGAGAGGCGGTTTTATTTCCAAGGATGTACCTCCCTTCGTCCAAGTTATCTCTGAGAACGGCTGCCTTAGTGGTGACATGGCCCAATTCGCATTCAATTTCAATGTCGGCCAAAGGCAAGCAAGACATCTGCTCGTTCAGTAAATGTTGCACCCATACATGTTCCCCTGTCATTCTTTGAGGCGACACATATTTCTGGCACACTACATCTACAGTTGCTCCAGTATCTCTAAGTATAGGAATGCTAGTCCCATTTATTTTACCAGGAATGGTGTATGGAGCTAATTGGTCTTCATCAACTTTAATCTTAATATAGTTTACGCTGCCTATACTGTTTTTCTTTTTGAGTTTAGGGCAATCAGGCCTGATATGTGTGGTATCCCCGCATTCAAAACAATGAAACTGTTTCCTCTTATCGAAGTTGGGATCTGGTTTCTTAACCTTGTGGAAGTTTTCCATTTCTTTTACGGCATACGTATCTTCCTTTTTCTGGCTATTTCCCTTCCAAGGTTTCGATTGCCATGGTTTTTTATTACTTTGATCCTTGTAACTCATCGAAGGAGTTTTACCCCGTATGCACTTTCTCACATCCTCAAATTCGTCAATCTTGGTTACAAGTTCAACTGGGGAAGTAATGGATGTCCAATGATCCAAAAAGTTTTCTTTAAATTCATTCGGTGCCCTTTTCTTTATCTGATCAACGATCATCAATTCTTTTAATTGTTCATAGGTTTCTATCTTCAATCCATTTAGCCAGCCTTCTAGATAATTTTTCATCTCGTAGTAAAAATCCTGCCAAGTACGGTCTGGTGATTTTTGCAGTTTCACAAAATTTTGGCGAAACTTCTCTGGGCTCATCTTAAAACGCTTAAGTAATAAGGTCTTAACATATGGATACTCACTAGCCTGTTCTTCAGGTTCACGAGCTATCAAGTGAGCAATTTCTAATGGCAGAACACCAATTAATTTAGTGACCCACTTCTCTCGGGGTACCTTAAGAACTTTCGCTTGTCGTTCGAAAAGCTCTAAGAACAAACTTATCTCATCCCCTTTTTCATCAAATTTGGGCATTAGCTTTTGAAGTTCAATTTTAGAACTAAAATCTGTACTAGAATTAATAGATTCCTCAGAGTTTTTGTTTTCCTTTAACTGTAACTCTAATCTTAGTTTTTCCAATTGAAAGTCCCTTTCTTCTTTCTTTTTTCTTTCTTCTTCTTTTCTTTCTTCTTCTTTCATTTTTCTTTCTTCTTCTTTCTCTAATCTTAGTTGTTCCAACTGAAAGTTCCTTTCTTCTTTCTTTCTTCTTTCTTCTTCTTCTTTCATTTTTCTTTCTTCTTCTTTCTCTAATCTTAGCTTTTCCAATTGAAAGTCCCTTTCTTCTTTCTTTTTTCTTTCTTCTTCTTTTTCTTTTCTTTCTTGTTCTTTCTTTTTTCTTTCCTCTTCTTTTTCTTTTCTTTCTCTGATCACAGTTGAAAGAAGTTCTTTTATATACTCTTCCTCATAATTACTACTTTTCAAAATTAAGTTACGCAGATCAATTACCTTTAAGTCTTCTGTTACATTTTCCCCTAATTCTCTCGCAATCACCTTCAAGTCCTCCTTCCGGCCTTGGCCAAGATAAGCCATATTAAATTCCGAATCTAACACTACTATATTCTAAATTGCACAAATAAATTATAATACACACTTAATATCTGCCAGTTTGGCTTTAGCAGTATTCAATACAAATAAAATATTCTTTATCTTTACAAAACACAAACACAATTTACTTAAAAATCAGTTCGATTTTTAATACATGAATCGTTATTCATTTAATTATTTCAGCCAGTTTGGCATTACACAATATCTCAACTATCTTAAGTTTTAAGAATTTAAATCGCCAGTTTGGCATTAAAATTTATCCCATCTATCTCAAGTTTTAAGATATTAAATCGCCAGTTTGGCATTACACAATATCTCAACTATCTTAAGTTTTAAGAATTTAAATCGCCAGTTTGGCATTAAAATTTATCTCATCTATCTCAAGTTTTAAGATTTTAAATCGCCAGTTTGGCATTAAAAAAAAAATATCTCAACTATCTTAAGTTTTAAGATTTTAAATAGCCAATTTGGCATTAGATACACTTGAAACACGAACACACTTTATGTAATTCGAACTAACAGAGGATACACAATTTAACTATTACACATACGAAACCAAATCTAGAGTTTCTAGATAAAAATAAGTCAGTCTGGTACTTGTGAACTGCTATTTTAAACCGATGCATATAAGCCAGTTTGGCCCCCCAATATACATCCAAAACTTTCAACTAGTTTAGCCTAATAGCAAACACTAAGTTCCTAACTTTGCCAAGGCGGCAACAAAATCTCAGGCACGTACTGTATTAAATAAAAAGAAATACCTCCTTTTAGTTACTCCACGCAATATTTTTTATCGCTGGATTCCGCATTCAAAATCTCGGTGGAACCTCCATTTTCAATATATATATATAGACTGTAACAGCTTGGCCTGTTGGCTCACTATTAAATAAATCCAATGTGTAAGGCGAAAAGCACTAAAAATGGACGATTAACATCTCATGCATCTATTTATTATATAAAAAGAACACACATTTTAAAATGTAAGTTACAATCACATCTCAGCGCGCGGAGCTGAGATACAAAAATCCTGGCGCGCGGAAAAAACTCCCAATCTCGCGCGTGGAAAAAGCTCCAAACGCTGTTGTAAATAAACAATCTTCGTCTACTGTCCAGTGGCGAACCATGGCTTTCAATTTTCAACTCTGGCGTTGTCACAATATATATATATATATATATATATATATATATATATATATATATATATACACACACACTATATATATATATATATATATATACAGTAAAGCCCCGATTACCCGCGAGTGCCTCGAAAAATTTTAAAAATTACGGACCTCAAAAAAAAGGTGAGAATGTTAAGGAAAGTACAATTTAGAATAAAGAAAAGGTGTTTCCAAAGCAAGATGCAAAAATGAGTGACTGATTCTTTTAAAAACGTGTAACTGAACACCTTTTGTACATACAGTATGTATGTATAGTTTTTTGTTTACTGTTCTTTATTTTAGTGATTTAAAGGTTTCGGCTGTACTGTACATATGTATGTATTTTAAAAATTTTGTTATGTTTTTGTACAATTAAACATAGTTTTTATGTTGAAATAGTTTTTTTCGTGTTTGCACCTCGTTTTCGACTTATGCGTGATCTGTGCCCTTGCCACCCAATTCCGTGGATAATCGGGGCTTTACTGTATATATATATATATATATATATATATATATATATATATACAGTATGCCCACTAAAGTCCCTTCCCACCCTATTAACTTCGGAACTGCTGGTGCTATATTCATAAAAGTGGTGTCTAGGTATAGTAAAGTAGCCATGTGCTACTGAAAGAAACCACTTACCGCACCACCTGGTGGAAAACTGCGGAGTTAGCATTCCTATCTCGAAAACGGAACGAGATAGGAAAAAAAAGTGATTTACAAAGTTGTAGAAAATCATCGATTTAGTACAAAAATAAAGCTTGTGGACAATACTGAGAAGACTAGAACGGTGAAAACACGCATTTGTTTTTTCGTGATTTCTTACACTGTTACGTGACAAAAGGATCTGAGAAAGAAAAAAAAACAACTAACTATAACAATATACCTTTATTTGAGATGTTCAAACTTCTCACCGTCAGCTGCAATACATATTTCGATCCTCGTTTGAATCTCACGTTGCACACGTTGGAGCATAGAGCATGACACGTTGGCACAAGCGTCCGTAATGCGTCGTTTAAGGTCCTGCAATGTTTGTGGAGGGGTCGCATACACCTGCTGTTTCAGGTATCCCCACAGGAAAAATTCCAGTGGAGTCTGATCAGACGAACGTGGAGGCCACTCTTCGAAACCGCCATACCGAATTATTTGGCCCCCGAATTCCTTGACGAGGTACTGCTTCACTGGAGATCTCAGCTTTGGAATACTCAGCCATGACCATGAGCATCAACATACTACAACCCCAAGAAGATGTTTCTTTTATAGCCGTCTCAGGTGAACAGGCATGACGTTTCTTACGTTTTTGCATACTGCAAAAATTTCGAACACCAAGCGCAAGTTCCGTTGAGTTGATGCGACACTATTTTACACGATCTACGTATTGTCGACTCTGTTTATAAAGACAATCAGTACAAGGATGAAACCTTCGATGTTTGAACCGTGGTCCTTTTGAGTGGGGATGAAAAGCGATATACCACTGTGCACATTTCGGTGTCGTGTTTTGCCCGAAAGATAATCATTTCTCCTTTCGTTCAAGTTTCGTGACGTGTAGGAAATCACGAAATGTAGGAATTCACAGTGTAGGAAATCACGAAAAAACAAATGCGCGTTTTAACCATTCTATTCTTTGCATTAATGTCCACAAGGTATCTTTTCGTACTAAATCGATGATTTTCTACAACTTTGTATATCACTTTTTTTCTCTATCTCGTTCCATTTTTGAGATACGAATGCTAATTCCGCAGTTTTCCACCAGGTGGCGCGGTAGGTGGTTTTATTCAGTAGCGCATGGCTACTTTACCTAGAAACAACTTTTATGAATATAGCAGCAGTCATTCCAAAGTTAAGAGGGTGGGAAGGGACGTTAGTGGGCATATTGTATATTTATATATATACCTAAAATGTTTCAAATCCTTCTTTTATCTTAGATCAGAATTTAAATAAGGTATTTTAATAATAGTGGCTCAAAAAGTATCAAACGAGACGAAGCTTAGAAAATCTGCAAAGTAATGGAACAGGAATATTATAATTTCAAGGTTTTGATTTAATTTATTGCGGATTCACAAGTGAACATTTATTCTAGTCTTTTTACGGTATTAACCATTAATAATCACAAACTTATGCAAATGCAATTCAAATTAACAGTGATATATTACAAATTAAGAGAAAATCTTGATACTACTCATGTAATGACACTTTTTATCATTAATATATGCATAGTGGATGCCAAGAACAACATTCACAATTCCTTACGCTTGTGCAATTTTTGATTAATAAGGTTGAAACGCAAAAAAATAAAAAATAATCAGAAAGCATATCTTAACATCATGAAAATTAAGTTTCTATTAATTTTTTAACAGTTTCCTCATCTTGGATAACAAATTAATATGTGTCGTAAAGGTAAAATTAAAAAAAATAAAAACCCATCAATTTAAATTATCTTCCTAAATCTACAATTTAAATCCCTTTTCTTATAAATTTCAGCGTTTCATTATTTCTTTTACTTCTAATATTTTAAAATTTTAATTCTGAAGTGCTTCACTATTTTTCAGTTGCAAGGAATCTAAAGTTTAGAATGTTAAGTTAGAATGACACATACGTTATACATGCATGCCGTTATGTTTTTTTATAATGAGGAAACTATAAATTTAATCGACGTAAGGACAAATCATTGACGAATAATAAAAGATTTATTTGAGATGTACAATGTATAATCTTTGTGCTACGACTGCTACTTTCATGGACTTCATGACTCTCTCTTTGACCTACCTATGGAGGATGCTCTCAAGTAAAAGAACATATTGAAAATACATTACCATAAATTCAAAAGACGTGAGGGCATAATCATTGATGAATAATAAAAGATTTATTTGAGGTGTACAATGTATAATATTTGTGCTACGACTGCTACTTTCATGGAATTCATGACTCTCTCATAGACCTACCTATGAAGGATGCTCTCAAGTATAACAACATATTGAAAATACATTACCATACATTTAACAGACGTGAAGGCATAATCACTGACGAATAGTAAAATATTTATTTGAGATGTAGAACGTCTAATCTTTGTGCGATCATTGCTAAAGATTGGCGCTGTCATGGACCTACTTATGGTTTTCATGGACCTTCATGACTCTTTTATAGACGCACCCATTGACGATGCTTTCATGTATAAAAACATATATAAAATATACCCTATACAGTCCAGTAACTGTAGGACATCACTGCACTTCTAGGACATCAATGTATTTATTTTAAAGGAACATGTCTTAAGTCATTTGAACGTAAGTCTCTTTAGGCAGTAGTTTTCTGTGTAACAGGATTAGCTCTTGAAATCTTATAACATGAGCCGGATCAAAGTTTTTGCATGAGTTTTCGCGCTTTCAGGGGCAAAACTAATAAGCAGAAACATGTCAGCTTTAGTCAAAAGGAATTATTTTTTTATATATTTTTTTTGTATTTCTAAACAATATTTTTGTCGATTTTTCTTTTGCTCAGTTTCAAGTTCATAAAAGATATACCTCATTCGAACTTTTATTTAAACAATCGATTTAACCTTTCATTGTCATGGAGCTTTAAAAATTATATTTAAGGCAAGCACAAATTTTAAATAAATAAATAGGGCAACTGATTATATCGAAAGAAATAAAAGAAAAATTTAAAATATATTTTTATTTTCTGTTTCAATTTACAGATTTTAAACCTTAAATTTTAAATGCGTACATCTTACAGTTTACCTGATTCTGTAGTCTTAGTGTAATTACTTTTTATATATTAGAAGATAACTTTAAAAAAAATAAAAGAGAAAATTAAAAATGGTTTAGTTGAAATTAAATAATATGTATCATATCAAATTATTTTACACGTTATTATTACTTCTTTGTTTTATGAGGAAAAAAATATATTTTTAAATAAATAGGGTTCGAATAAGAGTTTTAGTTGACTTACTTTAAATTTTGACAAATATTGCCTTTGCTGAATTTCTCATATGTACACACCACTTAAATCTGGCAGTAAATGGTTATACACTGTTTTAAAATATGTATATAAAAGGTATTTTTTGAAAAGAGCTTATTTCTTCTGTAGAATTTTTTGAGAATCATAAAACAGTTAAAATTTTATTAAAAAGCAAATTCTACTAATTTAAGTAAATACAAAATTTTCTATCAAGTCAGAAGAGCAGTACGATGTCGATTTTAAACTTACACGGCATAAAGCATTTTACAAAGCGAAACACTTTTATTTTAAAACCATTTATAACCTTACGTGTTGCACAGAGACTTATTTAGACATGAACATCTTTCCAGTTTTCGAATTAAACTCGAAAGACACAGTGTAGACTAATGCTTCATTTAAAGAGCTGATGAGTCGATCCTACTTCTCTAATGGATTTTCTTGAAATTTCAATGAATCTAATGTATTTCTAAGTTAGATTACATCTACTGTAAACTAAAATACTTTAAAATACCTTTAAACGAAGAAATAGGTCACACTAATGAAACATATTTCCTGTCTTCAAGAAACTTCAATTGGCCCAAATTCGGGATAGCATTTCGTGTTTCGCTTTAATTAAAATTTTAAGCAAAGTAACTGTTTCTTGGATATACTGAAACTGCCAGTTGTATCAAAATAAATGATCTTTTGTACATTTAGCTATATTTTTCAGTCATTTTTTTAGCCCTTATTTATTGGAAGTAGGTATTTCTGTGTTTCTGGTGACCAGTATCTGAGAACTCAACACTTATAAACAGAAAATTCCCAATCTGTAAGGCTATGATTATAAATCTCGAATTTTACTGTTAAAATGAGATATGCTTACGGTTTTCCTTTATATACGTAAAATGTGAACTTGGTGCAGTTCATTTTGAAATCTTCTAGCAAAACACATAAAGAACATATATTTCACTGCAGTAGATTACTTCAAAATTTGTTCATTTAGAAAAATTTTTTGACCAATATTTAGATATAATTGGAAGCGAATTTTACTTATATTTTTCATCAGAGAGAAATATGTGTCAGATATTCGAAACAATTTACTATAATTTGACGACTTTATGTTGAAGTTTTGAGAACATTCTGGATTGATCTAATAATGTCGTGCAAGATATGTATAGATGGGGTTGCATCCTATTCAGTGAGTCCTTCACCAGCAGCCACAGTTAGTCAGTGAATAGCGTTGGTCTATTGATGCTTTTTTATGTTTTGATTGAAAATAATACTTGATATCGGAGCACTTCAGTAATAAGTGTAGTTTTAAATTGTTTTGATATTTTATCATTGTTTATAATTTTTTTTTACTATGCCAAATTTATTCTTTATTTTAAAATCTAAATTTTAAGATGGACATGAAAAAAGTATTGACAGAGGAAGTAATTTAAAAAATGATGGAAAATCCAGACGATACAGATTATGGTGATGATTAATGTATATCATCCGATGAAGGTGAAGTAGATTATGTTGAAAGATGTTTTGAAGGTTCTGATTCCTGGAAATCTAATGATAATATAGGACTAAAAAAATCACTGAACTTTTATTACTTATTGGAGTCTATAAAGCAAAAAATGAAGTAGTAGGCGAACTTTGGAGCATGAAAAGCGGAAGAAAAAATCTTTACATTATCTTTACACATCGTTACACATCTTTACTCACCTTGTGACATTGTGAGTCGCAACGGATTCACAAGTATATTACGTGTTATAAGACTTTATAATGCTGCTGAGAGGCATAAAAGAAATCAAGTGATAAATTAAAGTCAATAAGGAAATGCTTTCAGTTCTGGAACAGTTATTTACAAGATCCATATATTCATAATTGGTATATGACTTTAGATGAGCAGTTAGTTGCTTTTCGTGGACAATGCCCTTTTCGGCCATACTTTCCATCTAAACCTGAAAAGTATGGATTAAAATTCGGGGTTATTTGGGACAGCGTATGCTTAGAAATTGGAAGTATATACAGGCAAAAATGAAATCAGCTAATCACACCAGGGAGAAAATATAGTTAGAAGATCGGGAATGGAAATTGTAAATTCTAGTAGTAATATCACATCTGATAGCTTTGTTTACGCCGTATGCAATAGCAATGCACCTTACCTTAAAGATTACCTCTAATTGGAACATTTTTTAATAATACACCGAAATAACCCACTTTTCTCATAAATCCAAAAAAATCGTGCTGTGTTTCCTACTTTTTTCGGATTTCAGGAAAAGTAACCATCATCGCTAATTTACTCACAAAAATAAAAGTTGTTACTTTGGTAAGTGCAATGCAAAATACTTGTAATGGGACAAAAGTTTGGAAAAGAGGCCTTTAGATCCCGTACTAGACTATAATAAAACGAAAGGTGGTCTTTACACGATGGACAAATGGTGAGAACTTATAGTGTGAAACGCATGAATCGTCGGTGGCGTTTGATTGTATTTTTTAATATGATAGATATTAGTGGAATCAATGCCTACATAATATGGTTGTCTTTAAATGACAAATGTAATCAGCAGTTAAAGAAAAGATGGAATTTCCTTATTCATCATGCAGAAAAATGATCATGGTAGGAAGAGAGTGTCATTGCCTGAATGCGTGCTTCAGAATTGCATAACACACATACCTATGAACAGCCACGAAAAAAATCAAGATTTCATTTTTGCCCTCTAAAAAAGATCACAAAACACGAAAATTCATTGCAAAATGAATGAAAAAGGTTTGCGGAGAACAGTCCGTCGTTATTTGTGCTACGCGTTCTGAATAACTCAAATGTAATGAAAGTAAGTTTTGTAGTCATTATAATTATTTTTTTTTTACTTTTATACATTAGGATGGGTGTCCCAAATATCGCCCCTGTGCCTAATATCGCCTACTCGTGTTTCTCAAGTATGATTCGTGATATGTATGAGAAAATGCAGTAACTTCTTAGTTCTGGGTTTGTACTAACAGCGGCGATGGCGACAACGCTCTTATCACTGACAACAGAAACTATATGGCGTCTAAAGTTGTTTCGGCTGTTGTCTTCGTAAACTTTGGCTCCAAAGAATCAGAATCCAGTGAATGACCAGATAGGTGCATCCAGATTCTAATTTTGCTTATACCATTTGAAAGTGCATTAAACAGAAACTTTGCTAGAAACTCCTTTTAACAGGTGCTACTAATTTCGCCTGGTAGGCGGTAAGAGGAACAGAGGTAGGCGATATTAGGAACCACTCTGAAGTTCACTGGAAATTTCAATTTTTACAATTTAGCTACATAACTTAAACTGGCACTGGTTTGGGAGCTGATTGATCTCAGGATACCAAAGGAAATAGTTCTTAGGGATGTTCTTTGAGTTTCCAGCGTAATCAGAAAATAAAAGGGGATGCAATATCGAAAAATAGTTAGAGTAGGTGATATTTGGGACACCTACTCTATACGAAGCATATCAACTATAAATATATTCATTTTAAATCAATGGATGTTTCGCGTATTTTGAAATCCTATATATTTCAGATACGGGTTCAATGGGCCCAAATAGTAATTTCTGCACACTATTTTTTTTTGTTATCTGAGGGTTAACGGGCCCATATTTGAACTAGACAAGAAGGTATATCATGGCATTCGTCGGGATCCGATCTGAGTACCCGAAACCCGAAGCCCAAAGCACTACCACTAAACCACCTCTGGCGATGTTAGGAATGTACATTTTGGGCAACATTTTGGCACGCAGTCCAAAGACCAAACAATAAAATTACTACACTTTCGGATCTAGAAGCAATTACAAAAGTGAAAAATCTAACTCAAAAAAGTAGCTGACCGTAAGAATGACAGGAACACTCTAAAATGATAGAGTTCAGGGGTGAGATGAGGAATCAGAAAATGGTTGTACTGTTTTGAAAATGGAAAATCTAGATGAAATTACAAAAGTTAAGTATTCTACTCGAGGAAATATCTGACCATAAGCATGAGGGGAACACTCTAAAGTTATAGAGTTCAGCGGTGAGATGTGGAAGCATTAAAGAATTGTACTGTTTTGATAATGGAAACCTAGAATGAAATGCAAAAGTGAAATATCCAACTCGAGAAAGTAGCTGACCGTATGAATAAGAAGAACACTCTAAAATGATAGAGTTAAGCGGTGAGATGAGGAATTAGCAAATGGTTGTACTGTTTTGAAAATGGAAAATCAAGATGAAATTACAAAAGTATTCAACTCGAGGAAATATCTGACCGTAAGAATAAGGGGAACACTCTAAAGTTACAGAGTTCAACGGGGAGATGTGGAAGCACTAAAGAGTTGTATGGTTTTGAAAACGGATACCTAGAATGAATTGCAAAAGTAAAAAAAATCTATCTCGAGAAAGTAGCTGACGGTAAGAATGTGAGCAACACTCTAGTCTGAAATGATGGAATTCAAATGTGAGATGAGGAAGCAGCAATTGATTGTACTGTATTAAACTTTAAGAAATGCTGCATTAGAAGAAGTTCAATATCGTATTTGGAAGATTCCCCAAGCAAAATATCCTTCGAAAGGTTACTGGATCAACGACACAAGCAAAGGAAATTAATGAGAACTCTAGAAGTGTGTAAGCAACTTATCACTGGCAAAATACTGCTCCATATACAGCAGCGGACAGAAGCTAATGGTCATCTGCTGATTAGGACACTAAACTAGTGCATACCAATCAATGATTTAGACGTTTCGTTTCACTGTAATATACTAATAGGCCTTAGCATCCAAAGGATTCTCTATTCTCATTTAGTAGTTATGATTATAAAAAAATTCCAACAATAAAGATGTTTATGCTTTCTAAATAGGAGCTATATCAAAAAGGGAGCATTTTCGTGCGCTACAATAAAATGAGTAACTTTTGTAATCAATTCAAGTAGTTTGTTGTAAAATTCTATCAATTTAGCAACACATGCGTGCCAGTTTATTGGATATTACAAAGACTTCGAACATTAAGAAGAATCTGTAATGTTAGTGTGGATAATTTTTATCCATTTTTAGATTATGTATTTTTACATATTTAGTTTATTTTTAAGACATTACGGAAACTTCTCTAAAATTAAAAAGTAACAAAAGAGTCTGCCAAAGGATATAATAAAGTTACGATAGTAATCAATAAGCTGTAAACCAAAATTAATTTTTTTTGGTGTTAATGCAGAAAACAGCGTTGTTCCTCCCATTTCAAAAGAATGTCAACGGTATTTATAAGTGTACCGAAAAAAAAGTAAAGCTAATTCTAAAATGGAATTCAAATTATGTTCAGTTACGAAATTTCTACAAAGCGTAAAGAATTGAAAATCGTAATCGTAATATTTTAAGAACTCGAATATCAATATAAACGAACACTAGTATTTATTTTCGTTACTTCGATTAATTGACAGGATAAACAAAATGAATAGCAGAAACTTAATAGATGAAATAAAATTAAGGATTGAAGTATATTTTAAAGGTAAATTTCAACATAACATATGATTGAAGTTATATACACTTTAAATTCCAATAATTTATTTTTGGAACAAGATTTTAAGCGAACAAAAAATTCACAAAAACAATACGTGTGCCATTCTCTAAGCAACAAACTTTTTGAAAACATAATAAAATATAAAGCACGAAATAAAATATGGTAGGTGTCGCTACAGATAAATAACAGAAACGCAATATCAGACCATAATAATTCGTTTGCTTCCAAGCTAGATTAATTAAATAAATTTAAAATCACAATAAAGAACTAAATGGTTCTATTTTCAGCGAAGTATGTAATTTGTGAATATGTAACAATTTTCTTTGCAAAATTATACACTGAAGTGCCACTGGATTAGGGATACCTACCTAGTAACGAGTTGGGCCTCCTCTGGCCTTGATAACGGCTGCCTCACGACGAGGCATAGATTCAACAAGTTTCTGGAAACGTTCCACGGGAATGGCTTGCCAAATATTGGCTAAAGCTGTCCATAATTCAGTAAGGTTCTTTGGTGCTGTGTGATGGCCTTTCACGCCTTGTTCCAAAACATCCCAAAGATGCTCAATAGGATTTAAGTCTGGGCTTCTAGGTGGCCAATTCATGACAGAAAAGTCAGAGGAATGCTCATCCAACCAGCCAGTAGCCAACCGGGACTTGTGAGAGGACATTTTTTTTCCACCATCCATGTATTCTTGGTATACTCTTGACATTGTCGACCTTGAAAATCCTAGCTTTCTGATGATTTCGGAAATTGAATGGCCCATGCGTCGCGCACCTACGTTTTGTCCGCGATCGAAGGCGTCTAAATCAGGCAGTTTACCCATACTGGCAATTCCAACAACTAATTCAGAACAACCACAGTACGCGCTATATATGCAGTTACCACAGCGCCCTCACTTGCGCATACATGATGCGCAGTTCTACACAATTTGTATAGGCTTTGCTATCCCTAATTCAGTGGCACTTCAGTGTATAAATCCCATATATGCTTTGATTTTATTTAAATAATGTAAATAGTTCTTAAATTCATATATATTCATTTGTTTTTTTCTGGTATTCTTTTTTATCTCTATATGCAAATTCTGTATCCAGTAAAATAAAATATCTTCCTTCTTTAGAAAACTTCAGATATTTTTTCCCATTTACACACTATAAATATAACTATAATGACATCATGGAAAAATCTAATATGATTGCATAATTGTTAGCAAATGAAAATTATTTGTTCATTTTATTGCTTACTTGTTTTGAGGTAAATAATGGTTGTTCCTGTTTTCAAATTTTTTATGCTTTATAAGACGGGCAACTTCAACAAATTATTGCTTAAAAGAGGCTAAAGGTATGTAAAACCTGTGAAGGCATGTAGAATAATGTAAAAAACTAATGTAAAAGAAGGTATGTAAAGTATGTAAAAACTATGATAAAAGGTATGTAAAAATAAAATACATGCATATTTATCTTCAAATCTCATTCTGACCGATATCAAACTGTCTTTTATGGCTGAATGCATTACTGCAAGGTCGGCAATCTTTATTTTAAAATAAGATTCCATATAACACAAATAAATGCCTACATACTTGCAACACATAACATATATAACACATAAAAGTGTTTTCTGTTCGCAATGACATTCAACTTTTAGAATGTATAACGATATTGATTTTTATCAAATTATAACTACAAGGAAAATGCGATTTAAATTATTTCTTCTTGATTGTAAGCGTGTAAAGGTATGTAGAGATACAAAATGCATACATATTTACTTTCAAGCAAGTTATCATTTTATTATATATCACACTCTGTTGTAAGGTCGAATGTAATATAACAAGAATTAGATATCATTATTTTTAAATAAAATCCTTTTTAACACAAATAAATGTCTTCATACTTACAATACATAACATTTGTTAACACATAAAAGTATTTTCTGTTCAAAGAAACAATTTGCAAACTTTCGACTTACAAATGAAACATGAATACTTGAAAATAGAAAAAAAAGCTAAATTGCAAATCTAACTACACATGTGCTGCCGAAATGGACGCGATGACATTTAACTTTTAGAATGTATAGCAATGTTGATTTCTATGAAATTATAACTACATAGCAAATTCATTTTAAATTATTTCTTCTTGAAAGTAAGCGTGCAAATCCTTCTCGGGTGAAATTGCGTTTCAAATCGATATTGAAGCGCAGTTATATAATACAAAATTCTATACTTTTCGAAAGAGTTTTCTCTCGCACAAACCGGCAGATTTTCATTTTGGGAAAAACAAATCATCTTATGTGAAAGATCAGTATTTATTCTGAAAGTAAAAAGTGATTATTTTTGAGGTTTAATAAATGTTTAAAATCATAATTCGCCATAATAATTGCATTAAACGGTCGAAATAAATGTATAATGTGTCTTAGTTATTAAGAAAAAAATGTATTACATTTTGAAAGCATTACTTTCTCATAACACCCTAAATTATTCATGTTCTATAATTGACAGAAAAAATTGTTACGTAAATTTTTAAAATTTTTATTGATAAGTGTAAAAATTTTTATAATTTTTTTTTACTTTAGACAAATTTTAATAACAAAATCCAACGATTTTTTAAATACGTTTCTGAATATAATAAAGTTTGTTATATTTGAAAATTTATGGTTCCAATCTTTCAACTGAAAAAAAGAATTTTTGGAAGATAAAAGAAGCATGAATAAATGGATAAAATCAATTATAAAACACAAAAAACATTAAATTGAAAAATTTAAAATATAATTTCTTTCACAATTTGAGTCCGTATTTTTCTCTTTCAAATTAACTCAAGGTCAAGCACTCTTTATCTGAAATGCCTGTAACCAAATGTTAGCCGGATTTGGGATTTTTACTGGTTTTGAAATATTTGCAAATAAATGATTAAATATCGTGGGGATGAGATCTCCAAGTCTTAACACAAGATTCATTTATGCTTCACATGCACATGTGCATATAACAAGAAGGTAATTTATGAAACATTTTAAAGAATTTGGTCATGACATCAAATCTGCGTGCACTAAACCATCAGAATGTAATGTATCCATAACCATCCACGATGAGAATCTGGAGTTATTAGGCGTTTACCGTCATTCCTGGGTTTGGAACAATGTTTTAAGAGAGATTATAATGCAGTTCTTTACCGTCAGAATAATAAGAATTTTTTCGTAGGAAAAATCTAAATCATCGATGGCTAATACTGTCATAATGTGCCTATAAACAGTTAATCTAAATAATTTCTCTATTTTTCCATGCATATGTAATATAAAAAAACTCTATCAGTCAGTTTAAGCATGTCTGTTTTGCATTAACGTAGCATACAATTTGGGAAAATGTATTTAAAAATTATTGCGGTATGCCTTTCAAAGAAAACGAAAATAATACCAAATGGAAAACAATAGAGTCAAATTGGGCAACTAATACTACAATTCAACAGGTTTTAATGCATTAGCAGTGCCGCTAAAATAATGGATCTATACTCCAACGTTATGAACGCGCTCACTAACATATATTCTCAATATGTATAAGGCAAATTATTGCACGGAAATCTCATAGAGTCAGAGTGGTACAATTGCACTTACCACTTGATACTGAAAAGACAATTTTGGGTAGGGATGCAATAATTTCGTACTAGTGTAAGAGAATATTATGTTGATATTTCACTTATCAGGAAATGTAATCTGGTAATATGTGTGTTCATTTGCCATGTAGATAAATCTATGAAACAGTGAAGCAAAAGATGAAAAATAAATATTTTCCTAATGGTTTGAAACAAGGACATATTTGTACTATTTTAGATATATTTTCTTAACATTTCTTGAACGATTATTGGGCAATGCTATTAACCTCAACTGTTAGAATTCAGACAAAAGATAAACGAGTGTTTCTTCATTTATTTAACCATTATTTATGAAACAATAACACACACACACACACACACACACACATATATATATATATATATATATATGTCAGAAATTAATTGGGAAAAGAATAATTAAGTTAAATTTAAAGGGGGCTTAGGGATTAATCTTTTTCGTGGCGCGAAAAAGCTACTAGTTTTCATATTCCAGGACGCGTGCGGGTAGAAAAAGTAGGTTTTTCGCCATTTTGAGATTGACCTTCAATTCGCGATGGAATGAAGCTCCATGCAGAGAGATTATTTTTAGATACTGTACAGGTTTGGCGGGAAGATGCTTCCAGAAAATTCTAAATTGGGCTCTGCGCATGTGCCAGGAGAGAAGCCGCTCGATTTTTTACTTAGAACTACGCAAATTGATTTGGGAACTCGCTGCGGTCGCCCTGCAGTCGTTACCGAATGTTGAAATGGCTAACTAGGAACAAAGACTTTGAGAGTGGTATTCTTAAGAAGAATTCAATGAAGTAATTTAACGTGTGGACTGAAGTATTGTCCAATTCGTATTCCTACTCGCCACCAACGAATGAATCATGACTGCAATTTAAAGATGTTAGAACAGGCAAACCACACGCCTGTCATATATATATATATATATATATCTTCAAACAATCATATTGAACCTCACTGAGAACAGTAAATATTTCGATATTTTAAAATTCATTTATTTCCTGAAGTAAGTAATATAGCATACAGCATGTGATATAGTTATTACATTGCATTTTGATGCATTTCATAGTGAAGCATTATGGAAAATCATGATTACAGTGCGACCATCATTATATGAATTAACATCATTATAGTACGACCACGTGTATACTCATTCTAGTACTGAACGTCCTTCATCTTTAAGACCGTCTGAAGGTTCAGTCGTAAATGTTCTCAGAGATGCGACTTAGTATGTCAAGCATTCCGAGCTGTAAACATGAGGTTATAAAGATTTTTGACGTACATAAATAGAACATTTAAATTGAAATGTCTAATTATGAAACAGAAATTTATTATTACATGTTTGTTCATTCCACTAAAATAATTGATAAAGAACATGAATTACACTTCACGAAGCTTTAAACGAAGATTTTTACATCTAAAATGAATACTTTATCTTAGATAGATTTTTTCCGGTTCTACACTGTACTTCTGAATTTTCTTATAATTGTATGTACAAAATCGTTAATTATCACAAATGCCATTTAGATATAGTTATGCTTTCTTAAAATAATGATTAGGTTTATACTTTTTCATAACAAATGAAAACTTATGCACAATAGCTTTTGGATACTGTTCTTAGATAATGTTAGAATTGTATTCGAGCTAATATATCTGGTTTTTGTAAATTGTATTAATTTGGTTTTGCATTCATATAAATTTAAATTTATACTTATTATTATTTCATATATTAAATATTATTTAAAAAAATTTTTAATTTCATTTATGATACTTAAAATTG
This sequence comes from Dolomedes plantarius, assembly GCA_907164885.2. NCBI lineage: Eukaryota > Metazoa > Arthropoda > Arachnida > Araneae > Dolomedidae > Dolomedes > Dolomedes plantarius. The sequence goes on from OU015501.1 coordinate 90,152,860, forward strand.
GTTTATGCCCCCAATAAATATGTTTATGAGAGAAATCTTAAATCAAGGGGAGAAATTTAATTTCTCTTCCCCCCTACCCCTCGTCCTGATTAAATAAAATCTAACACATTAAGTGTAGTGAGAGGCAAAAGTCAATTCAAGAGCAATTTTTGTTAAAAATTAATTGTGCTTACTCGTTGACTAAATTTCTCCTAAAATTTAAGTCACTTTCAGACCACATAAACCTTGAATTCATCTAAATATACAAAGGTTGAGTTAATGTAGAATCGAAAATGAAAAGGCTTCAAACTTTTTTCAACGCTTATTATAGTTAAGTACTTCATAACATACGAGAAAAAATGTTTACTGCCTCTTATGGGGAAAGTAATGTATTTCTACTGTCACACACCCGTGAAAAGCATTTTGAGGATTAACACGAATATTTATTTTCGAAGTCAAATATTAGTTTCACCCAAAAAGTAGATTATTTTTGCAAGTAATTAGTCTAATACTGTTAATATTTGTCACCGATAAAAAAAATATCAACGGTGATTTAGTATGACCCAAAATTTGTTTCGTTTTCTTGTTTCAGCTTTATTTTTAAATTTGTATGAGTAAAGTGTAGATTTATGGCTGTAATTCTAAGAAACAACCTCTTTTGCAATCTGTTGTTCTGATTACTATTTAGCGTAAATATAGTTTTAAGATTTATTTCAATTTCGTATTTCTTTAAAACCTACAATTGGTTATACAGAAAGTCATTTAAAAATAGTGATAATAGACTAAAATCTTAGTGATGAAATAGCTGCATAGTTTTAAAGGCAAATTAAATGTTTGAAGAATTAAATGTAACATGTGATTATTTTGTACGCTTAGATATGTTTTAATTTTTTTTTCTTGTTTGGCTTAAATGAAACAATAACAATCTGAAAGTCCGTGTTTAAGACACTGATACAACTTTGAAATCTTCAATTCTCCATTTGATAGTGGGACAACAATACATTGTTTTAAATATTTGATTTATTTACCAGCTGTACAAAATATTTTCCGTGGGGGGCTCTTGCTCTAAATTTTAGAACCCTTTAGGGAATAATTTGTAAATGTAAATGGCACACTTTTGTAATTGGTATTATCGATTAATGGAGATTAGTATTATAGACATATATAACTACAAAAGATAGACATATATACCTAGAAAAAAGTATTTTATGTCTTCCGATTTCCTCAATTGCGATTGCATTGCAACAATCCATTATTTTTTTCTAGCTCAGTTAAATTTTATAATGGAGGAGTAATCATAAATCTAACTTAGTTATTTAATGTTGAACAATATGCATTTTTAGCATCATCAAAATTATCAACTGGAAAAATTTCATTATTCTGAGTTTCAATTAGGACTATGAATCAGTAAACACTAAAGTAGTAATTCATCTTATTAAAATCGTATTCCATAAGGTGTTTTAAAAAAAGTTTTTACTACATTTAGGCAATATATAATAACAAAGGTAGAAATTGAGATGAAGAAATTACTGTAAATTTTAATATTTCTTAAATTAATTCTAATATTATAATAATTTTAAAAATATATAATCTTTAATGATAGAATATATTTAAAACTTTGCCATTTACGTTTTTAATAAACTGGTATAATTAAGATATTTTATAAATTTAACATAATTATTAATAAAAAGATATAAATAGTAGCTTATTTGCAAATTTATTTTATATTTAAAGTTATAATTTATAAATATACCTTTAAAAAACGGCGTTCAGAATTTCCAATTTAATAAGTTGTAATTTTCATCAAAATTAACAATAGAATAGTTATTACTACTTTATTACTTTAAGGTGCTTAATAAAATATACTCTGTATAACATCTAATGCTCGTCCTGTCTTCAATAAATATTTGTTAAAGAAAAGCATATCTGAAAGTTCATATAGTTACCACTACAAAATACATATTAACAATTTTGTGAAATCATCTTCTAACAAAAACATCTGTTGTAATAATTATTTTTTTAAAACTAAAGACCCGGACTATATTTCGCGTTTCAATTTCGGTGTTTTAAATTCAGTTCGGTGGTAATAAACCCTGTTAGTTATATAATAAGTGGCTTTAATTCATATTTTATAAATATTTTTAAAAAGTATTCCTGTACTATTACAAACTATGTATTTTACCTTTGTGAGTAACGAGATTCCTACTGTTCCCTAATAATATGATTCTCACAATGGGAAATGGATTTTCGAAATATTTCCTTTCACTGCACCTTGTCAAATTCAAATCATATTCATTTTTACAGGCTTAATTTCCAGTTGAAAATTGTGTTCAACATGTATTTCAACAATAAATTTGCCCATCATGGTTTCACAGACATTATCTGCCTTATAAAGGATTTTTTATAGCCCTAGGTTTCTTTTGAATTTCTAACGACAGTTTATGGAGAAATATTTTAGATTTATACTGTATTTCGATTTATAGGAGCTTATTTAATACAAGTTTCACGCATTATCGCTGTACATTTACAAGCATTTCTTATTTAAATTGTATCAGTCTTCAGAAAATATGCACTATTTGTAGATAATTTTGTGGACACATTGCATATTACGTACAATAGGGTGGGTCGTTTTTTACTTTTTTTAAAAATCGAAATCACTTGTGGTTGGAAAAACTGTGTATTGCTATCAAATGTTAGTAAATTTTTTTTAAATTAAAATATATTTAGGCCCCTCCGACCGGCCCTTGAAGTTAGATAAATAGCTAACCTCAGCAAGATAAATAGCAAGATAAATAACTAACCTCAGAAGATAAATAGCTAACCTCAGCAATGTGAAAGTATTATGGATGGTAGCTCTACCTCTGAAAGTGATTTTTATTCTGATGAGGATTTTAAGCAAGTTGCTACATCTTCAAAAGAAGTGGGCAGCTCCAAAATGACACTTCCATTATCGTCTTTGGCAACAGTCTTAGATAGATCTGGAGTTCCGAGTCAAAAAGGTGCACTGATAGCAAGTGCTACATTTGAATATATCGGTTTGATCACAAAGAAATACTACTATACTATGGTGATCGATAAATGTAAAGTAGACCGTCAAAGGAAGAAAGTTTGCCTTGACTTACTGAATAGTTTAGTGGAAGATAAGACAACGTTGCAGGCACTATATTTCGAAGGAAGAAAAGACCGAACCTTAGTAATAGTTAAAGAAAGGGGCATTTCAAAAGGAAGAATTAAAATGGAAGAGCATGTAGTGTTATTGCAAGAACAAGAAAGCAATTTCCTCGGTCATGTGTCACCAGAAAATAGCACAGCTAATGAAATACCATCTAGCATTTTAGATTATTTGAAAACAAGTCAGTTAACTACCATGAATTTAGTTGCGATTGGATCGGATGGAACACCAGTCAATACTGGTGTTAAAGGTGGTGTGATACGACTGTTTGAGTTTCATGTAACAAGACTGTTGCAGTGACTGATATGTCAGTTGCATGCAAATGAGTTACCTTTCTGTTATTTGATACGGCATCTAGATGGAAATACTACAGGTCGTTTTGCATATCGTGGTCCTATAGGGAAACTTCTTGACTTATGTGAACAACTACCAATTCTGAAGTTTAGAAAAATCACTGTTGATCTGCCCACATCAGATGCTGATAAACTTAGTACTGACCAAAAATATTTGTACCAAATCTGTCAAGCGATATCTTCTGGAAATTTTACAAAGCATTATCCACTAAATCACCAGGAATGCTTTCTCATGCCAGGTGGCTTACAACGGCAAAGAGAGTGCTTCGTCTCTATATTGGTACAGAAGAGCCATCACTTGAAATAAAGACTTGTGAAATCTATTGTAAATGTGCATGCAAATGTTTGGTTTCTCACTAAAACTGAGCCTTCATGCACAGCTGGTGCACAGCATCTTTGAGAAGTTATACACTTCTCAAGATATTTGAGCGATGAGCTGAAATTAGTAGTGGATCCTGTAATCCACAGGAATTGTTTTTATGGTCACCCAGAAAACCTGCTGATTGCCATGATCAACGACAAGCGATCCTATATGAGGAAATTAGGCTTCAGAAGAATCAAAAAGGCCCGAACACTTCACAATGAAAAAACTCGTGGTTTTGTCATTCCGCCTCTCAATTTTCACGTAAATGACTAAACAGAACTGATCAATTAGCATAAATGTTCACTTACAGAACCTCCATTGACTAAACATATATCCAGTGCAGGAATTGAGAAAATGGCTGAAATGGGGGGGGGGCTTTATTTAGAGTAAGCTGTGGAATCTCCCATGCCATACACAAGCTGACGAAGCAGTCAAGATAGTGTCAGAGGCATTTTCATCTGTCTGTGGAACAAACAGGCGCGATGGCTTTATACGCACAACATTGGCGTCTCGAAAGCTGATGCTAAACTTCGAAAATAAAGCAAAATATATAGTATAATATTGCTATATCACTGAACAAGGAATAAAATGCGCCCATATTTGGTTAGGAGGATATCTACTAATGCAACGGCGGGAAGCTAGACAGTAGGCTGGAGCGAAAAAAAAAAGACCCAAGCCCTAGTGCGGAAAAGTGGGGTACTGGTGGGTAGGTCATGTGTGCAAAGTTTCGGGAAAAATAAAAAAATATCTTCCGTTTCCAGTTCGTCCGTGATTTTTAGCAGATTTTTAGCGTATACTTGTAGTTAAAAATGTGTATTCACATTGTTTTGTATGCAGCTCATCATTTTTTCGTAAGTAAAATACAGAAGTAAAGCATTAAAGAATCCTTGAAATGAAAAGAACTTTTCTTATAGACCAACGAGCACTTAGGCAAATGTCCATAGGCGCAGTTGACTTAATAGAAACTGAAAAACTGAGGAAACGAGCTGATAGGAAGCAGAAAGAGAGAGAAGCAGTGAGTGCTAAAATAAACGTTTCGCCATCTGTTACTCTATCTAGGCTCATATTTCCTGATGCAGATTCCTGATGCTGAATAGAAAAAGACGTCATGATCACACCGATAGAAATCAAGCAGTAGCTATAACTTGCGACAGGACCGGAATTTCTGATCGGGGCTGGAGCCATCATTAAAAGCGCTGTTTTGGAAGATTTGGGGAAGATTACCGAAACATACACATTACATATAACTGATAGACATAAAATAAGAAGAGAGAGGAAAAAAACGGACAGAATATCAGCAAGGAAACGACAGACAGCTTGAACCACTGAAGGGACATTATTTTGACGGAAGAAAGGACAAGACTCTAATTGAAGAGAGCGTAAGGGGAAAGATGTACCAGAAAACTGTCTTGGAAGAACACGTTACAATGATTAAAGAACCTGAAAGCAAGTACCTTGGATAAAAAGCACTAACCTCGTCATCAGCTTTGAACATTTCTCAAATGATGCTGCAATTCATGGAGAATAAGAATATTGACATTCAGAGCCTGACTAAGGCAGGGGCATACGGGGCAGTTGCCCCGGGCCCCCACATCAGAGGGGGCCCCCAAATCGAATAGAAAGTATAGTATTAAGTATTTCATTACTGAAGTAGTGAAGCAGAGGGGGCCCCAAAGAAGTTTTTGCCCCGGGCCCCAATTAGGCTAAGTCGGGCCCTGTTGACATTCATCAACTAGTAGCAATAGGGTGCGATGGAACAGTCGTTAATACCAGCTATAAAACCGGTGTAATTCACCGTTTTGAGGAAGCCATTGGGAAACCCTTGCACTGGTTTATCTGCCAGTTACACGCAAATGAGTTGCCACTCCGACATTTAGTGCATCATTTGGATGGTGGAATGAGTGCATTTTCTGGTTTTATTGGGAAAGTATGACTAAATTGTGAAAAACACCCATTTGTGATTTTGATTCATTTCAAGCGGATTTCCGAAAATCGACATAAAGGATGAATTAAAGATTGCGGTCGAACCCATTATCCTGAGAAATGCATATTTCGGCTAATGGCTATTCTTAATCTTGTCAATGATGACAGACGACAGACAGCCCATTCGAGAACTTGGACTACGTAGGATTTTACGAGCAAGAAAGTAAAAAAAGGAAGGAATAAGACACCACAACATTCCGTCACTCAACTTCGAGGCAGTTTCATATATAGACCCTATTGATTGGCAGAAATGTGATTTGATGAAACCCCCAATAACATCTCACTCGACAGAAGATGATTTGAGAAATTTGATTTTCAGTGGAGAGTCTGTAGGTCAACACCTGGTAAGCCTAAAATTTCTTCGCCACACCCAAAGTGTTGAACGTTTCGTGAAACTAGTAACATAGGTTTCTGAGTCTGTGTATGGGTAAAATAAGCGTGACGGTTTAGTTAGAACCCGAACAGAGTCGAGAAAAGCTATGCCATAATTTGAAACCAAATGCGAGTACCGAGTAAAACCGGAATAACTGCAAGGGCAAAGGAGTTAAGTGCCCATATGGTCGGGTGGATTGGTGGACACGGGGGCAACTCGCAATGCAGTCACCTCCCCGTGGTGAGTTCTGGGTTTTTTCTGAATTTTATTTCAGAAAAAAGCGAAGATCTACATACAAAACAATTGAAATACACATTTTTAGTATATGGTAAAAATCTGCTAAAATTCACGGACGAAATGGAAAGGGAAGATATTTTTTGTTTTTCCCTAAACTTTACATACGGGACCTACCCACCAGTACCCAACTTCTCCGCACTAGGGGAAAAACAAAATTGAAAGCTTTTTTTTTTACTCTCCGCCCTACTAGACAGCTTTTGTAAGATATTTTGATTAATTTGCTCAGACTTATTTATTTTCTCTAAATATACCTATCTCTGGTCTCCTAAATGTTACAGATAGGGAAATATGCAATATTCCTGCATACATGGAAAAAAATTGCATTTTTGAGGAATTATATGGCATATAGAAAACATTATTACTTTAATTCAATTATGTGTAGTAGATACTTTACTTTTTTTCTGAAATTGTCTATATATTTATATTTCATATCCAAAGTAAGGGATCGATATTCTGGTATGGTTTTGAAAAAGAACATTTTCCATTTTTCTTTTTCCTCAAATCGGTTATGTTTTACATATAAATCTTATTTTTCTATACGAGAAATATTTTTTGAGCTGAAAGGATTCATTGAACAATCTTTCTCTCTGCAATCTTTTATCGAATACATAAGGACACACGCGCATACAAAAGTTTTAAGCATCGGACACTTTGTAATATTTATTTTTTTAAATTTCTTTTATACAACCATGGGCTATACAACCTGAGATTCATGATTTTTTAAGGTTTAGCAATATCTATTTTTCATGAGGAAAAGTTTATGTTTCTTTTATTAGATAAAATCCATAGATGACGTATCCCCATGAGGACTGCCCATGTTTCAAAGAAGGAAATTTTAATATTTTGTATTCAGCTCTAGTATATTTTGCACTGTAAAATATAAACAAGGGAATTAATGACTGTACTTGATATACTAATCTGGTGATTCCGTGGGTTAATTTTATAGGTTTTTCTAATAAATGTTTCAAAAACTTTAAAAATGTCTTGTATTCGTTTGTATGATTTAACCCACACAACACACCGATCTCTATTAGACGTCTATAATACCTCACCTCATAAAAACATGTACCTCTATAAGACGTCGAAAAATATCTACATCACGTGCAATGGAGCTCTATAGCAGCTCCGAGGTATGCTCTCCTTGAGATCCATAAGACATCTACGATATCTAAGCGGAGCTCTATAGGACGTCTATAGGTGCGAATATTTCGATGTGGAGGGTACGCGATTTCGATATTTTAGACCTCTAAAGGACGTGCTATTCCCCTCCAAAACATTGTATTTTGGATCTTAATTTCTTAATAATAAATTAAGAAAAATTAATTAAGCTGAATTTATTTCGAACAATTTGCATTCTAATAGGATATTTTTATGCAAAAATAATTGCTACAGAGATTCTGAAACTAAAAGTAAATTTATGGAAGTATAACAAAAGTATAAAAATAGTGGTAAAGTATTATTACTTATTAAGTAATAATATTTGCAGCTACTTTTGATGTTATTACGATGACAATTGTCATACATTATAACAGCCAAAAATAGCGATATATATATTATTACTTAAGTAATAATATTATTACTAATGCTTAATGTAAAAATATTTAAAAACAATTATAATATTAATTATAATAATAAAGAAAATATTTTTACATTAAAACTAAATAATGTAAAAATATTTAGTAAAAATATTAAAAATATAATATAAATAAAATATTTAGAATTAACATTCTGAAAAATATATTTCCTTTTATGTATTCTGCTTTTAATATATTTTTTTTTAAACTATAAGTATTAAAATGCACTATCTGGCCAAAAGTATCCGGACGCCCAGTGGTACAGACTCGGAGAGTCCTGAGGCATATTTGTGGCTTAATTCTTCCTCCCACTCAGATGATTCATTTCCAGAACTGCTAAAACAGAATTCTCATGAATCATATGAACTACTATGAGAGTTCATGAGAAGCATCACAAATTGTTTCCTTCACAAATTGTCAGCTTTCTCCTTATTCTTAACTTTATTCAATAAAAATTATTTTTGTAGTTTAAAGAAATGAAAGGACAAAAATGAAATGACAATGAAATCACAAAAATGAAATACAATTCTTTATTATGCCATTTTTTATTACAAAAGTATTACAAATATGTATATTGTGCACACTGTATATTTAAATAATATTTATTAGACACTATTTTTGCAATGTTTCAAGTTTCCGCTTTTTAATATTCTTTTTCTCTTCTTTAAGTTTACTTCAATTTTAATTTTTTTTCATACACAAATTTTTCAACATGATGTTAGTAGATGCACACAGCAATAATTTACAAACATAGTCACCATCATGATCATTAGGTCATTCAGGTTCTAAAATAATTTCTTTTTCCTCTAGTGTGTTTAATGTTAGATTTACAATTGCTCGTCTTTGATTAGTTATTTTTGCAAACAATTGAACATATGATGACAAAAAATTTACAATAATATAATTAAACATTACCACAGTAACTACGGGCTATGAAGGACATTTGAGACCTCCACGATCAAGATTTCTTTAAGGTTATAATCAATGTCTAGATTTATATCTAAATTCAGAACCAGTTTTTCTTTGCAATAACTGCACGTCAGTTTTTTATTAACAGTATGACTGCAGTATCCTGCTAAATAGGTAATTACAGGTATATACGGTTTAACATTTGTAATTTTGGCTTCATTAATGTCTATCTGGGGTAATGCCTTGTAACCATCATACTTCTCTTTAAAATAAGACCCAATATCACGGCTTTCACCATCAAAATGTGTAAGTGGAACCACTCTAAAACTTAACAGTAATTCTAATTTAATACAAGATTGTAACCTTAGTTTTTTTTTCACACTCGAATAGTTGTCTCATTGAGATATGATATTGAGAACCGGCCATTTGTCTATATTTTCCAAATATTGCTTCTAAACAATCAGTCTGAATTTTTCCAGTTAAAATATGTCATTTTACACTCATCAATACAGTAACGGGTTAATTCTAACATCCCATGAGTTGTTTGAACAAGGGCTTTGTGAGTTTCTTTAGAAAATGCACCAGTAGTGCAGTTCATGCTTTCCCATGCATCAAGCCAAATTAGAAATTTATTTAAAAATATATAATTTTCATCAAATGTATCCCCATTAAGGGGTTCCACAAACACATTTCTTTATTAACAGTTTTTACCTTAAAGCTATCCCACCATTTTCAAATTATTTCAATAAACTTGCCGTGTCATCAAAATGGGGAACATTATGTTTAGGACCAAGAGTTAAAGCCCGTATTACAAATTTGTTGAAAATTTTTAAGACCAATTTAACATTTTGCCTTTCTAAATTAGTAGGTGAAAGACTCTTTAAAGTTAACCCTTTTACATACTTAATAATTTCATTGCTTTCAATTTCATATATTTTTTTTGAGCCATAAAGAACAATTAAAAGATCATTTACAAAAATGTGTTTTTCTAAGTTTACAGTGAGATGAATCAACAGATATCTGTAATGTAGCACAAATGAATATTTTTATAAGGATGATTTTCAAAGATTGCTCAGCAAAGTAAGATATACTGTCAGTTTTGCCATTAAAACGGAATACACGTTGGTACGACATATACCAAGTTATTAAAAATCATATTACAAATATTAATCTTCCGCTTCAATTAATACTTTAATGTTACATTCTGAAATAAGGTGGCTTAGTAAGGGAAAAGTCATGCAACGATTTTTAGAGCTTCTACCAGAGATAAAACAGTTTGTAGAGTCTGGAAACGAAAATTATGTAGAACTTAGTGATCATAGCTGGTTATGTGATTTAGGCTTTCTTACAGACATAACAACTAAAATGAATATACTCAATCTTGAACTTCAGGGAAAAGGAAAAACTATTATTGAATTAATAGGAAGTATCAACGCAATTAAATCAAAAGTAAATTTGTGGATGGCCCAAATAAAGGGATGTAACTTTGGTCATTTTACAAACTTGGAGTACTACATTAAGAAATATGAGAAAATTGAAGCAATTTCTGATTTTCGTAAAATTCAGCCAATTGCTTCATTCATTTTAAATCCATTTGTTAATACTAATATTTCTGAAATATCACAACAAATTGCAAATATGATAAATAAAAAAGCTACTAATTTAGAGATGGAAATAATAGATTTTCAATCTGATCTACAACTGAAAACAAGAATATCACAAACAGATTTTTGGATACTCGTAGATGAGAAAAAATATCCACTCTTAAAAGAAACTTTTCAAAGGCTTCACTCTGCTTTGGATCAACTTACCTGTGTGAAAGTGTTTTTTCAACAATGAACTTGTTAAAATCAAAGTTGAGATCAAGGATAACCAGTGGCGCACCAAGGGTGGGGGGCTAAGGGGCCCTGGTCCACCCCCAAAGAAATAGAAATTGCATTATGAATATTGATTTTGCATTGAGGGTTCTATTAATGCTGAAGGTATGGTAGCCGCTGAAAGAGCTTCTTGGACAATAGCTATCAATTTCCTTTTCAAGGCACCTTTTCGCTCAGTTTGGGACAACGGCGTTTTCTTCTGGCACTCAAAAAGATGTGAGACTACACCAGCTTTCAGTTTTAATATTTTAACGTTGTTTCTGAAACGACACTGCCACTAATTTTCCATGTCCTCCTCCAAATGAAAGATAAGGAAACACGGTAAAGTTCCTTAAAGGTAAAAATATGAAATAAATTTAATTTTTATTACTGACTACATTTTATTACTGACTTGTGGTAGGGGGTTATAACTCACCTACCACAAAAGGAATTTTTAAAAACGCTACTGCATACATAAATAAAGCTAAAAAATACATTTTGAAATGTCAAAGTTTAAATTAAGTTTAATACAGTATTTTAATTGCATCATTGCATAACCATACATGCTTTTATAAGCTTTTATTTAACTCGCTCATGGTGTTTGTCACTATGGTGAAAAATTTGCCATAGACTTTTAAACTATTTCCTGATAAGCTATATCATTGACATAATATTTAATTATCAAAATGCAGCAACAGTATGGCCTTAAAATTTCAGTAAATGTATCATACAAATTTATTCATAAATTGATATTGCTTCTGGCTAATAAAAAATATTAGACTATTCTTGTAAAACATTAATTTCATAGTTTGAATCTTTATTGTAAGCAAATGAATATGCATAATATGGAACAAGTTATATAATTATATATTTTTCTTGTAGCACTATTTTGAAGCAACGTTGAATTCTCATTAAAAGTTAAATTTCATATGTTAACAGAATGAAGAAATAACTTACCGAAAATTGATCTTCACAACACCAGTGGTTTCTCTTAGTGGACAATGCTGGATTCATTTTTTCCTCGCGTTTCATTGCGACTATCCACGCTTTCATTTGCACATTATCGTATGGAACACACACAAAAAAAAAACTTTCCAGGTGTATTTACCGTCGTGCTTGAGCAGCAAAGTACTAAGCAATATTTAAAAGGTGTTATAACACAATTTGACATCTTAAAAATAAAAAAACGCTAGATATTTAACTGAAACTACGTAACACAATCAAGTCAACGATGTAAACAAAAGCGCTTCGGTGTGTTGTGACGTCATATGTATCCGCGTAGGAAAAGTAGCGTTTTTGAGACAAAGTAAATAGTGCGCGTTTAAAAACAGATTATGTTAGCTTTAAGAGTTATAAAACTAAAAAAAAAGATGCTTTAGATCACATTTTTCTATTTTCTATATCATAAATGTAAAATAAAAAACGTTCAAATTCCTCATTCAGTTGCACTCGGGAACAATCTTTTATAGACGCCGACCATAGAGGCTTCATCTATTAGAGATCGAAACTAAGAGGACTTATAGATGTATATAATATGTCTTAGACGTCTAATAGACGTCGAAATGAAGCACGACTATTAGACATCTATTTTTTCATCTTATAGAGTTCTATACTACGTGCTGGATGCCATGGATGGATTTCGAGCTCTGATAGACTGCCATTAGCTCTGTGTGGTTGTGTGGGAAAACTTAATATTAATACAACACAAAAATGAATCTTGAAAATTTTAATAAAACATAAAAAATAGTAAACGAATTTTGAGATAAAACTGAGATCTTACTTTCAGTACTTTTAAATTTTGCTTTTTGTGGAAATTTGACTAATAACAGAAAAAAAAAACATATAAGTATTCATAATCACTCCAGATATACGGAGATTATATATTATCTCTGTGATATGATAATGTTGTTATTGTAATAATTAGTCAAATAATTTGAGATATATAATAGACTGTTTTTTACGTGCTGGTGTCGTGGATAGTTATGTCTGATTCACTTTTAAAACTGATATTGGGAGTTTTAAGTAATATTCAGAATATAAATTCAGGAAATTTTCCTGGGGAAAACAATATTTTTTTTATTATTTAATACATTTAACTTGGTTGAATTGGTATTCAAAGGCACAAAAAAATTGAAAGAATTGTTTTCTGATAGAAAACATAATGGATACATTTGTGGAAATAAAGATTTGTACTAACAACAAATGATCTAAAATGCCTTCTCTTAATATATGTTTCCACGGACATTTTTGTAAAATTTTACTGATAATCATTAATGGTCAACCTTTCACTGATTATTTTACCAATATGTTTTGTAATAATTACTGGAGATTTTACTACTATCTTAATTTCTAGAAGCCTGTGAAAATAAAATTTAACACAGATGATGCTGAAGTTTAAAAAGTATATTATTTAAACCTATTAGTTATACAGTTCCAAAATTCTGCATTTTAATGTACAAAATGTTCGTTCTTTTTAATGAATATCATATTTATTTTAAATTTAACGAAATTTATTTTTGTTGATTTAATTAAATTTCGGACTTAAGTCGAAAGAAAGTTCTTTTCCCAGCAACAACAAATAAAAATGTTTTTCAAGTAATGGCATAATACGATACACTTTTTTTTGCAAAATTTTGTCATGTTTTTACTTTCAAGTATAAAATATTTTTATTAATTGTCAGTCTTTTGTAGATTATTTTATTAGCCTATTTGAAAAAGCATTTGTTCAGCTTTTCTAGCAAGCAAACAAAATGAAAGAGAAAACAAATGATGCTGAACATATTTCTTATACAAAAATAAATTCATTTTCAATTTTATCAGTTTCAGCAGCTCCCTCATGAAAGGTGATAAACGACCAAGATTGACACTCAGTGATAAAAAAATGTTAAAAAAAATGCTAAGTATCATAAGAATAGGTGACTTCCTTTTATTCCAATCACATCACTGGGACTTTTCCTAAGTTAAACACAGTCCCAAATCAAAATTCTCGCCACTTGCCGAAATAGCAGGAGTGCCATTTATCGTTATTGATTAGATAGATACTCCGTTTCCATAAATAGTCTTTCGCTTTTTCTCTTATGCAAGCTTTATATCAATATTATGATTTTCACATGGGCAGTTAAATGGGTATTTTATTTTTTATCGAGAATCATGTGATTACTAAACATCAAATTTATTACGCAATAAGAAATGACGGTACTTTAAGCCATTTTTTTCTTCCTAATTTTTTTTTCGCATGTTAAGATTATTTATCAAAAGTAAAATTAGTATTAATTTTTACATAGTTTTTGGCATAATTTAATATGATTGTAATTTCTTTTCTTATCCACAAGTAGCAAAAATCTTTCGTTGAAAATGTTTTTCAAATAAAACTGTCCAAATGTAGCCTAAATGTACAAGCTTATAAATATTTAAATGCATACTATTATTTAATACGTAAAATATGTTCTCTCTTTATAAGCCTCTAATGTTGATACACAGGGGGAATAATAGTACCACAACAATATTTGTCAACAGAATATTGAAAAACATGGGATGTTGCATAAAATTCATTTTAAGTCTTTCTTGTGAAAACGTAAAAAAAAAACCTGCATGAAAACATGAACTTGCTTTAGTAATTAAAGAATTAAAAAGAAAAAAATAATCTATCAAAAGGGTAATAAATAAAAGCAATTGAAGAGAAATTGCAATCGGAAAGATTTGTGTATTTTTATACGATATTATTGATTAAATGACAATGATTGTTAAATTCCATTTTATTATACAACAAAAAGGACTTAAAAATACAACAGTAAAGGTCTTATTTATCTTTCGGTAATAGGTGGAAAAATGAACTTTAAACTTTTTGTCTGAAGGTTAACATTACAAGAAAAGTAATAGGGAAAAATTTTAATTTTTTGGTATAGTCACATAATAAAAAATTTACCCCCTCAAAAATCTAACAGAAGTTTTCACTATTTAGGAAAGCAAGATTCAGAATTTATTTGTTAAAGTCTATATAATTTATAAAGTAAAAATTATGATATAACGTTTGAATTGTGATATAAAACAAAAGACGTGACTGTAATAACCAGACTGACTTGAGGAAAAAAGGGAAACCTGCAACTTTTGCTAAAACAGGTTACTGGTGCTGAGTGTTGACTCACAGCTCAACAAATCTGCTATTGATGTATTCTCCATTAATATTATACTGACAATGATAGGAAATCTCCCTTTTAGAGCTAGGTTTTATTTCTCTCATTTATTTCACATATTTTTTTAAAACTTTTTTTCTCGATGTTAGTATTTTTCACATTGAGAACCTGTTATTCATTAGCCTAGTCACCGATTAGCGTTCTCTCTCAAGAACCAGTGCTCCTACAATGGCAGACTGCCAGGGCCGAAATTCGACACACAGATATTTCAATCTACAAAGGGTACATTATTCAGTTAGACTGATCTGGTGATGGGAAGTATTCTCAATATGAATGCCATCTCTCAGAATCTGAGGCCGATTTCGAATATGAGCACTAAGCATGCTTACGAAATCTAAAATTTAGGTCTTCATTGCTGGTAGTGTACGATGTACGTTTCCATGATTCAATTGATAACTTGAAGGCGATAGTTTTAATATGAATCAGGAATTGCAGTAAATTAAATTTGTAGAACATTTTATTATTATCACTTATTTCACATTACCCAAAGTTATATATTTTGGCAAACGTTCTCTTTTAATGCTTCAGCATTGAAAACTTTCCAGACCATTCATTAAGATACCCATATTTAAACAATTGTCTCTACTATTTATAGAAAATAATGTTAGAGAAATGTTAGGATATGAAGACGTATGTTTTATTGAGTAATCTTACAGACGTAAAGTAAAAAATGGATCGCTATTGACTACTTTAAAGAATGCAATGTGATATTTGTGCAGAATATGAAGTTTGCTTATGAATGGTCCTTAATAAGGTCTTTCTGATTACCATTTAAATTTTTTGCATTAATTATATCACTGTTTAAGCCAAAACATTCTTACTTATCATGAATAAAAAAACTAAATTTGTTCATTAAATGGGAATAGATTGTTATCCAAGGCAATTTGAAAAAAAAATTAATCAATAAGAAGATAATTTCGTATAGACTATTTGTCGTTGACTTTCTGATAGAAATCTGTGTCATATGGAGTTATGGATAAACTTTGAAATATGGTAGATCTTAAAAGCATAAATGAATCAACTGTAACGTTAACCTGTCATTGGTCGCGCTATGACCGTTTCTCTTACGCTTGTCATATAAATTGCACCCCTTATTTGAAAGTGACATTGCGAACACCATCCCCTGTCTAGCTGACTCTTAGAATCTCCTCAACAATCTGTTATCAGTTCCGATAAGAATAAGGGCGTTTCTGACCTTCAAACAGCCTGATATTTGCTTAGGTGTCCTTTTGTGTGAGTATTTCTGTCATCGCGCGACAACTGGCGTTTGCAACACGTGAGAGCGTTTCTCATCAAGAGACCAAAAGCGTTTGTGTTATTTTTATAGGTAACACGATGATGTTAGTACGTTTATAGCCTAATTTTATTTGCAAATTTTGTTTGTTAGCAGCGCATTTTGATCAGTGTTATTCTGTACTTTTGAGAAAATATATTATGATTATTATATTGTATCATACGCCAATTATATTGTATCATACGAATTTGTATCATACGCCATTTTATGATACAAAAAGTTGGACCATTTAGTTACGGTCGGCAAATGGTACAGTTAGCACTAGAGAAAAGTGGAGGGTCGTTATCAAAAAAAATATTCTATCCTGGCTTCAGCAGGAGTGTGATCTATCCGAAAAGGTAATAGAAACTGAAGTTGAAGGAGAAGAAGATTCCGAATCTAGCGCAAGAGAAAATGCTGAAAAAGAAAAAAAAGTGACCATAAATACAGACACAGAACAGTCTTGTATTGATGAATCAGATGAGGAGGAGGCTACGGATAGTTCTGATGCTGCAATATCTGTTTATGTGGGAAAATATATAAAAACAATATGGTCGGCTCATCCACCTCACAATAATGTGCGCAAAAAAGCATAATATAGTGATTCACCTTCCAGAGTAAAACAAGCTGCTAAATTTGCAGCATCCGTATTGGATTGTTGGAAATTATTTATTACGGACGATACAATGAAAGAAATTGTGAACTGCACCAACATTTGTCTTGCTAAAATGCGAACAAAATACAGCCGTGAAAGGGATTGCATTGACACCAACTTTGTAGAACTAAGCACCTTACTGGGATTGCTTTATCTCGTGGGATTAAAGAAAGAGCACCATACCAACATAGAAGAAATGTTCAAGAATGACGGTTCTGCTCCAGAGTGTTTTAGGGCAACAATGTCTATCAGGAGATTTTACTTACTATTACGTGACGTAAGCTTTGATAACATTGAAGATCGAGAAATTCGAAAGATTACCGATAATTTAGTTCCAATAAGGAAGATTTTTGAGGAATTTGTAAGACGATGTAAAACAAACTATTAAATTGGTGAATATGCGACAGTGGGCTGAATGCTAGAAGGTTTTAGGAGCCGCTGCAAATTCCACCACTACATTCTAAATAAGCCTTCCGAATACGGAATAAAAATCTACGCTCTTGTCGATGCTCGCACATTCTACTGCAGTAACTTAGAAATATATGCAGGCAAGCAGCATGAGGGCCCATATAAAGTTGATAATAGTGCAAGTAAAGTGGTAAAGTGTATTGTTTCCCCGATATTGAACACTGGAAGATACGTTACAATGGACAATTACTTTACATCTCTCCCGTTAACTGAAGAACTCCTTCAGAAAAGAACAACCATTGTTGGTACACTAAGAAAAAATAAAAAAGAAGTGCCATCTATCTTTGTGAGTACAAAATATAGGAACGAACGAAGCAGTATGTTTGCGTTTTCGTCAACTGGCACTTTAGTGTCATATTACAAAGAAAGGCAATAATGTTCTTCTTTATTCCTCTTTGCACAATGATAACAAAATAGATGAAGATTCTGGAATACTCTCTAAATCAATGATTATTACTTTTTATAATCTCACTAAAGGTGGTGTCGACGTAGTCAACGAACTCAAAGGTATGTGCTCTTTTTCGAGAATAAGTCGCAGATGAGCATTGCCATAATTTTTTTCGATCATGAACATTGGTGGTATTAACAGTCAAATTATATATACTGCAAATACAAAGAATATGATGGCTAGACGAGACTTCTTGAAGGAATTAGCATTGGAACTCATGAAACCTCACCTGGTGACCGTTATTCAGTTCCAAACTTGTCACCAGCATTGTGAAGTGCAATTAGCCAAATAACAGGAGTTAAAGGCTCCTCAAAAATCAAATGAAATGTTGAAACCACCGAATTTTGTTCATTCTGTCCTCGAAGAAAAAATAGGAAGTCATAAAAGGGTTGTGTTACCTGGACGCGACCTATTTGTACCGAACATTCACCTTACGTGTGCCCCGAATGCTGTGTTAATAAAGACTTTTAGTATAATATTTTATTTACCAGGTCCATGTCGTCTAATTTATAAGACTTGCAGTTGACGTTCTAATAAAGTATAAATAATATGCTTTTTATAAATTTGATTCATAAAGTAGGTATGATTTTTTAAAATTTCACTTTCGCTATTAATTTTCCTGAATAATAGCTGTAAAATAATTATTTTAATTATAATTTCCTTGTTCGTGATTGCTAAATATTAATGTAATTCCTTGAAAATAAACAATTTCGAAGTATTATTATTGAGTAGACAAATTAAAACAGCGGAAAAAAAGGTAGTGTGAGAAAAACTCTCACGCGCGACCACTGACGTTACTCAAATTAGTGCGACCAACGAGGGGTTAACAGTTTTGCCAAAACATCAAAAATTGATTTTTCTTAAGACCTTTAGTATGCTTAATCTATCGCTACCCACAATTTGTTTTTATGTTATAGATTTAGATACATTTTTCAGAAAATTGTAATTTGTTATGACTTCAGTTAATTCACAATTTAATCCGACCCACCCGAAGGCATGCCGTAAATGGCTGAAACACAAGTCTCTGTGTACAATCCCGCAAGCACAAGAGTCCCACAGATTCAGTAATTAATTTAGGATCATTGTAACCCGTTTGTACTTACTCCATATGGTATTAGTCCACATCACCAACCCATGTCTCGCTTATCCTGGACAATGTCTAGCTACTGGCCATAGCCACGTGGAGGTGGCGGCAGCCAACGACGAAAACAGTTCATCATACATTTCATCTACTATCCCTCAGAGAATATTACTTCCTAGGAGAGTCGCAGTTATTCCCACCATTACCTGCACTCAGATCATGTTCATCGTATACAAGTTTGGTACTATTGAAAAGTGTGACACTGCTCAACGCTGGAATCCGGCCTAAGTCTTGAAGTAAATTGTGAAAAATTTAACCCCTTCGTTAGGAATCCAAGCACTTCTACAGGTCGAGCGATAAGAGATAGAATTTCGAGCCCAGTTCCAAATGCGCCTCTGCCGAGCACTACCAAATTATGAGATTCTTTGCCAGGTCGAGGCCTGGTAAGCATGCACTATATAACGAATATCTCCACCTAGCCTTTGACAGGGTTTCGTTATTTAAATTATAAATCAGATATATAGGATATGTCAGGCTATTTTGGTCCTGGTAGCCTTAATTAGGCTTTTGATATTGTCGACAAGCTCGCTCTTATAAGCTTCCGACTCTAGTACCAGTAGGGCGCTTCTAGTGTCCATGTAGTTATAGAACTCTGTATATTCCTTTTGTATGCTTCCTGGATGACCATTTCGATCGCCCAAAGTTCGGTGATATATGAAGTCGTGCTATCGGAGTTTCTCTCCATATATATATATATATATGTGATGACCCGAATGGTCATCTCGTGATTATACTGCAATCGAGGCTGTAACAAATATTCCAAATCATAGCAATTAATTAAAAGTTTATTGACGTAGAGATTAACACATCTTACTCAATTCGGAGCCAGCCTGCGTCTCTCCCTAAAAAGCGCCAAAATAGCATTAGGTGAAAGAGGTTGCCAGAATTGGCGGAGGAAGTTAGTATGTGGAAGGCGGAGCGGTTACGTCAAGA
This sequence comes from Dolomedes plantarius, assembly GCA_907164885.2. Lineage (NCBI taxonomy): Eukaryota > Metazoa > Arthropoda > Arachnida > Araneae > Dolomedidae > Dolomedes > Dolomedes plantarius. Next base: position 90,172,831 of record OU015501.1, read on the forward strand.
CGGGTTACCATGGCACAGATGAAGTACAGAATTGGCGATTATAGATAGTTAGTAATATTATCACAGAATATCCCCCCATCTAAAATGGATCTGAGCCGCGGCCGTCGACTCCAAGACACTCCAGATAGTGAGAACATGAAAATTAGTAGTTAGAATATTAAGTTGAAGCTGGCTCGAAACTCACAAATTTTTTACACTTTAAAATACAACTGAAAAGGCTTAAACATGTAAATATGGCATAATCTTAAAACAAATAGCTGGAGAAAAATAAAAATGGAATAGTACACTTAAATGAAGACACTAATAAAACAGATGTAAAGACGTTCCAAATATAGATACAAGAAAAATATTGTGCAGGTCTCAGTCCCTGACATGTGTATCACAGTCTGAAATGTTTTCAGAGTAATGGACGGGTACAGTTCACATAGTAGTAAAAGTCACAAAAGTTATTTTTATTCACAGTCTTTATCGTGGAGTAGGGTTTTAGTTCTGTTGGAGATCTCCTGGGTTGTAGTCACTTTTTTAGGAAAAATAATGTTCTTTGTTGTTCTTTGTCCATTGCACATTAGTAATTGACATTTCTTTGAGCAAAACACTATCTTTATTTTATTTTTTTCTCTAGATCATGTACACCAAAATATTAAAATTATTCTTTCAGCAATTAGTAGAATAAATTTACCAAATGCTGTCAAAATTAACTTTCAACATCAATACCACATGTCTGGTACCTGATGTTGCAAAATTCGAACAAAAATACAAATTCCAACAATTGACACTAACATTCAATTATTGTGGGAAAAAAATCAAGACAATACAAACATAAATTTGAGGTATGTGACCTGTTGTGAGTACATCCTCGTGAGCGTTTACCAAAGGGAAGGTGCTTCCAACCTGAAACTCAAGTTGAGCAAACTGTACAAAATGAAAAGGGGCAGGCAGTTTCTCAAACATGAGAGGGAAAAGCAACTGTTCAAAGGGAACATTTGAAAAGTGCGAAGAGACAGGGAGGACAGTGAGTGGAAACCCCAGTATAAAATCAATAATATTTATCTAGTACACAGTATATTTCATATAAAATGTAGTAAGCTTCAAAAAGTTTAAAAAAAATATGTGAGTTTCACTTACACTCACGGGGTTTCTTCAAAATTAACTAGGATGGCGATAGGACAGAAATGCTAAAAAGAAAGATTAAGGATAGCTGAATGATTTACATATTGGTGACTTATTCATGGTGTAGTTTGAACTTCTCAGGTGAATAGTAAAATCTCAATTTTGATGAATGTACAATTTCAGTGGGTTTTTTCGTGTGGTAATTTTCTTTATCAATTTCATAATTAACTTCAGATAATTTTTTAATAATCTGGTAAGGTCCTGAATAAGGAGAGGTCAATTTTCTAGTGTTTGGGTATTCGAATTCCTCATATATTACTAAGTCTCCAGGTTGAAATTTAGATTCTTCAAATCTAGTATCATATCTCGTCTTATTTTTCTGGTGGTATTCAAGAGTTCTGGATTTAGCTAAAGTTCTTGCTTCATTAAGTGGAGGATAAGTATTTTGGTCAACTGGAGAATCAAACGGGAGTTTGCCAAATAATAAGTAGACAGGGGTGAACTTAGTTACAGTATGAGGTGAGTTGTTATATTCAGTAACAACTTGCTCTAGCACTTTTGTCCCCGGAACCTTTTTAGAAGTAGCATTTACCTTACATTTTAGGGGGGTTACAAGGGATTGATTTACCCTCTCCACTTTTCCGTTGCTATGGGGATGATGAGAAGAACTCAAAAGTTGTTTCACATTATGGTTTTTAAGACATTTTTTGAATCTGGATGATGTAAAAGCTGCGTTTCTATCTCTTAACACTTTCTCTGGAATTTGCACATTAAAAATTTGACTTAGGCAATTGGCATATGTTTCTGAAGTTACACTCTTTGAGGGAAATGCCCATACATATCGGGTTGCATGATCAATCACTATATGTAAATATTTTTTGGTTGAGTTGTAATAATTAAACCTTCCTACAGTATCAATAGATAAACATTCAAAAGGTTGGTCAGTTGAGGGCACTTCCTGCAGGAATCCAAATCGTTTCTGTTTTTTCTTTTTATTTAGCTGACAAGTATGACAATGTTTCACGAAGTTTCCTATATCTTCACTAATATGGGGCCAATAATATTGAGGGGTAATTAAATTTAGCATAATTTGAACTCCTGGATGTCCGAAATTTTCATGGGTATTAGTTAACAATTTTAATCTTAAGGATTTAGGTACTACAATTTTACAAAAGTTCTTTTTCTTAATTACCATCATGTCATTAATTTCTTTATAATTTTTACCACACACATTGTCAATTTTCTGTTGTTGAATAATTTCATTCCTATCTAGTAAATGTACACAGTGTTGGAGATGTTGAGAAACGGGATGTCCTGAAAGCATATCCGCCTCAATGTTAATAGAACCCTTCTGATATCTAATTTCGTAGTCATACATGCTCAATTTAAGGGACCAGCGGAATAATCTACCTTTTAAATTTTTAACGTTTTTTAACCAAACAAGTGCCGCATGATCAGTATGTATGACAAATTTTTGCCCATGGAGATAATAATGAAATCTGTCTAATCCGTCAACAATGGCTAAACATTCCAATTCTGTAATTGCGTAATTCTTTTCATAATCTCTTAAAGTTCTCGAATGGTATGATACAGGGTGAAGAATATTATTTTGATCTGGTTGCTTCAAAACAGCTCCAACAGCACTTTGGGAGGCATCAACATAGAGGTGACATGGTTTACTAGAATCGTATAACTGTAACACTGGTTTTGATATTAAGATTTCTTTCAACTCGTCAAAAGCTTGTTGACATGTTTCATCCCAATGCCACACAACATTCTTTTTCAGTAATCTATTAAGGGGAGCTCTAATTTTGGCATAGTTGGGAATGAATCGGTGATAAACATTTACACTACCGAGAACTCTTTGTAACTCTTTGGTATTATTAGTATTTTTCAATTTTTTAATAGTTTCAATATTATGATTATCAGGAATTACTCTACCATTTTTTACTTCATAACCTAGAAATTTTATCTGCTCTTTAGCAAACACACATTTCCCTTGGCTTAATTTAATATTTTCTCTTTTAAACACTTCAAATAATATACTTAAATGTTCCAAATGTTCTTTCTCAGAAGAAGAGTAGACAATTATGTCATCAAAGTAGCTACATGCAAAATCAATTTTGTTTTTTGTTAAAATTCGCCTAATGGTTCTGTTAAAAATGGCTGGAGCATTTTTCAGTCCAAAGGGGAGCCTTAGCCACTTGAATAACCCAAAGTTTGTACTGAAAGCCAGCTTTTCAGTATCTGCGGGGTGAATGGGAATATGCCAGAAACCAGATCTGAGGTCAAGGGTAGAAAAAATTTTGGCGTTACTCAATTTATCTAATAAAGTATCAATTCTGGGCAAAGGTTCTGCATCTGTTTTAGTAAGGGAATTCAATTTTTGATAATCAATGCACAATCTTGTTTCTTACCCTCCTCACGCTTGAGTACCAAACATACAGGTGAACTGTACGGGCTGCAACTTTCCTTAATTATGCCTGCTTTCAACAATTGATCAATTTGTGATTTAATTTCTCCCTCTTCCTTAGGGGAAGTTCTATAGGGTCTTAGAGATACAGGCAAGTTACATGTTAAGTTAATTCTTTGGGGTTCAATATTAATACAACCTACATCATATTTACTTTTGGAAAATACAGATGAATTTTTAATTAACAAGTTTTCTAAATTATTTTCTTTTCGATTAAGATTCTGAGAAACAACATTGGTTACAGAGTCAAGAGTTTCAGGTATGGTATCATTTAGAATTATATTCTCATTATCATCTTCATAGTTATTTTGAACAAAATACTCAGGTTGAGGACTGGACTTATTTTGGCTGTTGAACAGACCACCTTGGAATTGAATATGGAGTGACATATTTGCTTTTGGCATATTACCTTCATAATTAATTATTACAGATTTTTGTTTTACCTTCAGGTTTTTACAATCAATATCAATTTCATAAATTTTACATTCATTTAGACCTAATATTACATAATCCAAGTTATTGTCAATTACATATAACACAATATCTCTGATAATTTGGCCAATTTTCATCTTAACCTTACAGATTTTGTTCATTACAATATGGCCTTGTGTTTGTACAACTTGTATACCTCTTATTCTGGTTATTTTCAAATTTAACTGTCGAGCAGTTCTGGTGGATATCACTGACAAAGTTGCGCCACTATCTATTACACAGTCTATATTTTTATTGTTTGAAAATCTAGGGTTATTGCTCCGATAGTTAGGATTTGATGGTCTTTGGTATCGATAGAAATTATGAGGTCTCTGGTAAGTATTTTGCCTCGGGGCATAAGTTCTAACATCATTTGTATATCTTGGTACATCTGACCTATTCCAAGTTTGGGAATCATTCCTAAAGTAATCATTTCTGTTTTGAATTTGGGGAGTTCTAACAAAGGGAGTTACATATCTGGGCGAGTCATTACTCGGTTGTGGATTCTCTCTTATTTTTACCAGTCTGTGAGCTTGATTAAGCCAAGCAATTGGGTCAGCAGGGGGATTAATGGTCATTAATGATTTTAGTTCTCCGGGGAGGCCATCAGTTAATCCCTCCATGATCATTTCACTTCTCAAATTTAACTTTTTTCCGATTTCTAATTTTTCCCTGAAATATTTGGTTATGTCATCGTTTACCTTAAATTTTAACCCCGCAAAATCACCAAAGGTAGTTAATGTAGGGGTAAAAAAATTTTTCTTTTAATACCGTCACTAATTCTGCAAAATTATTAACTTTATAGCAATTCTGTATATACACGTTAAGTGCGTTACCCTTTACAAAACGTGAAAAATTTTGTAATTTCCACTGTTCATCTCTATTCCCTTCAATACATTTTTTATTAAAATAAGATAACCATGAATCTATATCAATAAAGCCTTCCTCAAAGGGCACAATGTTAATTTCGTTTTCAACATTCGGGATTCTAAAAGATTCGTCATGTTCGACTTTTACTTTGGAAGTGGTCATCTTGTTTTCACTTTTACAATACCAGAAAATTACAAAAATAATATAATTACTGACCTGCTTACACACCAATTTTTGTACTGTAAATTGCAATACTTGATGAGAAAATTTTGAGAGTAAAAACACTCTGATGGTGATCTTGAAAATTTGTTTTTATGAGCTTCTTTGATAGAGCAGCGTTCGGCGTTCACTCTAAAATCGTAATTATTTTCTTGACTTTACGATGGCGTAGTCCAAAACGGAAAGAAAAAATACTGAGGTCAGGCGAAAAACGAAACTGGAACGAACCGGAACAATGGCATCTTTACTTGCTTCGATGTAGTAGATTTCATGATTTTGGATGAGGAACGTTTTAGCTTTGGTCATTTCAAGCTGGTTAATTCAGGAACGCATGCGGGATTCTGAAAACTGTAGCGCAATGGCGTCTTCATTTCTCACAACGCAGTCGCAATCTCAGGCGTGACCAAGGTTGATTTCTTGATCCAAACGCCAAACTTGGTTCTCGATCCTGTCGAGCTGGTGTGATGACCCGAATGGTCATCTCGTGATTATACTGCAATCGAGGCCGTAACAAATATTCCAAATCATAGCAATTAATTAAAAGTTTATTGACGTAGAGATTAACACATCTTACTCAGTTCGGAGCCAGCCTGCGTCTCTCCCTAAAAAGCGCCAAAATAGCATTAGGTGAAAGAGGTTGCCAGAATTGGCGGAGGAAGTTAGTATGTGGAAGGCGGAGCGGTTACGTCAAGACGAGTTACCATGGCAGAGATGAAGTACAGAATGGGCGATTATAGATAGTTAGTAATATTATCACACATATATATATATATATCGTTTTGTTGGTATTTGTTAAGTCCTGAGCCAGTCCGTCCATGAATTTTTGATCCATCAATAGAGTAGTGGTGTGAAATGTTTGATTCAAGTTTCATTGTCCATTTGATTGTGAAGATGTCCTTCACTGACTTAATAGTTTTGTTTTAATAATTGCTATAATAATTGTTGAAGACAACTTTATTGATTGTTGTCTCCTCGCCTTCCTGAAGACGGTATGGAGATTTTTCACCAAATGCGCTCTAGAGGCAGGCAGCCCGCTAGAACAGTTGGTTTGTCCTTTGCTACATTTTTGTAGCATTTCGTGATCAATATGAGAAATGGGCAGGGTATTTGTCGTAGTTTCAGATTTGGTCGTCTGGTATTTTTGTACCAAGATGGTCCATAGAGAAGAATATTTTTAACAACCAGCATATAAATGTCCTTCATGACGAGTGGTTTGATACCCCAAGTCTTCCTGGATCACCTCAGGAGCTTTTGTATAATATAAAGTGTTTTTTCCTTAGCTCCCAGCAAGTGGGAGTTGAAGGTCAGTTTGTTGATGGCAACACCTAGATGTTTTAGTTCACTTTGATATCGAATGCTCTGCCTTCCGAGTTTAACTGTTGGTCGTCGTAAATTCTCTGTCTTATAAGTCACTATAGCGTAGTGGCATTTTTTAATGCTTAATTGAAGAGAGTTATTTTGTGCCCATAGTTCACACTTGTGCCATAGTGCACCCATAGTGCAAACCCATAGTGCAAACCATAGTTTGTCACCCATAGTGCAAATTGTGTGAATTTGTAAACTGTCTTGTTCTCAAGTAAGATGACCATGTCACCAGAAAACGCCTGGATATAATGGTCCGTGTTATTTTCTTCGGCCTTGAGTAAGCTATTGATTATAAGTAGACAAGAATGGCTCCAATCAAGGAGCATTGTTTAACCGCCCATGTTGAATCCCCACTCTCCGTCACTGAGCAGTATGCTCCTCTATTGCAAGTAGTTGATAATAATGTTTTCCAAGTTATTACCAAATTCTTCTATTACCTAGCTCTTCTATGATTCTTTTATAGTTAATAGTATTGAACGCATTTTTAATATCTAGTGTTATAATGCACGTGTTAAATTTATTTGATATTTATGCTCAATGGCATCCAAACCTTTATTTAGCACATCGTTAGTGCTAAGATTGCGCGTGATCCCATACTTTGCTTTAGACAGTACGGAGTTGTATTCGACATGTTATACCAGTCTATTGGTTATAATTTTATAGAGAATTTTTCCCCTAATTGGGAGAAGATAGACTATCTTGTATTTCCCACAGGTGGAAGTTTTAAACTGGAAGGCCTATGTTGCTTAGTCGGGCCGCAGCCGGTGCAAAAGAAATCTCAAAGGAAGATGGGCCTGAAATCATTGGGCTTAGTTGAGTCCTTTCCCGCTCTGAGGAAGTAGCCCTTTTTGCTTTTTTCCAAGATTTGGGGAATATAATTTATTTCCAGCATTTGTTAAATAGCTGGACCAGGTACTCTTCGATCCTGGATCTGAATTCTTCGATTTTGCTAAGTTTGAACCCATCATATCCAGGTACTTTGCCTTTCGGCATGATCTCTAATATGTATTAAATTTTTTTACAGTTATGGGATCGACGTCCTCGCTCCTATTAGTCGACTAAATCGCGATTGGCTCATTGCCTCTTTTAAAGTGGTAATTAGCTAGGATCTTTTCCACCACGTTTTCAGCCTGTGTTTTTGTCCATTGTTCTTTCTCTAGTTCTAGCTAGATATTTCTATTAGAAGTATGTAAGTGGAAATGTTGCCGGAAATATCCTTCACCGTATGTTCCTCCAGGTACCCCCGAAGATATTTCCTTTTGACTGCCAGTAAAGATTTTTTTTTACTTGGTACGCTCACTTTTGTAGAGGATCACATACTTGGTCCTTTCCTCTTAACAAAAATTTTTATTCATAATTATTTTCCCTTCTGAAGACAAGTAATTTTTTTGTCTACCGTTGCATACAAATTTAAGTTCGCAAGATATTAGCGAAGTAGTATTTCATTTCAAATGCAAACGGAGATAGAAAGCTCATCAAAAATAGGGTCAATAGTCATTGCAGGCAACAAAATTTTTCTCTACAAAAAAACACTTTTTTAATAAAATACATGGAGCAATTGGATAAAATCCAAAAACTATTTTGAAAAACCATAGTTTTAGGAAAAACTTTCATCTAAGATATATAACAAGGCATAAGTTATAAAAATAGCTGTTTGGTCTTAAATCTTAAAGCATTTTTATTTCTGGGGCAAATTTTGAGCCATGGAATTTCCATTTTACAGATGGGTTCTCTATGTAAGGTAGCCCGCGTGATATGAATAAGCGTTCTTTTAAAGGATTTTTTTAACGTCTTTGCCACTTCTTGTGAGAGACTAAATTTATTTTTTTACTTTCATTAGTTTAGACACCTCCCGTATAAAAGTCGGTAGATGATTAAGATTGCCTGCCAGTGATAAAAAATATATATAATATCAGTCTCAAAATATCTCAAAAATATTTAAGTACTTTTAGATGTATTCTTTTATAAAATCAACAATAAATATGTATATTAATTGTTAATTTTATAAAAGATATTATACAATATATTATCCATTACAGGATTTTGGTAGCATATATTTTCGAAACAATTTTCAGCTTATCAGCTGACATTATTATTTAACTGCACAGCGATCCACTGTAGCTCAGTGGAGTCTACTGTAGTTTACAACGGTCTACTTGGTTTATTTCCGGAGGCCACTATAACGGTTTTCAGCTTAATGACTTTCACTCATTGAATAATTGAGTGATATAGAATCAAAACTAGCAATCTTCACCAGAACCTTTTTTTTTCCCTGCAAACAGAAAAGAGCTATATCTTATGAAATTTTGAAGATATAAATTTGAAATTATCTTTAGAAAATTTCTCACATTATTTTTTATTAGTTAGTCATTTTCCAAAAGTTTTTGTCTTTAACCGATTGAAATACTATGATAAAGTATCCTTAACTCAATTTTGAAAAAAAAATGGAGATTGCTAGTTCTTTCAACACTCAAATGCTTTAACCCAGGGACGGGCAATTTAAAACTGAACGAGGGCGACCATAAAATGAACGTCAGAAGACCATATATTATAAAAAAATAACATCTTTCTTCTGGATATCAGAATCCAAAAATGAAGATTTTTTTATATGATAATAACTTTATTCCGATGCGATTGATTTCATCGTTACGCTTAAGGATGATTGTTTTTATTAAAATGATTTGACTTGTAGTTTAAATATAATCATTTGAGCTTTTGGCATTTTTATGAATGAAAATGTCTCAAAAATCTACGTTCTGGAAAATAGAGAGGAGACTTTCCGATTTCTTGGGTATTTTCACAACTCTGGTCATTTAAACTATAAAATAATTTTTAAAAAATGACGAGTAATACGAGGGCCGTAATAAAATGACTGGCGGATTGCCATTTGGCCATCATTGCTCTGTTGAATTAAGGTACTTGACTATATAAGGTCTTCTGTTTGAAGGTTTTTCCGTAAAACGTCTTTAATTAGTTCCAATCTCTTAAAGACATTAAAAAGTACTGTCTTTGAGATTTTAATTCAACTTTAGCAATTAACTTTTGATCAGCAGCTATGCACTTATTTATTTTTTTCGAAAGATATGAGCAAAATAAAAATTCAAAAAATTATCAATTGGCAGTCTAACCAAATTACTTTAATAATCCATCATTTTATGTATGCATCTGTAAGTTATTAGCAAAGTAAGAAATTACAGCACAAAAACTGACAGTTAGAAATTAATCCATATCTCTTTCTCTGGCAATTTACATAGAACTTACTACCTATGCAATTGAAACACCTTAAAACTTCTTCTTTCGTTTTACATTCTGATGCTCTTTTACTTAAAGTATAAGAATTTCTTGATCTTAAATATATTAATTTATTACGTGATGCATAAAAGTTCTGAAAATAGGAAAATGTGTATCCATATCAATACGCGAAAAAGAATTTGTTATTTTAAGAACCAGAGCATGTTTGCCTCCTTTAATAAGTAATGCTGGCTTATTTAACAATGAGATTATAATGCAGATAAAAAGCTTTTTTATTTTGGGAAAGTGCCAGAAAGGGATGTTTGAAGCACTCTCACACCTTAGCTAAACTGATAAAAAATGATATTTATAAAAATGATACAAATGTTGTTCGATCTAAAAAAACTTTGATGGTTAAAATACATTTAAACCTAGTTTAAGCTCAAAATAAGCGTATTCCTTTTTTTATATTTTTGCCTTCACAGATTTACAGAATATTTTACAAACTGAACTAGACATTTCTCCTTTGAAGCTTCAAAATACATTGTTATTCAGATTGAATAAAAATTGTTTATTGAATCAAACAAACAAAAAATTATCAAACCTTTCTCTTACGTAACTGAAGTTTACAATTAAAAAAACAGTTCTCTGTATAAAAACAAGCAAAACATTTTTATGGGCAGGAAATTTTAGCATTTACCAAAGACACTAAAAAAACAGTAGGAAAATATTTGTGATAATCTATAAAAACCTTAATCTAGCAATATATTTTCTGAAGCATAATGTGATAATAAGCTGCAGTAAACATATCAGCAGTAAAATTACATTTCATGCTAATTGGCTTTTGTAGAGTGTGGAGAAAAATAACCGACCTAAGAACACAATCTTGAGTTTTATCTCATTTATTCTACTATTGTTTTTTATGGATTATCCTTGTTATTTCCAAATTGGCCTACATTTGGTACATTTACTCGGAAACGAGGAGACGTAAATACCTTAGGAAACAAGATAAGAAATAGTCCTCTAGTGAAGCTATAATTACTGGGTTTACTAGAAAAGGTAAGATTATGTAAGATAATATAAGATAAGATAATAAAACTAAGAAATAGAAAAAGATACCGTTTGGTACTCAGTTTATGCTGCTGACAAAGTTTTAACTGTAGTCTAATATCGGTGAACAGCATTAGATAAGTTTTTTGTATTAATGAAGTTTGAAATTAAAAGTTTTTAGTCAGTTTCATGGCCAATTCTAAAAAACTGAAATTTATATATGACTGAGTTATATATAAATTATATATGTATATATATATATATATATATATATATATATATATATATATATATATATATATATATATAACTCGTATACAAAGGATTCCTGTATAGAATAGTTTAAACAGATTATTTAACTTTAATTAATACACATGAAAAAGTCCAAATTAAATAAAAAACAGACTAACTGCACTGAGAAGTTTAGTTTTATAGTTCAATTATTAAATTTTTTCCTCGATTTATTCCCCCAAATTATTAAAAAGAGCATTTGCGTGAATCTGCTTTATTTAATCAACACCTTATGGTTACAGTTTTTGATTGTAAATATGTTACAAAGGCATTGAACTGAGAAATTATCCCCCGTTTATAGTTTACCACGAAATTATTTTGATTGTATAACCCTGTACCATATTAAGGAAAATTCGAAATTTCATCAAAGTAATCTAAAACAGAAATGGAATTTATATTAATTTTATCTAAAGAATGCCGTTGAAGTAATGCGGGTGAACGCAATTTTCATGCTGAACTAGAGAAGCAATTATAATCAGTTGACATTCGCTTCGGGGAATTCATGCTTTATCCATGAAAATTTTGCATCTGTTTTGGTAGAAAATTGTAGGTCACTATATTCTTATGTATCCCATGAATATTTACTTCATTTGCATAGTTACGCTTTGTTAAACTCTCCTTCTATTATGGGACGACATTAGTGAGTAATAATACAAAACCATTCAATTCAATTACGCATGATAGGAAACATACATATATTCATGCAAAAGAACATGTTGACGCAACATGAGCTAAGAGTTAAATACAAAAAAATGTAAATTCTTAAATATTTGTGCCGTATGAGTGGCCGTATGATAACTTCAAATCTTATTAAGGATCATATGCAAGATGTCTTTAATAAATGCAAAAAAAATAAAATGTTAAGTGATCTTTATTTTAACCTTTTAAATGTAATGCAAATTTAGAGATCTACAGTAACAAACAAATACAACATTAACTATTTCTCTGCATGTCAAAATTTGAATGAAAATGTGAAAATAATTGTACTATAGTGAAAAATTAATAATTGTAATTAAAGTATCACATTCATAAAAAATGCACAAACCTATGAAGAATGAAAATCTTCTAGAAACCATTTGTGGGTCAGAAACGTCTGTTTGAGAGAAGATAACTTTTTTGCAGTGTTAGTAAACTTTCTGTGTAAAAAAAAGTGTAATTTATATTTGTAATAATTTAAATGATTGCAATGATTTTTTATTAAAAATCTCATTATTTTTCCCTACAAAACATAAACATAAGGATAAAATTTATAAATAGGCAAAAGACAAATTATTTAAACAAGTTTTGTAAAAAGGCGTGAAGGAAAGGTTTTATATGAATGGAATGAACGAAATCCTTATTATATATCGAGTTGGTGGCGCGAAAGATTTGTTACGTTGTGCAAAAGGGATTTGTGTTATATGGGAAGATACATGGGAAAAGGAAGAAAGACACTATCTCTAATACCTGAAAATTCTGAGCTTGAAAAATTGCAGAGAGAGGTATCTCTTAGTACCCAGAACCTCAGAGATGTTAAGCGGAACAAAAAGATATTAAACATCCCGACGAAATTCTAAAAAGAACATCGCGTAACCACCAAACTCAGAAATTAGTTTACAAAAGAAGGAAATAACCAACAAAATTAACCACAAATGGCTAACTTTGTAGTAGAATCCCAACAACAGTAGTGATTGAATTCAATACCATGCAGAATAATTCTGAAAGAGCTTCCCGCAGCGGCTTCCATGGTACTACTACAAAACGTAAAATACTTATTATAGCCAAAAATTTCGAGATTAGCATGGAACTCGGTAGGAAATGAATTGGAGCCACACAGAACTGGTTGTTTACATTACATGCAAAAAACTGTCATATACACTTTCCTCCAAGCGAGTGTATTTTTGGCGAGTGTATTTCCGGAGACATTTCACGGAAGCTCATTGCCTTGTCAACGTGGATTCGTTAAGATTTGAATCCAAAGTCAAGATATTTGTCTATATTATCAAGACCCCGTATGTCTCGTTATAAAAATATTCCTACCTTATACTTTTCCTTATTAACTGGCAAATAATGCCCCAGTCAATACTACTAAATCCACTCCAACAAAAGTTTAGGAGAAATTTTGTTTTAATAGGTCAGCCAAAGATATCCACCTCTATTATTACCCTTACTGTAATCAGTGTTCCCACAGGATTAGGAAAGAAATACCTTTATCTTGCAATAGGTATGATACATCTCTATGGGGTGTCATATTGCTTCTATTTTGCTAGATCCCTCTGATGCCACATATATATATATATATATATAGGGTGTCCCAAAACGACCGCATAAACTCTGCACAGCTCAGTGGGAGTACATAAAAACTGCCCAAAGAAGCGTTCCTGTACGATCCATAGTTCACGAGAAAAATACGAGAAACTAAGTATGACGTCACTGCCGGTGCAAGAAAAAAACACTTTATTGGACATATCAACAACAATATTTGCATATCTTTCCAGACGATAATGTTTAAAACGTTCACCGCGCATATCGCGTCATGCATACTCGCGCGCCATGGAATGACGTTAAGCCGCCGTTGAACTGATATTTAGAAGGCTGCATCTTGTAGCTACCAGTAGTCTTCGTATGGTGGCCACGTACTCCTTTCGTGACTACTGCAACATGTATTTGATGTACGGCCGATGTAATGGAAATGCCTTACGAACTGCTAGGAAGTATAACCGTCAATATCCGTCCCGCCGTCCTCCCGATGTCAACGTCATCCGTAGGATGGACGACAGACTGCGAAATACGGGAAGCGTCTTGACCACAGCCAATCTTCACGATACTGGAAGACCGCGGAGCGGCCTGACGGTAGCACAGGCGGATGCAATACTGCAGCGGGTAGAAGAGACGCCCGAGGTAAGCACACGTGCATTAGCCCGTGAGATGACTTCGAGTAAAAGTACTGTGCACAGGCTTTTACGGTCTGAGAGGCTACACCCATTTCGGTACACAACCGTGCAAGGTCTGAAACCAAATGACTTTCAGAAACGCGTGTCCTTCTGTGAATGGCTGTTGCAGCAACAGAACACAGCTAATGGTTTCATTGCACATATCCTGTGGACTGATGAATCATGTTTCACTCGTGATGGGGTATTCAACCATCACAACAGACATATGTGGTCCCAGGTCAATCCGCATGCTATCCGGCCGCAGAAACATCAGGAACGTTGGTCTCTTATCGTGTGTTCCGGCATACTCGGGGATCGCCTACTTGGATCATATCTGTTGCCAGAACGGCTCTCGGGACAGTCGTACTTGGTGTTTCTCAATGAGGTCTTAACCGAGTTCCTAGATGACATACCATTAGCGGCAATATAGGGACTTTGGTTCCAACATGATGGGGCTCCGGCGCATTTCTGTGCTCCTGTACGTGGTTGGCTGGATATGGAATACCCCGGTCGCTGGATCGGACGTGGGGGTCCGGTTCTATGGCCGCCACGTTCTCCAGATCTTACACCGTTGGATTTTTTCCTATGGGGCCATCTCAAGGAACTGGTGTATCGAGACGTAGTGACAACACAAATGGACTTAGTTGCTCGTCTGCATGCTGCAACGGTGGACTTCGGTGCTTCGGTGGACTTCAGTGGACCCCGCGATGCTGCAACGTGTGATGACAGCCATTCCACGACGTGCTCAAGCCTGCCTCGACATGCACGGCGGACACTTTGAACATCTGCTTTCAATTGTGCATGCTGTTGATATGTTCAATAAAGTGTTTTTTCTTGCACTGGCAGTGACGTCATACTTTGTTTTTCGTATTTTTCTCGTAAACTATGGATCGTACAGGAACGCTTCTTTGAGCAGTTTTTATGTACTCCCAACGAGGAATCTAGCTATGCAGAGTATATGCGGTCGTTTTGGGACACCCTGTATATATATATATATATATATATATATATATATATATATATATATATATATATATATATATATATATATATATATATATATATATATATATATATATATATATATATATGGCATCAGAGGGATCTAGCAAAATAGAAGCAATATGACACCCCATAGAGATGTATCATACTTATTGCAAGATAAAAGTATTTCTTTCCTAATCAATAAATGAAATATTAGGCCCTCCATTCTAGCATTTAAATTCCCTTTCCTAAATCCAATCCGCAGCAATCTTAATTTATCGCTTAAAAGCCCTTAGCAACAGAACTTCCCATTAATAGCATCCATTGTTTCCTACACGTGTATACGTCTGGAGAAAGGCGTGGGTTCACATCGCCAGCCCCAATATTCTGCTGACCGTAAAAAATAATAGCCACATGGTTTTTTCGCCTCTCGTGCTTAAGGATGAAAGGTGGTATCTTCGCTTCCGATCATCTGAAATGAACGGATGTCTTTTTTTTGTCGCTCCAGTAAAACGATTCGACCCGACTGCTTTCCAAATTTTATTTAATTTCTTTCAGGCTGAGTCTAGCTCCAGCCATGTAAATATGAGCTAGTTTTCCTTTTCAGGTTGCATTTTAAGAACGAGATGTAATGGATATATTACACACACACACACACACACATATATATATATATATATATATATATATATATATATATATATATATATAATAATCTATGTAATAATAACGCCCCACTACTATTAATTGTCCTACATCTAAAGCGTATCCCAAATTTTCCTCAATAAAGCATAGCTCTATTTCAAAACGAAGTCCGGCACCCAGGCCCACAAGAAACACCACCGAACAGGGGAAATCAATTCGGCCAGTTCATCATATTCACAGTATTATTTTTGAACCATTTCCGGACTACCTTTTCACGGTGACATGGAGCAGTATCGCCCTGAAAAATCCATAACTGATCCCCAAAACGATCTTCCGCTGTTGGTAGCAATTTATTTTGTAGTATTTCAATGCAATCCCTGGATTTCACTGTTCCGCTCACGATGTGAAGTCTCCCAACACCACGAGTAGACATGCAGCCCCATATCATCACTTTCGTCGGGTACATTACTGTGGGCTTCAGACACTGAGGGCTGAATTCCTCATGAGTGCGTCGTCTTACATAGGCACTACTTTGGTTACCAGAAATACAAAACTGACTTTCATCACTAAATATTGTCTTTTACCAATCTTTAATCGTCCATAATAAATGATCCATAGCCCACGCCAATCTGCTCTTGCGTTGAAAATCGGTCAGTCATAGTTTTGGGCGGGCTTTCTCAATCCAATTTTCAACAGGTTTCCTCTCATAGTTCATGGGCACGCATTCACATTCGATGTCAAAGTACATTGTTTCAAAATTTGCGGTGAAATATTAAGCTTTCTGTTTGAAAGTGAAATCCTGTGCAATACCCTGTCTTCAAGTAAAGTTGTTTTTCTCGGTCGTCCAGATCGCTCCTTGTCCGCAATAGAATGTGTTTCAGAATATCTTTTCAACGTTCTCGCGACAGTGGAAAGACCACATGATACTTTAGCAGCAATTTGGTGCATATAATAACCTTCTTCCTTCAATAGTATTATTTTGTACCTTTTATTATCTGGCAGAAATGAAAATTTACCCATAATTCCAATATTTTCCACACACGCACTTCAAATTGCTACTCACAACTGCTTTCAATACACTAAAACATGCTGTACATTCTGCTTTCCACCCTTCATCACTACCGCTCTCTAACTGGTTGGGATAACGGAGCATTTCATTGATTGAATAAACAGTCACTTATTATTACAGAGACGTACTGCTTGTCTTGTCCTGTTTTTTTCAAAATATCGATGAAACTATTTACTTTACATGGATTCTACAAACAGATTTTAAATAAGCATGAAAAAATACATTAGAATCAATAACAATAGTTAAGATAATATGATAATTTCATAGCGAAAAATTAAGTTAAACACAAAAATTAGGCGTAAAATGGAGTGTGTTCGAGGACTTTTTGCCACCACTGTATACAAATATATATTATATATATATATATATATATATATATATATATATATATATATATATATATATATATATATACACATACAGTCGGACCTCTATTTTACGAAACTCTATTTTGCGAATTTCTCTAATTTTGCGAAATTTTCCTTGTAATCAAGAACATTTTGCGATTTTTTTTCGTAAAGTAACCTCCAAATAGCGAAGTGCATTCTCTATTTAACGAACTTTTTCTTGTGATCCTATATTTTTTTCCTCCATATTTCTCAAAATACTTCTGAACATTTCACACTCATTATTTCTTTTAACACATTTATCACATTAACTTTCGTTTAACACATTCCGATGCGAATTATAGTTTGAAGAAAATACGCCTGAAGGGATTTTTAGTACATTGCAAAGATGCGAGACGTATTATGAGAAAAAACATTTTCTCAAACAAAAAACTTAGACAAAATTAAGAGACTTCATCAGTAATTAAATTTAAGGACACATGAGGTAATGTATGCTTAAAATTACTTGTTATAATAAATGCGATAATGTCATTAAAATTCATTTATTTTAATATAATTTTTTTTAATCGAAAATACAGTGTATTCCCGGACAATGTTTTGTTTTATTCTTGTTTTCCTTGCAGATTTCTGTTTGATGGGTAAGATATATAAAAGAAATAGAAATTAATTTACAAAATAAAGGTGTGATTAATTACTTCTATTAATAGTATATAATGTTTATGAATTTAAAATATGTTTTCTGTAGTTTAAAGTATTTTAAAAGATGAATCTCTATTTAACGAATTTTCCATATAACGAACTTTTTTTCGGGATTTAGCGACTTCGTTAAATAGAAGTCCGACTGTATATATATATATATATATATATATGTGTGTGTGTGTGTGTGTGTGTGTGTGTGTGTGTGTATATGTATCCAAAACTCATTGAAAAAGTAAATTCATTGAGTACTTTGAATTTCCTTTTCAATGAGTTTTGGAGAGTACCAAAACTCATTCAAACTCTGACAGAGTTTCAAGTAAACTCATTGAGAAAAAGTAAAAGATCAGTAATTTGAAATGTATAGAATGTAGCACAACGTGGTTTTCACAGATATTTACAAGAAGACATAGGTCTTTAATTTAAATAATGACAAATTTTATTGCCAGAATAGTTACAGTTGTCTCTTCAGTTGTGTCAGTAGCTTGTACAGTGGCACAGCACAGTTCGGAATGCAGCTAGGAATGCAGTGCAATCTGATGATGCCGTCTTTCCTGAGAATGGCCATCTGATATGGCATGACAATCATCACAGCATCCAAGAAGTATTCAGCTGCAATTTCTTGTCACAAAATGACGAATAGTTTCTTTCAACATAACCAATGAAGTTAGCCGACCTACATACACATGTGACTTCAAGTAGGCGTATAATCAAAAGTCGAATGGTGTGAGCTCTTCAGAACTTGGTGGCCAAGAAGTGTGAAAGAGCAACTGAAAACACGGTTATTGCCAGAAGTCGATCACAGCAGTTGATGGACAAGACCTGTTAGGTGCAGTGGCGCTCCATCATGAATGAATTGTATACTATGGAGTACTTGCCTTTCTTGCAAGGGGGGAATGATGATGTCTCTTCAAAGCGCTGCATTACGTTCGCCTGTGACAGAAGATTTTCGAAGTGTACCGCAAGGAGGATCTGTTGAAATAGCGAAAGGTAACAGCTTTGGAATGATTACACCGCCACCTGTCGAAGGAAAATGTAAATATTCTGACACTAATTCTTTTTTCTAATAAAAATTCCCATACCTTTCTGTGCATTTCTGTGAATTTTTAGTTTTTCTCTGACATTAGGATCTCCACGTGTGTGTGTGTGTATATAGAGTTATAAAATTTATTTTTTTTATAAAATTATTTTTTACATAAGTTTTTTTTACATTGTCCTATTGGAGTAACTTTGCTATATACTGCATAAACCGATTATCTGTTTAGAATACAGGAATTTCTTAAACTGAGCGTGCATTTAGAGTCTCTAATTTAACCACGAAATAAAATTATATGTCCTACTTAATATTATCTATCTCTTAAAGTTTGTTTGTTAGCATATAAACATGTTATATTAATTAAAAAATACCTTTTAAGGAAAAATCGGATCTACAAATATTTTCTCGTGATCAGCATCCTTCTGTCTCTATTTCCAAAATTCTTGTATCAAAATATTATGCTTTAAAATCTCTCTCCTGCGGAAAGTTTACAATGTATATTTCTCTGCTGGAGCATTTAGTAAACGCTTTTAATCTGTAAAATGCATGACGCACGCCATATCTGTCAGAGTTTATCATTTTAAATTTTAGTCTCAACCTTTCAACTCAGCAAGGGGTTCAACTTTAGAAATAAATGTATTAATTTCGCAAAGTGTTGCCTCCATTTATTGAAGTGAAGTAAGCTAAATGATTTAAGCTTTAGAAATGAAACTACAAACTTTTTCCTTCAGTACATATTTTAGCTCTTAAGAAATCATTTTCAACATTAAGTTGTTAATAATAAATGAAAGCTGCTAAAGTAATAAATTATGTTTGTGCAACATCTTTAACAAAAGGTGTTAGCCTTTAAATTATAAATACTTTGTTTCCACGCTTCACAGGTTTTCTGTTTCCTTGTCTGAAATTGAAAGAATGTTTTCTTCAGTTATAACCTTTAACTTCCCTTTTTTGTTGTTATTTTTGAAAACCATAGAATAACCTAGAAGGCTAAGTAAATGGCTTTGATACATCATAAATAGTACAGTCGCAAACTAATTATTAAAAATAATTTGTAGAAAGTGGTAATTTTTGTAACTTCGTTACTCGATTTTGTGAACTAAATTCTTGTTTTTCGGAGTTAGACAAGTCTTACTCTATATAAGAGATAATAAAGCTTCAAAATCGTTGAACCAAAAATGTCGACCTTATATGACAATATGCAGAGAGAGAAAAAAATTCAAAAAACATCGTTTTCATTATTTTTACATGGACTTATCAAATGTCCACTATGTTTTCTTTAAACATAGTGGACATTTTTACATTTTGTTTATTCAAATAAATATTTTATATTTTTTATTCTCCAAAATTGTGTCTGATTGAAGGAGATGAACACATTTAATAAAGCTTATGTAATTTAAAAACCTCTCATGTCTAGGAAATAGACACTTTAAGTTGAAAACGTTCAAAAGGCTAACACAGTTAAGCTCGCTGAAATATATACTAAGTTAATTAAGATATTCATTTTTTTTTCATTTTTAGCTAAACTTTATGTTCTTAAGTGCAACGGTATGTGCATTTTTATCTCACACCATGTCTTATGTATCTATTTTGTCGAAAAGAAAAGCTGTACGTGCTGATAAAACACGTATACTGATGGACTAGCAGTCAGACAAATAAATAAAAAGCTGAATGACAATCGTCTTTTTGCGGCATCTTAGAACGGACATTATTATCACTTTTTTTTAACTTCGAGAATTTATGGATTGAAAGTTTTCGACTGTTATCATTACGTCTTGAAAAAAAAGAGAAGATGAAGTTTTATTAAACTTAAAGATTTCTTTTAATGGGAAAAGTGAATATTTCTGAAATTTAATGAAGATATTTATTTAATTTACAAGGAAAACTAGTCCTATGTAATTTTGTTACGTGTATGAGTGCAATGCATATTACTCAAAAGAGACAAGACACATTGAATGGTTGGTCTGGTTTGGAGCTCTACGGTCAACTTTTTGCTACACGAAGGTTAATTAAACCAAATTAAATGATAATATAAAGATTTCAATAAGAAATAATACAGTTTATAAATGCGCAAAGGATTCCACGTATAATGTAAAATTAACGAAAACGAAGTGCAGTGTACGCATAACTAAATAACATCTATTTTTTTATAGTTTCAGTGAATGCAGGATATTTTGCGTTAAGAAATCAAAGCTAAACTAAATGGTTTGAAAATAAAGCCATGAATAGTTTATAAGGAATAATTTTTTATCCAAGAGGGTATATTATTTTAAATAATTCATGCATCCAGAATTAATCAGTTTGAACTCAGCTAAACAAATAAGCTACCAAACATGGTTTTTATAATTTTACTTATAATTTTAAACTATAAAACTGTCTTATACAGGATTTTAAACCTAGATACTTTATTATAAACATCACCTTACTTCAATTAAATTGATCCTGTTGAAAGAAATGTATTTTTTATGAAAAGTGGGAAGTACAGGAAAATTACTCTTTCTGTATGTTTTCAGAATCCTTCCATCTATAGTTTTTAAGAGAAGGGAACGTACATACTCTATAGTCTACACAAAATTAACAACTTAGAAATATAGTTAAAGAAGAGAGGAAGTGTGAGAGCACAAAAGAAAATTTTAAAATTTCCTTCGTTAGTCTCAGTGTGTCGGGGATTACTCATTTATGTTCCATACTGTTTAACTGACTTTTCAATCTGTAGGATTATGAAACACTGTTCGCGTATTCATTTTCTGAAAACATATTGCAGTGTTCAGACATGTAAAATGTCACTATGAATTTCATATTATGAAGAATATAAAACTAGTAAATTAGGGATTAAAAGCATATGTTTGGTATGTTATTATAATAGTGTGAATAAATTTTTTTTTGCTATTTAAGTGCGTCTTAATTCATGCGATCTACATTTTATCCTCTTTGTTTATCCTATGATCATAAAATATAAGTATTATTAATGTTTGTTCTTGCAAACTATACTTAAGGATTTTTTTCATTATTTATTCGCGTTATAGATGTTTTTAAAGCTTAACACTTGTATTTAAACTGATGGAAATTGCAACGACCGAAAAGGTATCACTGGTGTAACGGCCAGATGGTGACTTACGCGTCTGTGTTTGTTTTAAAAGGGTAAGCTCTAGTGAGTCGAAGTATGATGTACGTGAACACAGGAAATGTATTAAACGGATTGTATTTGTTATTATGAATATTTGTTATATGCATTTTTATGCTTTGCGTAATGTGTGTGATGTCTAAAATAAACCCTAAGAAAATGTTCTACTGTCTGGACCTTGTGAAAACCCACGCTAACGTACAGACATATACAGCATTTCAAAGAAAGAGACGAAATTTTCCATTTCTGATCTTTTAAATAAAGCGTAAGGAATGACATTTAACAGATAAGTGCATTTCTAATCTACTTAAAATATTCTATTGTCTTGGATATTTCTTGATTCGGACTAACGAACATAGAAGTAAAATAAAGTCAAAATATCCGGGGTTTACAACGCAACTTATAAGTAGTACTTCCTCTTTACAGCCCTTTTAAAATACACACTTCTTTTATACTAGAGGTTGTATACTGTTTTATACTAGAGGATATGCAGGCTTTGATTGTTATCCATGAATAATGTTACAGGATTCAAAGTGGTGCTTATGAATTCTTTCACCAATACAGAGTAAAAGTAATTCCTGTTGTCGAATTACAGGTCCTCTTTCAAATATAGCGGCTACTTTTCTTTTTAATCTCTAATGCGGAGACACTAGTCTTGAGACATTCGTCTTTTGTTATTCATCACGAAGTTTTACTGGCTACTTTATTGTGAGAGTACCAATAAGGTGAGCCAGCATTGCGCCCTATGAGGGGACAACACGTTAATGATCAAACCTTATTCAGGATTTGAACACAAGCCTGTAGCGGGAAATCTCACGACGCTAACCACTATACCGTGCGGGGGGTTACAGCAGCTACTTAGAACTGAAGATACATTACATGGGCAAAAGCGACACATCATTTATCTGGAATCACACAAGACAGCATTTACCCTAAGCTCTCGATTATCTTGCTCTTTAAATCAAGTTTTTGTAACTAGAAAAAAACAACGTGAATTTTTCCACCAGTTCTTTGTTTGAAATGTGAATGTTCAGGCAAGTTCTTATCAATAACGAATAATAGATTTTAAATCATATAAACAATGCGTTTCTTTGTAGGTACTACTTTACAAAATTCCTGAAGATTCTATTTTCTCAAGCTATTTCAATGTATATTTGTTCGAGCTTGTTCATTATAATTGAGTTCATTTCTAGTAGAATGGAAACACATTTATCAACTTAAAAAAGTTATTTATGGTGAAAATCACAATCTTTTTATTTAAATACAATTAATAAATAGTACGATCTTCGCATATTAGCTTTTGTGTGAGGAAGTCCAATTTTTAAGGATACCGTAAGACGGTTACTTTGTGACTGCAGGGGTAACTTTGTGACACATAGTAATTTTTTCGTATTTCGGATCTTGCACCGCGCTCGTGATACCTGGAAGGCAAAGAACAGCGGGGAAGATACCGGGAAGGCCAACAGCTTGTTCGGCATGCCAAGACACCCAGTGGTCAGTGTACTAAGCTTCTGCGCACCATTTATTTTCGATGGCCAATATATTGTTCAAACCTGTTGTCAAGCTATTGACTCAAACTTCGGAAACTTTGTGTACTGAAGGCTAACACCTTATACAACCAACTACCACAGGTAATTATTTTTTATTGTCAATGTTGGTTGGATTGGGGAGCAATAAAACTTTTGTCTAGGGATATTTCCGAGAGATATGAGAACATAACCTAAGTATAGGACGGCGATGGGGTTACTTTGTGACACATTGACACTGTCACAAAATAAGCCACAAAATCAACACACCTCCTCAAGCCGCTCGATGTTGCATTTTTCAGTAGTCAGAAATACCACTGAAGAGAAAGAAGTATTGACTATCTGGAAAAGAACTACCCGAAGGAGCAGAATGTGCCGAAAGACGAATTTCTTCATCTTCTCAACAACTTTGTGATACATTTTAACTTTAATTTCTCAATGGTAGATCCGGGTTAGCGCAATGCATTACTACGTAAGGAAATGATGTACGAATAGTTTACAATTGTTCGTTTTGGGCTGCATTTAAAACTGATCGGCTGGCACAGGAAAATCTTAAAATTCGTAACAAAGTAACCCCCTATTTCGGTATCAAAAACAATTACTCGTATTTACGTTATTATTACTTCTGAGCTTTGTGTCAGCTAAAGCCATGACGATAGATTGCAATTTTATATTTCTTTAGGAAAGAACATACTTTTTTTCTAAAATCTAAGGGAAAATGGTTCAATATATTCTTAGACAAACTACTGATTCGAAAAATTGAATAAAACATCCAGTTTCCAAAAAAAGAGACTTCTTAAACTTCCATAAAACTCCATTTCCTTAAAAAAATTGTTCAATTCCCCAGCCAAAAAAAAAAAAAAACCTTTTGACAATTTTTTGCACATGAATGAATATCACTCTATACGATTACTGTGGTTTTCATGAGTCAAAGAAATAGGAAAAAATCAAGTTATAAAATTTCATACAAATTTGCCCTCTTGTTTTAAAAGTTCATAGAGATTAAAAAAAGATTCTCTGGCTTGGATATTATTCAGTTTGCTTGCCTTAACACCTTTGCAGTTTTCAGCTCCGAGTAGGTAAAATATATTACCATAAAGTTATAACTCGATACGTAGAATTTATTTATCGCATAATATAAGAAAACCTTTAAGTCTCTTTTGTGGCCATTTTCTTCACCGTGTGGATGGCTACGTGCTGGATGAATTTGTGACAATGTAGTACCATAAAACTACAATACAAAATTTTGAAGTTTTGAGTTTATTAAAAGAGGGTCCAGGATTTTTTTCATTATTTATAAATGCGTTGTGTAAGGACTCCCCCATCCCCTAAATAAGTGTTTTTATAAAGAATATCATCTATACAAAAGACTTTGAAGATTTTCAGATTTTACTGTACTTTAAAGAACTTGAAATGCAAAATTTAAAGGATACTTAATTTTTAATTGATCTGATAAACCAATTGAAGTTTATTATTAAATTTTTTAATGCATTTTACAAAAAATGCTTTTTCTCAAAATGTGTTTTTTCACATAAGTTACATTTTTGAAAATTCATAACCCAAAAGTCTAATGATATATGCTTTTGAAATTTTTTCAGCTTTGTTTGTATACTATTTTCTACTGCATGAACTAAAAAACAAAAAAAAAAAGTTATACACATTCTGAATTTAGGCTGAATATTTGAATATTTACATCGACAATTTTTAAAAAGTGACCTATATTATTCTTCGATTGCTTCTAAAATGTTTATTTATGAATATATGCCTTAAATTATAGTTCATGTACTAGAAAAAACATGTAAATTATATTAGCAATAAATGTTTTAAAATATATTTTATAATAATTTTTTTTTATAATTTTTCAAAATATTGCTATTTTTCTTCAAAATTATATATATTTTCTTGATTTTTCATGAAATTATATAATTTTATTAGAATTATTAATAGGTAAATCTAAATTTAAATTGTACTAAATTTAAACTGTTATTTAAACGTATCGAAAAACCTAATTAAAGTTTTAGAAGGAAGTGTTTTTTTTAAAAGTGTTCCGAACGTGGTGAGATATCTTAAGATTGTTTTAACAGAAATCATAAACGCTCCTTTTAGTACAACGTTAAGAGTACATGTCCGGCAATCACGTTTTCTCTAGATCGAGTACTTCGGTATAGTTGCATGTTTAAAAGTCAAGAAAACTGTTATAAAAGTAGATAAATTCTTTATATCAGATAATTCCAACTGTCATCTTTTATTCTTCTAACTCAAAGGTATTTGTACATATTCATATATTTTATTTAACATTGTACAGCTCATTCAATTTGTTCGGCCATTTTAGATCAAAAGATAAATTATTTTGATCGATAAATGATAATAGAAATAGTTTCTTTAAAGCTAAGAATTCAATACTCTGTACTAAAAAATACTACGGCAGTAAAACTAGACATTAATAGGCACGAATAAGATTTACGATAGAAAAACGTTACGTGGACCCAAGTTTCATGTGTTCTTCACTTAGATTTACTACTCAGGGTATCTGTCTTGTTTCAGGAATTCTTTCAAAACTCAATAGATATATAAATAAATCATCTACCTGCTACAAAACGTGTCTAAATTTTTAAGTAATATTAAAATGTCTGATTCTCATTTCAACCCCTTTAATTTCAAAGGAACATAAGGCAAGATAGGAAAAAATTTAAGGTTCGGTCGTTGGTTGGTTTTATTTATGGCGCAAGGTCCAGAAAGGACAAACTGCGCCAAACGCAAGACAAAAGAAGAAATATGCATGCAAAAAATTTAAAAGATAATGGTGATTAAAATCCAGGTTTAAAGCCGATAAAAGCAGTAATATATAAAAGATGTAAATTCAACGATATATAAAAAATAGAAGCAATGACAAAATTTAACAGCAAACATATATGTTACAACAGTGATTAAAAGACGTAAAATCAGTGAAAGCAATGGAATGTAAAGATTTAAAAGCAACGATATGCAAAAGTGATAAGAACAAACATAAATAAAAGTGATAAAATCATTGAAATGTATAAGTGTGATAAAAGGTCAAATGCGATGATGTTAAAACTAGGCAATGTAAGAACAAAAATCCTCTAGATAGGGTTTTACTATCTAGAAATCAGTAGAGTAATAGAAGGGAATAAAAAAATGAAGGTTATAAAGGAAAGATTAAAGTTTGAAAACCAGTACAGGATTAAAGTCGAAAATTGCTGTGGGAGACATTTCACCCAGTAGGTTATTCAAAGAGAGCGAAGAGGAACAGAAATGTTTCAGGTAAAAAACAAGTCAGGCCCGAATAGTCTGTTACAATAAGTCATATGGTGTGGTCACAGCTTCAGTGGTAACATTGGACACTTGTTCTCCCTCCAGTAAATGTACTGTGGGTAATCCTGGAACGACCTATTCTCAGACGTGGGATGATTACATCCAGTTTTCTGGTATATAATAGATTCCATAATGAGATAACAGATTTGATGTGATACAGTTTATTGTGGTATTCTAAGTCCCTCCTTAACCACTGTTTATCCCAAATGAAAGGTTTTATTATAGATTTAAGGTCTGAAAAGGGAACTGGCTGATATAAAACATTCTAAGATTTTTAGCTGATGTGTCAGCCAGTCATTTCAGCCAGAAAACATTTAAAAGATCATAACCCAGAGTTTTTAAGCGATGATGAAGAGCAAACACTGTGGAGACCAATCTATGATTAATGTTGCTGTAGGCTCTGAAGCACACTTAATGAGTCAGTGTAAATGATAAATTCCCTATTTTGCTGATGTAAGATAAAATCAAGAGATTGTTTAATGGCTAAAGTTTCTGTTAAAACGGAGCATGATTAGGAAAGTTTGTAGCTATGAATATCAACGTTACAAACGGGGTCACAACCGACGTAGTTGTCTCTGAACCCTCTGTATAAAAGTATAGATAATTTCGTAAAGATGGGAGTAGAATAATGGTTTGTATATATATGGATCATTATTAGTTTTTATTAAAACAGTCAAAAGTGTTAATATACGATATAACTTTTTTCTCCCAAGGAGGGAAGTCGAAGAGTGGATGTGCAGAAACATTTATATCGTCTAAGGAAGTGTTTTGGATAAATGAACGCATGCGTGTCCCAAAGCACAGTATACAAGATGACCGGCTTTCAAAGATGATTTCATGCAATTTCTAAAATAAAAGGAGACGTAATGGATGATTAGGGTGACATAAAATTTAATAAAAGTAATTCAATGAAATATGATGACGGGTATGAAACAAATCTGGTTCATGACAGTTTACATAAAGCCTTTGAACAGAAATCTGGGGGGGGGGGCAACTGAACATACACGAAGTGCACTGCGGTGCACCGTGTCGATTTTGCTCAGGTACAGAGTGACAAGCGAACCCATATGATGCACAGGCGTAGTCAAGATTTGATCGGATCACCGATCGGCAGATGCGAAACGTAGATATCTTATCAGCAGCCCAGGATGTATGCGACAGAACATTTAGTAGGTTACGGGATTTCTCACATACTTCTCGAAGTTTTAAAACGAGCGGAAGATAAGTTAACTTTCGTTCAGATATTACGCCCAAGAAACGAACAGAGTCCACAAAATTTATTTTCTGGTCACCAAGAAAAATTTCGGGATCCAGGGGGATCCCGCACAGCAGAGCTCTACACTGAGAGCTGCATGATCTTCAAAGGGAACAACAACAGATAGAGGCTGAGGAACTTCTTCAGGTGAGGAGGAGTGAGTGAAATAGCCCTTACTGCCCTGCTACAAGAAATGTGTTCTGAAGGAGTTGAATTACAAATTTTTGTTGAAAAGTATCACCCTATCAAAGCTCTAGCAAGCTGAAATTGGGACTATAGAAACATTTTTAAACATAGGCAGGACAAAATTTCTGTTGTTAGGTTTTTTTAGTGAAACTCCCGAAATCTATGTTTACAGTAGGATTCAGTGGTAGACATATTAAACAAAAACCCCTGTTCAACTGTTTGTTGTTTCATTGGAGGGGGACTGTCCTTGAAATCGAAAACTTCTCGCCACCATTCCAATAGGCTATGAACTCCTCCCAGTAAAGATTAAGTGACTATAAATTTAATTTTTCTAATAATTGGTTTTAATTTTGTCTGTCTAGTTTCAAGATTTTGTATAAAAACAACCCCATCCATTTATAAACAGCCCAGTAAACTGTGAAATTCCTGGTTTTCGGAAACGAATTAATTCCATTTGCATTACTCCATACGGGATAAATTTGTCTGGTGGTAGTCGTGCCTCCTGAACCAACTAACGACGATTACAGTGGTACCAATATATTAAAATATATTATCTTATATAAACATATATATATATATATATATATATATATATATACACTAGCTGAGCGGCAACCCGTTGTGTTACTTTTTCGATTTAAAATTAAATGGTTTCATTTCTTAAAGATTAAAAACTGTTTAATCCCTTTTAAAAATATATTAGAATTTTCAAAAAACGAAATAATTATTTAAAATTCTTCTTTTCAAATTTTGCTTTTTAAGCAAAACAGAAGTTGGTTCAGTTTGAAAAAGTTCTAAAGGTTTTAACTTCTCATTTCCTAAAACAGAAATTATTTCTGGTACTTTAAAATTATTTCTGGATTTCAATTATTAAATGACTCATTTTCAACTAATACTTTTTCCTTTTGGCAACATGGCCGAATGTAAATATTAAATCTCGTGGGGGAAAAAGTGCTTAAAAAATAGAAAGACAGTTCTGATGAATTCAAAATTGGTGGCGGAAGAATCCTCATCACTTCCTCATTAATTAGAAACAAATTTCACGAACTTGATGGAATTATTAGTGAGTAAAATAATAAGCCGAAAAATTATGAACTCGGCATTCAAGTTACATTAATATACAATTTCGATCAGCGCGGGAAATTTCAAAAGTGAGTTTTGTAAGTACGCTTTTTTAGAATGATAACATTTTTTTAAATTAAATGTATTTGGTATATTTTGGAAGCTGAACATCTAGAAAATGCCAAAAAATTGTAAAATTGACTTTTAATAATTGCATAAAACTGAAATATTTGTTCATCAAAATTGTCGATTTTGTGAAATTCGGAAAACAGCTTTGGGGAAAAAGATTCGTTTGCAGTGAAAAACAATTTAACTTTTTAAAAATGTGCATATCCTTAAAGATGAAGAATTGTAGAACACATGGAAATAAAAAACTTATCGATTGGTGGACGGAAAAGTTTATTATTGCATACATAAAAATAGTGGAAATTTGCAAAAAAGAAAGGAGCTGGCGCACCAGGAATGAAAGCTGTTTCTGTTGTCCGCTTCTTTTCAGTTCGGCGGTTTTAATTTAATAATTAAAAAAGTTTAAAGTTTTAAAAGTTGAGGATGGAATCAGTGCACGCGGCTCCTCCGTCCGCGTCCATCGGTACCAGTCGCGATATCGTGCTATGCTCGTGTCGTGAGATTAGCCCGTCACCGTGTCTGCTCACTAACAAACACGTTTATATATATATATATATATATATATATATATATATATATGTGTGTATATATATATATATATATATATATATATATATATATATGTGTGTATATATATATATATATATATATATATATATATGTATGTATGTATGTATATATATGTGTATATATATATATATATATATATATATATATATATATATATATATATATATATATATATATATATATATATATATATATATATATATATATATATATATATATATATATATATATATATGTATGTATGTATGTATGTATATATAGGGTAAGTATGGCGAATATGAGACCCCTTTTGATTTTCATATATAACTAGAAAAGTAAGTGTGGGATTATAGTACCAATTTGATATCCTTTTAATACATATATTTTACTACATACAACAATGAAAGAAAATTAAAAATAACCTTACAATTTTCTTATATGAAATTATAAACACAAGTGTTCTATTATTGGAGTCTGAAAAAAGCAGTCCTAATATGAGACCAACATTCTACAACACTAAATATGAATTCGAATTGCTGAAAAGTTCGTAAAAACAGAACTGTACACAATAATTAGATAACACTTACCTATATACATTAATAGGTGAAAAAGAAAAGTGACATTTTAAACAAATTAGTTGGTTTATACCAGGTTTTGTTTACATTTTGTTTTTAGATTCAAACTTTTCAAATTGTTTACAAATAAAAAGTTCGTCATCTCTACAATCTTCATGGGCCTACCTGAAAAACCTTTTACATTGACGCCACTGCTCTCCCCGTTTGTCTTCTGAAAATAAACCACAAAAAAGGCATTCAGCGTCGTTGTCATCAATTCTATCATCACTACTGTCATGTAGAGAAGGTTTTCACCATCTTCAAATGAGCTGAGATCATCATAGCAATAATTAGGCTTATTCGTTCTCTGTTTTTTAACTAGTGTTGCATTTTCATCCATCCTTAAATTTCCCCTTCCTGTAGGGATCCCTTTGCGTTTTCTTTTATTGTTTCCTTATCCTTTTTTTTATCATCTTAATCTCCTTGTCCTTGTTTATCCTTCGATTTCTTATCTTTTAGGTCTATTCCTTTTTTCTTGTAGGAAACAAAGTTTTTTTCGAATATGCTGCAATTTTTTTATTAATGCTATCAATCAATTTATTTTTATAGGGCAATGATGTCATAATATCGGCTTTACGGGCCCTACTTGGTTTCGAGGTGTTTTTCTCAGGTAACGTAGTCAAGGGATTTATTTCTTCAGGAGTTCCTAAGAACTGGTTTGAACATGTTGTTTGATCAATAACTTCCACATTGTCACTACTGCTACATGGTTGTCATTGCATCTGTAGCTTCAGAGGAAACAAGGCTGTGAGAGTGAAAACTAAAATGCCTAATATGAAACCCTATCTCATCTTAGGCATGATTTTGGGTCTCATATTAGGCACGACCATGTTGTTGAACACGCGTACGAATTTTTAAGTTAGGATTGACGTTAGCTTAAAAACATACAGGAGGGTTTATACTCCAAATTTATAGATATCTATCAAATGCTAACAGTTTTAATAAGAGTCTCACCTTAAAGGCGAAAACAGCCAATGAAAATGGTGATGCAAAAAAACTCGACGAACATACATTCAGGAAAAAAAATAGTACACCTTTGTGTGCTCTTGCAAACACTCGACTGACTCACCGTGTAGGAATGTTGCAATAGACTACTGTTTTACGTTCCAATCGGCAGGCGGCAGCACTTTATACGTCCTATAATTTGGGGTTTCATATTAGGCATACTTACCTTATATATATATATATATAACAAGGGTAGAAAACAAGGGTAAAAGAGAAATCTAAATCCAAAATCCTTTCGATAAGGAGAACAGATGCTATGTCTTCTATTTGTTCACTAAAATTATATTGATTAACTTTCTGTTATCCCTCTGAGAACTAAATAAATTCCTTTCTGACATTTTCTTCATATAACAAATTACGACCTTATGAAAAAAATAAAAGTTGCGTTTCATGCCATATCAAAATCGATTTTTATATGAATTATAAATTTCAATACTGTATTATGTTTGCCTTATGTTTTATGAAGCAAATAAAATGTTCTTTGCAGCTTATTGTATTTAAGAGAAAGATATGAATTTTTCATACGAAGCACTTATTTCGGTCAAATTTTTCCATTGTGCAGGCAGTTTAAAAGTTCAGAAATACTGCATTATGTAAATAACAATTTAAATATGTCAGAAAAGTAAGTATTTACAGAGACATAGATGGAACTATGATATATATGAAATGAGGTTCTTATTTTAAATCTGTAAAGTAGCATATTAGTTAGTTGGACACTCAAAGAACTGGGGAAAGCAAGTGATATATGGGAAAATCAATTTTAATCTCGACGTTAAGAAAGCAAATTTTCACCTTGGCACTGGGAAGGCCTATTTTCCTTTCAGGTAAAAATATTTTCAGAAATCATTAACACTTAATTCAATATGAATAGGAAGAATTTGATGCTAATGTCGAGATAATTGCGTAGAAAGGAATTATATGTCGACATTTGTAATTAGATGCAATGTTTTTTTGCTCTCATTTGAGGAGAAACATCACTAAAAAATCATAAAATTATTTGATATGAATATCACAGGAAACAATCTACTAATGTGGATTCCACAAAACATTTGGGCCATGTATTTAAGAATTGCTTTCTTTGATATCTATTATATTAACTCTACAATCTGATTCTGAAACAGGACAATAATCCATTGTACTGCATTGCTTCAGACTGAAAATAAAAATACTCTTTTGCAGCACAATGATTTTAAAGCTCACAGACAGAAATTATTTAAACAAAAACATCGACTTAGTATGTCTCTATACTGAATAACGCAATCTCCAATAGGAAAAATGTCAACCAAGGTGAAAAATAATTTTAAAACTTTAATATAAAGAACATGTGACTTGACTATCATCGCTGTTTTATCCACGAATCCTTGATTAATTATTTTACTGAGTTTTTTTAAAGGCTTGTACCTTTTTCTCATGAACTGCCAATTCAAAATTTATGTTAAGCACCAAGTCACAAAACCATAGAATTGTATTATTTTTTTGTGCTGGTATCATAAGATTATAATCGCAGTGGGGAAAATACGCCATAGATCTATTTTTAAATAGGATAGGAAAAATACAGTGATTATCATTCTATCATCAATCACTTAGGGAAGGGGAAGGTGTCTCCAAGAAACAGTGTGTAACAGGAAGAGCAAAAAATAACATTGTGAAGTTTGATCTACTTAGTTAGAGAATAATTAATGCTCTTATCGATTTTAATTTCCCTGTATTACAATTTTCGAGTTGTAACAAATATAGTGTGTCAGTTTTATTTAGGATATGGATGAATATATCTATAAAATAGGCGAATATATGCTTACGTTCTATGAATGTGTTTTACTAACTATATTTTCCTTCCCACATCGGGAAGCAGTTCAATCTTCTAAGAATTGTGGTGCAAAAATAAACTTAAGAAAGAGTTCATTAACGATTAACGAGTCCTCTACAAATATGCAGAAGAATTTCATGTACATAGCATTCGGGAATTCTTTCCTAAACTCTTAGGGGATAAGGCGATAGAGTGCGAGCTGTATTTAGCATCCATTACCTGTAACTTGGTAAAATCTGCTATACTATTTAAATTTTAACTAAGTTTCCTTTTTTCTAATTTATTTTGTTTGACAACTAACACTTTTAAGCCGTAATGCCAATCTGCTTCTTTTGTGTTGATGAGCTGTGACTTTAATTTTATCAAATTTTTGTAAACTTCGGAGGTGATATTTCTGTTATTCTCGTAGTCTGTGGGAAATTCTATATTAATAAACGTGTGCCGTCCCTAAAAATTACGAGTTAAAGCTTAACATTTCATTTGGTGATCGATATTTTATATAAAACTATAGAGATATCTGACTTCTACCCTTTCTAGGATATACGTATATCGAAGTCACCCTCAAATAAAGAAGAAATGACACTTTTTGCACTTGATAAATAACAGAGTTTATTATTCCCTTGGTACATATAAAGAGCAGTGTAAAAACAATACTGAGTAAAGACTGGTACAAAATGTTATAAACAATATACAAGGAAATGAATTTCAAGTATTCACAATATATATAAAGTCAGACCAGTGATACTGCATGGTAATCCACTATTACTAACACAACAACCTCTTTATGCCAGTGTGGCAAAAACTGGCTTAGGCGTAGAAGCGATCTAGCTATGAGCCACTGAAGGAAACAGCTCCAAACAAACCAGTCTCTTCCGCAATCTGGCTACGCGGTATTTATAGTAATGGTTTAGGCTGAATTTAGCGTTTTGTTTTGTAGCTTCTTTGGATTTATGCAAATACAATGATCGATTATTGCTAATTGATCATTAGGTAGACCTCACAAAACATATATTATAAATGCTAAGTATTGTGTAAATCTAAATTATTGATTGCTTTTTGATTTAGAAATCAGTATATTATAAACAAGACTATAAGTCGAGATTGGATAGAAGCCAGCAAAAGAAGACGTCATGTTTGAGCTTAGAGCATTTAATGTGAAGCTATCAAGGACATTGCATCATGGTTTGGATTATGGTTGCAACATAGTTAATGGAAATGTAATCTTGTCACTCTTATGACAATTAGTATGATTTAAGATTAATTTGAAGTGGAAAAAAGTCATTACTTACTGGAGTCTATAATTATAAACAAACTTTGTTTAAATAATCTGTTTATTCTTTTAATAGAAATCCTACTGTACTCGCCTTTTCACCACAAAACGAAAATAGTGTAAAGTAGGACTGTGCAAATGTTTGCAAACTCCAATCTAAATGCCAGGACAAAGTTTCTGCATTATTTCAATTACATTTCTGGATTTATGGTCTACTCAGATTTTCCAAATCTGTCACTGGCCCTAATATTCAGAACAGTGGGATAGCAAAAGTGAAGAGGTTGTTCTACAACTCGATTGCTTTAAAAGCTGAGATACGGACTTGTGGTGGCCCAGTGGTACAGCGCGCTGGCTTTCAGGTGCTGAGGATGTTCGGATCGAATCCCGGCGTTGCGCCAATAAAATACCTTTGTTTGTGTCGTTCCTTCATAGGGGGGTCAATGGTGGTCCGCCTGTATGGTCCCCCATAATAAAATAGCCAGGAAATTGCGGTGAATTATAGGCGAATATCTAGACGACAAATGCCTCCGCTAGAAAAAAAAAAGAAAAAAAAAAGCTGAGCTATTAAACTATTAAGGGGAAAACTGCTAACGCAGTAAAAGAAAATTGACTATTTCCACATAATATATTGATTGCATGTGGATCCTGTGTAATTACTTTCAAAGAAAACCCTCTTCCTGATTTTTGATTATCCGAAACATTCATTGAGACTTCTTAGAAAATTTTCTGCAGTATTTGCCTCCTTTCTAAATAACTTTCATTTGTGTCCGGGCTTTCTCTATGTTGCTGTGTATGAAAGAT
Source organism: Dolomedes plantarius (assembly GCA_907164885.2). Taxonomy (NCBI): domain Eukaryota; kingdom Metazoa; phylum Arthropoda; class Arachnida; order Araneae; family Dolomedidae; genus Dolomedes; species Dolomedes plantarius. The sequence continues at coordinate 90,208,255 of OU015501.1, forward strand.
AATCTACACTACTGAATGAATAAGCATCATAAATAAAGAGAATCATTTCGTCAAATACTGAGACTGGCATTGGTTGATAAGGAGGGAACAAACATCATTGCACAGCTGCTGAAAGAAAAGAGTTGCTATATCCTCATACATAAATTCATAATTATGATTTCTTGAAAAAAAATAGAATCATATTTTGTTAAAATTTTTCAATTAAAAAGCTTATTTTCAATGAAAAGTTACTTATTTTATTATTCATCAATTATGAACTAAAAATTAGACACTAAAAATAAGAAAATCTGCAAAATATTTCATTATGAGATGGTTCTGCAAGAAATTAAATTTTCTGAATGATATGTTTCTGAATGATATAAATTAAATCATTAAAGAAAAGTTATTTTACAATTCCTGTAGTAATTATACATATTTAAAGGTTTATTTGAGAGGCGGGAATTTAGAGGACGGAATAGCCTTTTGTTCTTTTCATAATCTCTATTTAAATGTCTTCCTTACTTAGAAAACATGAAATAGTACTCAAATCTGTGACAAATAAAAAAATTCTACCTTCGATTCCTTTAAGTAGTGTATTGTTGTTGCTGTTGTTAATCCTATCGGATCTAGCCGACAGGCTAGAACAGATCCATGAGACCGAAAACATTTAAAAAATCCAATACAAGGAGGGGAGTCTGCGTTAAATCCACCTTTTCAAGCCCCGAGCATGAAAAAAGATGATCAGGGGTGGAATGATTGATGTTACATTTTCCACAAATGGGGAAGATGTTATTGCCTTGATCAAATTTAAGACACTTCAGGTGACCACTTAGGAGTCTTAACAAAGCAGTCTGCTGAGCACGATTGTCAACAAAAGCAATAGCTGCTCCCGGCTGTCTGCCACAATACATATATAAAGGTTTATTTAAGAGGCAGGAATTTAGAGGTCGTGAATAGCTTTTTGTTCTAATCATCATGAAATATTACTAATGTGTGTTACATTAGTATTGTTTTATGCTGATGATGTTAAAAAAATACTGAATAACATAATGTGATATTTTCTTGCAGAATAAAAGTGCTTATGACATTCATATTTCTGTTTTATAGTTACCTTGCTTACAAAGTATTCGACAATCATTCTTTAGTAGAATGAATGCTCGAATTTCGGATGTTTTAATCTAACATCGGATGAAAATTTACTCTAACTTTGATGATCTAAAGTATTTAGCAAGACGTTCTATCATATTGTTTGTCATCTTTCAGTTAAACCAATGAGAGTGCGGATTTATTTTTTTATAATAACTGGTCCAACAAAGGCTTGCATTTCTAGCTTTGTTAGTAACTGTCATAAAATAATAAAAAACTTGACTATTGAAGTTACCATTTATACCTTAATATTCTTGAAAATATCACTTGCTGAATTACTTCTAAGAGTGCAATACTTTCACGAGAACTGTTTACTCAGTGGCAAATGCATCCGGGTTTGGCTGAGGGCAGTAACAATATTCTTTGATTTTACTTCTTTTAAAGATCCTTAATATTACCCACTATGTCAAATTCAAAGAAATATATAAACTATTCATTTCTAGATACCGAGAAATATTTTTGAGAAGTAATTATTCAGCTGTAAACACATCCGTGTGATAACCGATTCCTTTCCTGTTGGAAGGTTATGATATAGAATGATATACAATAACAGACATAATAAGGCAGTGTTATATTTCTTTAATGAAGTAAAACTTATACTTGAAGACGTCACAGGGTGTTATATTTTGACGATTTTAACGTAAAAATGAAATAGAGACCAAATTATTGTAGTTACGTTTCTTGTAAGTTTTTTTTTCAATAAATATAATAAAACCACCCTTCTTTATTTTTTAATGATGATAAATCATTTCCTCACAATACAATGTAACGTATAATTTCTAACCTATAGCTCTCAATGATTTTATACGATAATGAAACATTTGGTATGAGGAAATTATTTAAAGAAATTATTGAAACCCTTGATTGAATTTAAGATTTTGTTAAGTGAATACGCATAATTTTTGCTTATTTTTTATTGTTATTTACTACGACAAAATTTTGTTTTGATATAATCAATGGAAGAGCTGAAGGAAAGCTGTTAAGTGATGCAATTCAAAGATTAAAATGCAAAGAATAATGCTAATGAGACATGGCCAGCAAATGAGGATCAAAATTAATTAACCATCTCTGCTATTCCCACTGCGCTTTCAGGACTGGATTCAACTTAACCGCAGAGGACTTAAAATTTTCGAAAGTAACGTAAAGATAATTTCAACCTTCAAAGAGTGCTTCAAAGGAATTAATACATGTCATAGCAATAGAAAGGATTTGCAAGAGTCCAAGAGTAAAAATAAGCATAGTTAAAACAATGAGTTAAATTAAGAATTAAACATAAACTTGCATTTTGCAGTTTTTACAGATTTCAAAGATTGTTTACGTAATATTTAGGTCTACATCTGTTATCCTTAATCAAATACTTACCTTCGACCACTGAAATTAACATGTTGTTTATGTTAAGAAAAAGAGGAATTTAATCTCTAACTGCAAGCATTCAAAAGTCAGTCTCTTTGCAGAAGCTGTGCATAAAAATATATTCAGTACTGGAAAAATGAAATATTTTTTCAATGTTGTAAGGTGTTGGCTAAAATTTTTTAATTATTTACAAATTATATTACATTTTATACTGTACATTTCACACGGAACGAAAAGTATACTTCCTTTAAAAATAACTGTAATACTTTTAAAATTTGAATCATTCAAAGTAGAGAAAAATTTTAAAATACTAAGTTTCATTAATAATAGCTTCAGTAATAAATTAATGGCTAAATATATGAATATGTAATTAATATGAATTATTTAACAAATAATGTAAAATACGCATTACATTAATTATCCTATACTTATATATTTCTGTAAAATTTAAATGTAAATAAATATGTAAATAAAACTATCATAATTTATTCACCTTATATATTATTATGAATTAACTTCAATAACTTTTTAATATCTTTAATGGAAAATAATTCAGAAAAATTATTTCTGAAAAACGAGTGGTGAAGTTCTGGCTTAAAAATATTCAAAATATAATATTTGACAAAATACCTGGCATTTACAAGAAATATTTTCCCTTTAATAGATAGTGAAAAATTCTCTGAATAAACTTCAGTAAGAAAGAGTCACATAGAGGTAAAGATAAAAACCAAAATTCATCAAAGTTTATCTAGGAAATACATTAAAAATCCATGAATAAAATTAGGAATCAATAAAAAAATGAAGAAAATAAGGTTTATGTTTATCATGGAATTCCTGATAATTTCAAAGCAAAACAACAATTTCCTCTCCGGGAAAATTCCAGTTTGTGTAAAAGATAAAAATATTGATTTTATTTTGCTTGTTTTTTAAAATAAGATTCACAAGAATATTTGTATTATTCTTGAGGATAATTAATTTTCATTTAGTTGCAGTGGGAAGAAAAACCATGTCTTTTTATTATCTTTATATAAAAGAGATTTGATCACGCATAATATTGAGTAAAGATGACACAAAATACGAACAAATCTAGTTCTACCTTATGCGTTATTTTCAATCAAAATGTTTTTACTTATATATCAATATAATAATTATATTGCAGATTAATTTAAGTAAAACGTTCAATTTTATTCAGAGTAAACTGTAGATTCGACATGCTAAAGAAAGCAGCTCAAAAAGTGGTAGCAGCTCTCTAATCAGTCATAAGCTAAATTTTTTCTGAAACATAAAAAGGGCAATCATAAAATGTTAACTGCAGTATATAAACTGATTATTAATTCACACAGCGCGCTGATATCCATAACATGGGTAGCAAAGCCGATTGATTACGTGTAGATCATCCATTTGGAAAGCACGGACGATGAATAATCCATGAAGTCGATTGATCAAGCTGATATACATACGTAAATGGTGACCCACTGACTTATCAGGCCAAGTTGCAGATCCAACTCTGCATATCCGCAATCACGAGGCAACAGCTACGAAATAGGCTCCTGCAAAATGTCCGTTTTAGAAAGGTAGAAGTAGGAAATAAACGTTTCAAACGAAATATTAAAATAGCTTTATGAGTTTATACATTCATCTGTCTAGCTGTTAAGAAAAAAAATAAGTTTTACCCACTGAGAAGAATGTGTGCTAATGTTTTTCATACCTTTTTTTTAAATCTAGAATAATACATGATAACTGAATAGGATATTTACGATCATTTGGATTTAAGTTTTAAATAAAATCATTCGCATGATTTTGAAATAATTATGTATTAGTCAACAGTCTTGGAGAAGAAATTCTCACGATAATTCTTCTAATAATTTATTACTTAAACTAATAATTTACTTCTTTAATTTAAAAGTACTTTAAATTTTAAATAAAGTGGAAAATCCTTAACACGATCAGTAAATATTCACGAAATTATCAAAATATATTAACAGAAAATAATTTATTATAATATTTCAGATATTTTACAATAGCTATATAATACATATATGGCAGTAATATATAATATTTTCAATTTTCAAGAAAATAAATGAGGAACTTGTAATTATTTGATGTTTATACTAACTTTAAGACTAGTTTATGAAGCGATTAATTAAAAACAAAATTAGAACCTTGATCCAAAAAGAAGGATCCTGAATTTTAGTGTTAAAGAGCATAGGTAAACAAGGATGTGAAACATGCTATTGATCATATTTTTATCAAAGAAATCACAGTGATTACAGCAAGTTTATTTTGTTTTGCATTTAATAGCGTTGACAAAAGAATAACGCATCCAGACAAAAATCGAATGCATAAAATCAAACTATGAATCATATGTTGTATAATATACATTATTTTGCAAGACCTACTTTGTGGAAGGTTTCCTTAGATAGCTTTTGATAATCTGAACTATAAAATAATATACATATGTCGGGGCATGCTTAGAATACGAAATATGTCATTTGTAGGAAGAAAAAGAAGTAATTGCGTTCTAAATGTTGCGTTCTAAACTCGCCTGTAGCCCAGGAACTTCTGCACCAGAAAGGCAGTATGTGGCCGGACATTGTCGTGAAGCAGAATCCAGTTGCTTTTCTTGGCGTACTGGGGACTTACCCGATTGATTCGTTGCAGCAGATATTTCAGTATATCCACATACTTAGCGGCATTTAACGTGGTGCCCCCAGGAAGAAATGATTTATAGATGAGACACTAAGAGTCAAAGAACACCACGAACATTGTCTTGATGCGAGATTTCTCACTTCACCTTTTTTCTTTTCGGGGACCCAGGAACCCGCCACTCCATACTCTGACGCTTGCCGTCGGGGTCGTACTTCAGGCATCAGGTCTCGTCACCCGCGACAGTGGTTTTCACGAAATTTGGGTTTCGATCTGCCATGTCTAGGAAATCTCCAAAGGCGTCAAGCCGAATTTGCATTTGTTCCGGCGTCAAAGTGTGGGGCACTAGTCGGGGGCAAAGCTTGCGTTTGCCTATATCATGGGTAAGTATGATGTGGGCTATCTCACGACCGATTCCCACTTCCTTCGCTATCATTCGCACTGTCATACGACGATCCTTGGCCAACAATTCCTTCACTTTCTGTACGTTGTCCGGGTGCCTGCAGTTGCAGGCCGACCACTTAGGGGGGAGTCTTCAATGGTGTCCCGCCCTTCTCGGAAGAGTTTAAACCCCTCATACACTCACTTCAAGGTTCTCTTAAGCTGATTTTCCAAATTTGAAACAGAACAGCATAGTCGTTTGCTGATCCATTTTGAATTTCGACCGAATGCACACCTTCACTCTACAGTGAACTGTTTCCACACGATAAGCCAACTCGCAGCGCCGCCGCTCAGGAACTGGTTCAGACCAGTCTTCACCTGCACTTCACGGTATGAGCCAGTTGCAAACTCTGATGACCGTGAGCACTATGACGTCATTCACCGAAATTTCTGGACAAAGGTTGTATATATATATATATATATATATATATATATATATATATATATATATATTATATATATGGAGAATATGAGCCATTCCGTTAAGGGGACATGATCTTATAACTGGTCCCGGAAGATGATCACGACAATTTATTACCGAAATCAAAATGAATTTAAATTATTTATTCATTAATAAAACAAATAAACTACAGAATATAAAAACAACTTTTAAAGTGTGTATTTTACTGTAAATTGCTTTGTACAATAAGGTTATTAATACACGTTAACAAGCTAATTTTTGTAACCGTAAAGTGTCGAAAAAAAGACTTTCATGAAGGCAGATCTTTCTTTTGTATCCGTCTGAGTAAGAAAATAGATGAGATATTTAGAAAAAAAAAATATAAGGCATTTATTATTCCAATGTAATATAAATGCGTCGTGTTTAGAAAAAAAATATTCTATTCCTTGTCTAATATTCAATAATCTGATTTCTAAAGTATTTTAGGTTTTTTTTTAGTTAAAATCCTTAAAAGTTATGTTCCCTTTCTTGGCATGTTAAGAAAATCAAAATTCAGTACATTGAATCATTAGGAGATCACGTAATTGCCTTTTGCCTTTATTTTCCACTGTTCAAATTTTTTCTGGGGAATAAAAGTTACTCATACAAGCGAATGAACTACCGAAAAGTTGAACTAGTTTTCAAAAGGCTGTGACATTCCCTTTTATCCCTTAAAGAAAAGATTTAGATATAACGGAACAGGAACGAAAATTAATAAAAGCATTATATTGATCAAATGTATGGCTCAGCTATAAACAGATCCAAGGGAAACCGTAAATTCAAGAGTAAAGCAGGGAACCAAAATAGTGCTAATAAAAAAGAGATTTTCGTAGTAGTAGAAAAATAAGACTTACATCTGGATCAAAAACTGTGTTAATGAACCAAATAGCAATTTAATGAATAAAATTTGATTTAAATGATCCACACGGTTTTTTTTTTTGTAAATATAAAAGGAAATGTTTCGCTAGAAATGCATTTGTTGAGATCAATATATTTGTTTCCAAAAAGAGATTATCCGTAATTGTTTATAAGAGCAATATTATTTTTTATTTCCTTTTTTAGAGTCAGTGAATGATATCAGCAGTACGCATATTGATAAAGTTATGATTTAAAATCTCTGAGTTTTTTAAAACTTTTATGCTATAGGGTAGGTGTCCTAAATATCGCCTACTCTAATTTTTTTCGACATTTCATATACTTTTTAGTTTCTGATTATGCTGGAAACTCAAAGAACATCCCTAAGAACTATTTCCTTTGGTATCCTGAGATAAAACAGCTCCAAAACCAGTGCCAGTTTAAGTTATGTAGCTAAATTGGAAAAATTGAAATTTCCAGTGAACTCCAGAGCGGTTCCTAATATCGCCTACCTATGTTCCTCTTACCGCCTACCAGTCGAAATTAGGAGCACCTGTCGTTGCTAGCAAAGTCTCTGTTTAATGCACTTTCAAATGGTATAAGCAAAATTAGAATTTCGATGCACCTACCTGGTCATTCAATGGATTCTGATTCTTTGGAGCAAAAGTTTACGAAGACAACAGCCAAAATAACTTCAGACACCATATAGTTTCTGTTGTCAGTATTAAGATCGTTGCCGCTATCGCCGCTGTTAGTACAAACCCAGAACTAAGAAGCCACTGCATTTTCTCATACATAGCGTGAATCATACTTTAGAAACACGAGTAGGCGATATTAGGCACAGGGACGATATTTGGGACACCCACCCTAAACTTAGTTTTAGTTAAGTTCTGGAAACTTTATTTTCAATCTTTTATATTATATTACTTATACCAGGTTTAAATACGAGTAAGAAAATCTATGGCTTAGCTAAGAACAGATCCAAGGGAAACGGTACTTTCAAGGGTAAAGCAGAGGAACAAAATATTAATGACAGAGAGATTCCGGGATTACTAGTAGTAGAAAAATGAGAAGTACAATTATAGATGACAAACTGCGTAAAAAACCCAAATAGCCACTTAATGCATAAAATTTGTTTTAAATGATTCACATAACTTTTTGTAAATATAAAAGGAAATGTTTCACTACAAACGTATTTGGTGTGCTCAATATATTTGTACAGTTTGTTCCAAAAAAGTGAGTATTCATAATTGTTTACACGAGCAATTTTATTTTTTATTTACTTTTTTAGGGTCATTGAAGGATATTAGCAGTACATATATTGAAAAAAGTTATAATTTAAAATTTCTGAGATTTTTTAACTTTTATTGTATAAACTTAGAATTAGTTTAGTTGGGGAAATTTTATTTTCAACTTATCATTTACATCATTATTACGAATACCGGTTTTAAATAACAGTCAGAAAATCTATGTCTTAGATATTAGCAGAAACTGTAAATTCAAAGGTAAAGCAGAGCATAAAAATATTAATGAAAGAGGAATTTTGGCAGTAGTAGAAAAATAAGACTTACATCTGGAAGATAAACTGTGTTACTGAACCAAATATCAATTTAATGAATAAAATTTGTTTTAAATGATTCATATATCTTTTTGTAGATATAAAAGGAAATGTTTAGCTACAAATGCATTTATGTTGAACAATATACAGTATTTGTGTTTTTGTTTCCAAAAAGAGTTTATTCATAATTCTTCATAAGAGCTTTTTTGTTTGTTATTTCCGTTTTTAGGGTCAGTGCAGGATATTAGCAGTATATACGCTATCTACAAGTAAACATTTGGAGGTAATCTACAAGTAAACTCTAGGCAGGTCAGTCCATTCGGTTAACCCCATTGTCACCATACCACTCCATGGTGTACCTCGCAACAGGACAGCTGACGTTGCCGTCCTGGAAGTAACATAGGACCAACTCGTAAAACTGTTACAACATAGGAAGAAAACTGACTTCCAAAATAGTGCAGTAGACGTCGGCGCTGAGCTTACCATGAACTGGGACCAAGGGTCCCAGTCCATGCCAGGAGAAACACCCCCAGACAATAATTCCACCTTCGTGGAACTTTACTGTGAGCACAATGCATTCTGGCTGGTGGCGTTCTCCAGGCAGACGCCAGACATTGATTCGTCGCTCCACATAACCAGTTTCCACTGATCTACGATCCACTTTCGACGTGCTTTGCATCACATTAACCGAGCAGTGTGATTGTTCTTTGTGATCAAAGGCTTATGGGTGGCAGCACGACCATGAAAACCAAGGAGATGTGCTTCCTTACGGATGGTATGCATCGAAACAACACTCCCGAATGCCTGTTGAAACTCCTGGAGTATGTGGGACACCGGTTGGGTGCGGTTCTTTTGAATTTCTCTGGACAACACCCGTTGGTTTCTATCTCCCATTTCCATGGATCTGCCGACTCGGGGACACATTCCAAAAATCCCCGCTCAACTTCCACTTCTGAAACACATAGGCCACTGTCGATTTTGGGTTATTCAGCTCGCTAGATATGTCCCTTAAGGATCGACCATTTCTGTGATACCCGACGATTACGCCCTTCTCGAAATAAGATAACTCTGCACTTCATGGCATCTTGCATGCGACTAATGCCAAATCTGTTTCTTACACGATATTTAACGGTGGAGGGCAGGACGTATATCAGGCCCGCAGATATTGTCATTTTCATAGGTTTCCAAATACTTATTAGTAGAAAGTGTATATATAGAAGTGTATGCATGCCTTCTTGAGATGTGCAAAATTTGTAAATTTCACACCGAAGAATCTATGAAATTTTTGTTATGAACTTTATCATGTCTCTCGTTAAACTTGCCGATAGCTCCAATTTTTCTAATTATCTTGCACATGGGACTAAGAAATATAATCTGTACATTGATGATGAAAAATGGATCTGAAATAATTTTTGTACTTGTAGTTTTTAAAACTTATCTCTTTTTCTTTGCTTTACTTTAAATCTGTCAAATACAGGAAAATGATGTTAATTTTAAAAAAAAATCTGAATATTTTCTGCTTTGTCTTCGTAAAATGTTTGCAAATAACATACAAAGATTTTTGCGGAAGATTTCTTTAGTGATTCCCTTTTAAAACAATGTAGTTTTTAATGAAATTTCAGACTTCGATAAAATGATTAATTAAGAATTATAACCTTAAAAATGTGTGATCACAGATTTAACGAATTCCAAAATCTTGTTCCTTCTGCTGAAAAAATAATAATGCTATATTTTCTTCATTTTTTATTATTAAAGGTCAGCTATTTCCACATGTTTTATTAGGCATACTAAAGAGATCATGCTGAAACGCATACAATTTTCTTTTATTTACATAACAATTTTCGAAAGAAGTTAACATAAATTCTCTTTTAGAGTGATTTGGGGATAACTACATTTTCATCTTTACTTCCTGAAGGATTTGTTTGCACTTAAGATAAAGGAAAAAGAATGGGCTGTTTTAGTACGGGTATCAATTTCTTTATGTACACAACATTTCGTTAAATTTATTAGACATACACTTTTTGTATTAAACATCTATCGCCCAGAAGTATTAACGGATTTTTTTCCCTTTTTTCAGTGTATTCATTTATTTGATGCTTAGGCGAACGGTGTATATTTTAGGAACGGGAGTGGTCTATAATTTTATTGATTGCATCGGAAAACCCCTTTACGCTTTGAAACATTTGCTGATGTTGAATCGGTAATGCTTTCAGATTAAATGTGATGGTTCACTGACTAAATGGTTTGTATTAATCGTTCGGGTATATGGTAACATAAAAAAGAGTATTTTAATAGTAATCAATACGGTAAAATTCATTTCATTAAAGGAGAAATTGTTCCAGGTGGTATACTTACATAAGGAAAATGAACTAGTTCAAATGTACTGTATGCGTGCCAGATATGTACCATTCATATCATGCTTTATATATTTATGTGTACTAAAAATGATATTGTATCAGAAAAATGGTAATATTAATAATTAGTAACCGCGTAGGATAGATAATATATGTAACCGAAAACAATGTATTAAAACATATACAGTAAAATTAGAAGTATTAGCAAAATAAAATCTTCAGAGTATTTTACTGGTAAGCAATATAGTAAGTCAGTTAACCAACTCGGCCCCCTCCGCTTTCGTGTATCTGCCCATGAATCACCGAATACCAGCGCTGCGTAGAAATTCCTGCAAACTCAGACGAAGGTGGATTTTCCCTGTTCGGTGTATGTTTCTTTTAGGCCTGGGTGCCGGACGGACAGTACAGATCTGCCGACCAATTTGGGCAAACCTGGGCCCCTAATCAATATGGTAAAATTCACTTCATTAAAAGATAAATTGTTTCAGGTTGTATACTTACGTAAGGAAAATTAACTAGTTTCAACATTCTGTATGCTTGCCAAATGTGTATTGTCCACCTTATGCTGTATGTATTTATATGCACTAACAATGATATTGTACACACATTTTCTAATACTAGGGGCTTCGCCCTAGTATTAAAAAATGTATAACGTACCATTAAAAAATTTAAATGTAATAAAAAATGTAATAACTGATATATAGAAAATGTAAACAACGCATTAAAACATATACAGTAAAATTAGAAGTATCAGCAAAATAAAAACTTACGATATTTCATTCTTCAAATCCTTCAGTTTATAGTCCCGTTTAATGGTATTGTTAGATTATGTATTAGTTGTTCGGTCATATGGCAACATAAAAAGAGTATTTTATTCATAATAAATACGTAAAATTCATTTCACTAAAGCAGAAATTGTTTCAGATGGTATATTAAAGTAAGAAAAAATGAACTAGTTTCAACGTATTGCTTGCCAATTGTGTACAGTTCTTCTTATGTTTTATGTAATTATGTGTACTTACAATGATACTGTAAAAACAATTTTTTCTAATATTAATCATTAGTGACCGCGTTGGACTATAACATATTTAACCGGAAACAGCGCATTAAAACATATACAGATAAATTAGAAGTATCAGCTAATGAAAAAGCTTAAAATATTTTATTCTTTAAATTTTAAATTTTTGGCCACATGTTATGGTGATTAGAAATGTATTTTCACATATTATTAAAATTGCAGGAAAGATTTCATATGTTTTGCATTCGCATAAAATATGAATAGCGTGTATAGATATCAATATATATACCATTCATATATATTCAGGTATGACAAACTATGGGGATTCCAAAATGTTGATTTATGAGAGATAACATAAAGAGATTCATAAAATTCATGAAAATTATTCACACATCTGATTAGTTGAATACGAGAGAAGATGCTAGGAACACCTAACATTGCTGAGAGTTATAAGTTATATGCTGATTAAAATCTTAGCAGCCGAATATTCGTGAAATATTAGTCATCTATTCTCAATTCAGAAAATATGTGTAGAAGCAAAAATTATTCGCATGACTCCACAATTAATCCGCTATTAATATTTAATTCTAATTTTAATGATCGCATAGACACTTAAAAATATAACTTCAATAAACTGCAACTATTAAAATATCATTAGCATCATTAGTGAAGAGATGCTTCGTTGTTTGCGAGTTTAAAATAAGTATTGGCAAAATGCAAAATGTTATAGCAATATTGTGCATTATGCATTATTAATTCCCTTACGGTATTTGTATGAAGGACATATCCCTTTTATTTTAGGTTTCAACTGAGAATATCAGTTGAGAATTCCTTTATAGTTGTTTAACTGACTGTCGGGTATAAAAAAAATAAATAGTAGCTACATTTTGTGCCAAAAGTTTATTAATATTTTATTTATAACCTAAATTCTCTCAAATTTTTTTGAAACTTTAAATGACTAGGACCAGTTTCTCTCTCTTACTTATAGAAAAATATATAAAATAAGTTATGGTTTATTTTGACGATATTTTTTTTCTGCGCCTTCACTCTATCATTTTCAATTATTTTTGTCACAACATCAAATCACATAGTTTTAAAATAATTGTAAGTAATTATGTGCTTCATAGGTTCTATTCTTCTTTACCACCACTATAAATTAGCATTCATATAAAAATCACAGCTGTAAATAGAACCTTTTCAAAACAGGTGCCAGCGAAATTAACTTTTTGTCTTCTTTAGCTTCCAAACATGTGCAAGCATTTCATTAAATTATATAATTTTGAAAACTAATACTTTTTGTTTAAGATAATAAAATCCGTAAAATTATTTGCAGTAAATAAAAATTACCTTAAACGCTCTAACAATTTGTTCCTATCCATGAATCTTTGCGAATTAAAGGTGACAGTCAATTTCATGTATCAACATTTCAAATGATGGATTTTTTGGAACCAGATGGTATGGGCCACTTTGTTGGCTTGGCTGTTTGTAACCTTTTGGATTCGACCTTAAACTGTAGTTATTAGTCAATTTAAGCCTGTAACACAAAAGGTGACCTTAGGGCTTTAAAACAACTAACCAATATGCATATTTATTAAGCGTAGGGTTTTATTCATTCAGAACAAAATACAGGGTGGTAATAATTCAAGTTCCACTTTGAAATGGTCATAAAAGGAAAACTACTGGACCAAATGTTATCAAACTTGGTAATAGTTTAAAGGAGGTCATGGGAATTTCTTTTCCGCCAAAAAAAAGTTTAAAAACTCACCACCAGGGGGAATGGCGCTGTAGGCAATATTGTTAAACGAAATAAGGGTCGGAATCTAACTTAACCTTTTGTTACACGGGTATAACATTTTGTATACCCTTAAGAAACATTGACTTAACAAAATTTCCATTAAAGAGAGCGCATTCCGGAAATCGTTTTCTTACAGGTCGCTAATTTGTGAATTTTGAATCCTGAACTCGGCCCTAAGACATGAAAATACCGGTTTAAAACGTTTTTAATCGTTTCTAAAACGAAACTGTTTGTCGGGTTATGCAAAACCGCAAATGCTTGTAATTGGCTTACGGCAGGAAGAAGCAAATGATTTATGCAGAAATGGTGGACGCCACATTGAACATGCTTTCTAACACTTTTCAGAAACGATTAAAAACATTTTAAACCGATGTCTTTATGTCTTATTTCGTTTAGCAATATTGCATACGGCACCGTTTCCCCCTGGTGGTGAGTGTTTGAACTTTTTTTTTTTTTGTGGAAAAGAAATTCCTATGACCTCCTTTAAACTATTAGCAAGTTTGATAGCATTTGGTCCAGTAGTTTTCCTTTTATGACCATTTCAAAGTGGAACTTTAATTATAGCTACCCTGTATAATAGAAAATTGAAAAAAAATACTTAAATAAAAAATATTGCTAAAGCAAATTTTATGAAGAAACTCTGATGTATTTTTTAAAGTAATTTTGAACTGCTCAATGTGTAAAATTTAAATAAGGTTTATCACATTGAACTTTGTACTGTCATATCATAACATAATTAATTAAAGCGTTTATCTAACGGAATAAAATATTGTGCTTACTATGGTTTCAATCATCATAATCACCCTGGCTGAAACGATAAAAACCGTAAAGATTTCGTAATATCTAGGTTTCTATGTGGAGAGTTAAAATTTAGTAGGGTGCATGCTTCAATAAGTTAGTTCGGGGAACTTTGGTCGCTATGTGTGCTATGCCTACGAAAGATTGATGACGATGAGTTACTTGGAAAAAATCAATTTCAAATTGAAGGATAATAATGCAGCTCAAATAACTTCAGCGTTTATTATCGGCTGTTCAGGAGACGCATCGTTGCTTTCACACTGTCAAGCATATATTTCTGTACCGTTTTAAATGCTATCATTTGAATGATATGTTGATAGTACGTTAGATAATTCCATTTTACTACAATTCTGAGTTATGTAATATAACGCTTAGTATGTTCAACACACACCAAAATTTAAAAAAAAGTAAAATCTTTAAAGAATTTTTAAAATGATATATATATATGTATATATATAATATATTATTTTTTTTCTCTCTTTTTGCACTGTCTTTCTTTGACTTTTTTAACACGGTTTAAAATTAAAAAAGAATAAAAAAATATATTGCGTTATAGCAAAATCAGAGAAAATTGCTAGTGGTTTTAAGGCAGCTTAGGACGGTGTAAATTCCTTATTATGTAGCAATGGTTCAGAAGGTCGTAATTGAAAACCGTTATTAATTAATCGATCAGTTCGTCCGCGTGAAATGAAAGGTGTAGACTTAAATAAATTACCAGTTGATTGGAGAGACAATAAAAAATCATGAATGGTAGCAGAAATATTTACTAGTTGATTTAACAACTCTTTAGTTCTGGAAGTAAGAAGATATATGGAATGTGAAGGTCACGGGTTTAAGGTCCTTTTGCTTATAGATAATGCACCCGGTCTTTCAAATTTGGAATACCGGTGAATAAAAGTCGTGTTCTTACACACACACACACACACACACATATATATATATATATATATATATATATATGAAACGATAACTTTTTATAACCATTAAATAAAGCATCTATTGAAAATTCTTTTATATTATCGCAATAAAATAACTCCCCTCAACCAGATTTTAACCTAAGAAACCAAATTAAACTATTAGATTCCCCCTAAAGCCACGCGCCAACACAGTTATATAAACATTATATAAGGCGAAACTTTTCGAAAGTCTGAAGTTGAGGTCAGGTGTCGTGAACTGCCAAATCAGAAGTTAATTTTTACTCGGATGAGAAAGTTACTTTCTTTTTTGCTCTGTGTGTGGTTGAACTGGTACTGGAAAGACGCAGCATTTTCGCGCTTTGATTTTATATTTCCTGCGAGCTGTTCCGACAGCCCCAGGGTAAGAATTACCATGCAAAAATTCTGAGCTATTGAACTGTGAGTGTATCAAAGTGTACCTGAGCCACTGGAATATATTTTAATAAAAACTGTGTAAATAGCTATGTGGAAGATTATATTTTCACGCCTGGACTTCATACCAACTGTTTCCCCAGTCAGGTCTACAACAGTGTACGCATCCCCTGGGCGGCCGTCATGAATAGAGTTCACCGATACGTTAATCTTACACACACACACACACACACACACACACACACATACACACACACACACATATATATATATATATATATATATATATATGTATGGTAAGTATGCCGAATATGAGACCTTGCCTAATTTGAGACCCCAGCTTATAGGACGTATCAAATACTGCCGCCTGTCGACTGGAGCGTAAAACAGTAGTCTATTGCATATCATTCCTACACGGTGAGTAAGTCGAGTATTTGCAAGCACACACAAAGGTGCAGTATTATTTTTCCAGAATGTGTGCTCGTCGACATTTTGCATTACCATTTTCATTGTCTGTTTTCGCCTTCAAGGCAAGACTCTTATTAAAACTGTTAGTGTTGGATTGGTAGCTATTAATGTGGAGTGTAAAAACGCCTGTTTGTTTTTAAGCTAACGTCAATCCTAACCTAAAAATTTCGTTGGCGTGTTCAAACACATGGTTGTGCCCAATATGCGACCCCAAACCATGCCTAATATGAGATAGGGTCTCACATTAGGCATTTTAGTTTTCACTTTCATAGGCTTGTTTCCTCTGAAGCTGTAGATGCCATCACACCCAGGCGAAATACACAACCATGTAGCAGTAGTGACAATGTGGAAGGTATTGATCAAAGAACAAGTTCAAACCAGTTCTTAGTGACTGCTGAAGAAATAAATCCCTTGCCTACGTTACAGGAGAAAAACACCTCGAAACCAAGTAGGGCCCGTAAAGCCGATGTTATCACATCATCGCCCTATGAAAATAAATTGATTGATCGCATAAATAAAAGAACTGCAGCACATTCGAAAAAAAATGTCTTTCCTACAAGAAAAAAAAGAATAGACCTAAAAGATAAGAAATCAAAGTATAAACAATGAAAAGTAGATCAAGATAAAAAGTAAAGCATAAGGAAACAATAAAGGGAAAAGGAAAAGGCAAAGGGGTCCCTACAGGAAGGGGAAAATTGAGGATGGGGGAAAATACAACACTATTTAAAAAACAGAGAACGAATAAGCCTAATTATAGCTATGATGATCTCATCTCAATTGAAGATGATGAAAAATTTCTTCTCCATGACAGCTGTCATGATAGCATTGATGAAAATGACGCTGAATGCCTTTTTTGTGGTTGTTTGTTTTCAGAAGAGAAATGGGGAGAGCAGTGGCGTCAATGTAGAAGGTATTTCAGGTGGTCCCGTGAAGATTGTGGAACTGACGAACTTTTTATTTGTAAACAATGTGAAAAGTTTGAATTTAAAAACAAAAAATAAACAAAACCTGTAATTTAAACCTACTAATTTGTTTAAAATGTCACTTTTCTTTTTCCCCTATTAGTGTATATAGGTAACGGTTATATAACTAAAAATAAATAATCCAACAGAGCTAGATAATTATAAGAAGAATGCAGACAAAAAACAAACAGAAATCAAGCACTCAGGGCTCCACACACCAGAGGCAAGATTCTTCAGTAGTCCGGAACTGAACCTGAAATCGAGGTAACCGATTAGTTTCATCATCAGGGAGCCTAACCAAATCAGTTACCTCAAGGGGAACTTTCTGAATAGGATGCAGGTATAACCAAAAAATGTCCCAAGGCCCCTAATTCCCCATTGAAACATTTAGTCAAAATAAAATTAAAAGACAGAGACAACTTACAGTAAGGGCTCAACGCACCATACATGCAAGTACACATACAATCCTAATGAAAAGCCAAAGATACATACATACCCTAATTCTGTAGGTGACGGTTATGGCGAAACAGCAGCCAATTTCACCCTAGTAGTTACGTCACTATAACAAAACCACAGCGCCACACCTCATTGAATTTTAAACAAATGTAAACATAAACCCTATCCTAAACGTCTTTAAAAATTCCTGAGTTTAAATGCCATTTTTTTAAACTTTTAAATTGCCGAAATTTTTAGGGATATTGTTCTTACATAGGTTTTCCTCGAAAATGCTACATGCCTCCAAAAAATATACAGCGTTGTTACATATGTTTTTCATTCTGTATAGTTGTGAGTAGAAGATATTATAATAAATTTTATAGTTCATGTTGCTATGGAAATTGGTAAACGTGATAACCTCAAAGTTAAAATCTGATCTTTTATCATATATCCCAATTTTTAATTCGCTATTTTGAATTTTAATTTTTAAATCCAGATAAGTCGCAAAATGATAATTATCATTAGTGCCTAGTTATATACGAAAATATACTTCATATAAACTTCCTAGTTATATACGAAAATCAAAAGGGGTTCGGTCTACTACCCTAGGGGTTTATATTTGGTCTACTTACCCTATATATATATATATATATATATATATATATATATATATATATATATATATACAGTCGAACCTCTGTTTAACGAAGTCGTTAAATCCCGAAAAAAAGTTCGTTATATGGAAAATTCTTTAAATGGAGATTCACCTTTTAAAATACTTAAAACTACACAACACAGATTTAAAATTCATAAACACTAAATATTATTAAAAAGTAATTAATCACACCTTTATTTTGTAAATTAATATCTATTTGTTTTATACATCTCACCCATCGAAAATAAATTTGCAAGGAAAACAAGAATAAAACAAAACATTGTCCAGGAATACACTGTATTTTCAATTTCCAGAACCGAAATTACCAGAACGACTATGATCAACAATGTAGAAAATGGGAGACTAGTTCAAGGACACGGGACAGCTCCATTAAGGGTGAAAGGGGGATATTGAAAGTTTTTCTAAGGAAGTGGACAGTGGGGATGAGGGAGTTGGATAAAGGTTGCACTTCGTGGATGACATGCAGCGATTTTACTGCTCTCCGTGGGTTAGGCGACTGGTAAAACCAGTTCAAAGCCATTGGTCACCGTAAAATGTGTTAAAAGAAAGAATAAGTTTGAAATGTCCAGAAATATTTTGAGAAATATGGAAGAAAAAAAATATTGGATCATAAGGAAAAGTTCGCAAAATAGAGGTTCGTTAAATAGGGGTCCGACTGTATATATATATATATATATATATATATATGCGAAAAAACTTTATTTTAAAGCTACATAGGGGCTTATACAGGTATGGATACTCGGATTTCTAACTTTTTAAATGCCTTTTATTGAATCCTCAAAACATATTAAATCTAACAAACATTAACTTATCTGTTTGACAAATGCAAGATCGTCCTAGGCGAACTCTTAACTCAATATCTCTTTGCTACGGATGAATAATAAAGACGTTAAAGTAATGTCTTATTTTGCCCTCTTTAAGGGATGTTTTGTATAATAAGTAATTCTAATGCTGATGTAATCAACACAAATTTTTGACGTAGAAGCATCGCACGTCAGCAGAATTGAGTTTGGTATGATTAAATTTTTCATGATGATGAGCTAATAAAGGCATTTTAAGAGAAAAGAGAAAAATAAGGCTATTAATTGAATTGAGATGTTAGTTTAATAAAATGAGAATGAGCGATAAAATTAGGGGAATTTGTTGAATAAAGTAGATATTTCTTTTTCAAATAAAGAAATATTTTTATGTTTATGCTTATGCTATGTGCCTACCTGCAAAATTTTGATCTTGAAAGTTTTTCATAATTAAAGCAAATGAATGCATAAGGTAAATATATTTATAAGAAGACTTTCTTAATAAAGAAAATGCAGAAAATAAGTAATATTGAAATACCGTATAATACATAAATCTAATACTATACCTATAATAATTGATCCTTAAGTTATATACCTAATGGATTAAATTTTTACATGATTGCAGGTTTGAATTCTATTTCAAATATCAGAAATCATGATAAATTGAGTTGCAATTAACCGTGAGAATACTTTTAATGCATCTATATGTCTTTTGATATAAAAATCGTATATTTAACTGTTACTAGTCTTGGATGATAAGAAAAGCTAATGAGGATTTTAAGCGACCAATAACTACAAAATACAGATTTCGAAAATTAGTATCTTAACTTTAAATTAACTATTTTATGCAAGAGTATATGGCATTATCAATACATATTTAAAACTTTATGTAGGAAAAAAATATTTGAATTATGTAATTTAGAATTATCCCTAATATTTCATTTGTCATAAGTAAATCCTAATATTACTGCTTTCTTGAAAATTTTTATTTGAATATTATGAGCAGTATTACTTTAAAAAATAAAAAATTAGACATTAAAAAATTTTGAAATAATAATTGTTTAAGGTTACATTAAAACTGATTTTTATGAACATACTTCTAAGATAAGATTATCTTATTTCGAAAAAATTCGTATATTTCGAATTTTTTCGAAATATACGAATGCGTATTTCGAATGAAATACGCAGTATCATGTATTTATATTTGCTTTAAAAATTTCAATTTTATATTCTTAATTCTAAAATGTAAGGTGTTTTACAAATGCATATGAAAGGCTATCTCCTTGAACTCTTTTTAACTTAAACCTGAAAAACTACTATTAAAAAACTCCCTAAAAAAACTTCTCACTCCCTTGTAAAAAAACTTAATTATAGCACGATTGTCTTGAATAACTGAACTTTATAAGCGTAGAATAATAACAGCGGGTTGTGTGAAACAAGGTCTGTTTCTTTTTGCTATGCCTTATCATGCAAACTATGAGTAGGAATTATTTACGGTATCTTCAAAAATTAAACTTGAAGAAGTTACTTAAAAGATTTTCTGAATGAACTCAGAAACCTTTGTACTGTTATCATAATTAGAATCGTTATTTTCGTGAAAGAGAATGTACGCTTCAATACTCTCAAACGAACTATGAAGCTCATTTGCTCCGGAGATTTTCGTAATTAATTTAAAATTCAAAAATATTAAGTGTACGAAAAGTTTTCGCTCGTTCGCAATTTTTACAGCAATTTGACTATTTCTTGTTGTTTTAAGTTGAAAACTTAAGTTTGATTAAAATTAGACCGTTCTAACTGCATATAAATTCATATAGTGGCCAGAGATACGCTAGAGTAGAGCGTTGGGCTCGGGGCAGAGGGAGCTCAGTTTCAATCCCGAAAAATACCATTGAATTCTTTCGTATATTCACAGGGTATGGGCATGTTAAAGCCTTACACCTGAATGTCCTCCCTTGTTGTATGTGGTTGGGAGGAGGGAACGAGCCCACCTGATATTGCTCCTAGGGGGTGCTCTTTCAAAATTGTGCTAGTAACCTCTCAAGTCAGAATGAGACCCTTTCGTGACATTAAAAATAGGAGCCGCATTCATCAGATCGCAACCCATTTATAGACCTGGTCTGGAATGTTCCGGCCAGGGTGCATAAGTCACATACACAGAGACACACAAATTTATATAGATATAAGTTTAAATTACACTCATGGACAAAAAACTAGCGCACCAAGAAATAATTGCGGGATCGTAACGAAACTTGCAATGAAGGTACATGTCGGGGAGATATGCAAATGATTAGAAATGCAGCGTGATTCCGCATTACGTATAGCCGGTAGAGGGCGTTGAACATCGTACTCTGTGGAGTATAAAACAGGTAACCAAAGCTTGTTTGAGTGTGCTGAATCATTTACAAAGGAAGAGCTGAGATAGACATGCCATTACGCCGTGTTCGAAGACAATATAAGCAGTTGTCGCAGTTTGAGAGGGGGAGAATCGTCGGTATGATAGAAGCTGGGTGGTCAGCTCGGCGAGTAGCTCGTCAATTAGGCCGCTCTGATTGTGTTGTCAGGAGGTGTTGGGACCAGTGGACCCGAGAGATGTCATGTACACGAAGACCAGGCTCAGGACGCCCTCAACAGACCAGTCGTCGAGAAGACCGCCACATCGTAAGAAATGCACGCGTACAGCCAACTGCATCATCGGCCGCCATCCAGGCACAGGTAGCACCTTCACTAGGGTCCTCTGTGTCTTCTCGAACCATACGAAGGCACCTGGCTGAAGGACAGTTGGTATCGCGGCGCCCATTACGTGTGCTGTCCTTGACGCCCACCCATCGACGCCTCCGTTTGGAGTTTTGCCGCGCACGAGGAAACTGGACTGCAGCGGAATGGAACCAGGTCGTCTTTAGCGACGAATCCAGATTCAATCTCGGCAAGGATGACAATCGTGTTCGTGTGTGGAGAGCCCGTGGTGAACGCTTCAATCCTGCCTTTGCTGTACAGCGACACATCGTTCCCACAGCTGGTGTGATGGTATGGGGTGCCATTGCCTACAATACACGGTCACCCCTAGTATTGTGCCGTGGCACCCTGACAGCCCAGCGGTATGTTCATAAAATCCTGCAACCACATGTGTTGCCGCTCATGCAACGGCTCCCAGGAGCCATTTTCAACAAGACAATGCTCGGCCTCATACGGCAAGGGTGTCACAAGACTGTCTCAGCACTGTTACTACCCTTCCTTGGCCTGCCCGATCCCCAGATTTGTCTCCAATCGAGCATATCTGGGATCATTTGGGACGACGAGTTGGGCATCCCACGAGTTTGAACGAACTAGAGGCAAGGTTACAGCAAATATAGAGGCTATACAGCAAATATAGAGGCAAGGTTACAGCAAATAATATATAATATATACACGAAATGTCTCAAGACATCATACAGAACTTGTATGACTCAATGTCCGATCGTATCGCATCGTGCATTCGCGCTAGAGGGGGTCCAACGGAGTATTAACTCATCCGTTCTTTTGCCTTTTTCTCTGAAATAAATTATCCTTTTTCTTTGATTTTCTTATCATTTACTTATATCAAAGTAGTCATTACGTATGTAAAATTTCGTTTCATTTTGACGACTCCTTCTTGGTGCGCTAATTTTTTTTGTCCATGGGTGTATTATAGGTACCACACAGTGATCATGTTAACATACTCATTGGTGATATTATTTATCATGTCGCAAATGTCTCAAAATGACAGCTCTCAAATTGATTATTATATGTACCACTCAGTGGTCATGTTGGCATTCTCATTGGTGCGATGATTTATCATGTCGCAAATGTCTCAAAACGCCAGCTCTCAAATTTATTATTATATGTACCACACAGTGATCATGTTGGCATATTCATTGGTGAGAGGATTAATCATGTCGTAAATGTCTCAAAACGCTAGCTCTCTAATTTTTAATAAAAAAAAATTATTTGTAACATGGCAGTGTCTATACAAGGATGATGCTAAACTTATTTCTTTCTAATGTAACCGTTAGACTGTGCTATACAGTAGCTGATCAGTGAGACCACACAATGAGCCCAAAATGTAACGTTGTAGAAAAGTTTCTAAAATAGAAATCTCTAGCTTGGAACAATGGGGTTTGAATAGGATAGCGATGTCCTTTAAGTTACTGGTAAGGTCGTAATCTCACTGACATTTAATCTTACCTGTTCACTGTCTCTCATTGCTGTACAAGTGCATAAGTGTATAAATCCATACACATATCGGACATGAATTATAAGTGGATCTTTGAAACATAGAGTTATAAACTGTCCTTCGTTGCTAGTTTAAGATATTATATTAGAGAAAATTGTGAAAGGGAGAAGGCCCGTAAACTCAGTATATTAAAAAAAATCTGTTTTATATTTCAGATTTGTGCAATTTGTATTTTATGTTTCTAAAAGCTTCTAAAGTACTCACTCACTTATCAAAGAAAAAAAAACAATCTAATTTTCTATGAAAAACTATTTTTTTATTCATAATATACACTTAAGACAAGTTCTACATACCCGGTCAAAGCGTGTTAAAAGGAACTTCTAAGTAACGAATATGAGAAACAATATTTTCCTAAAAATCATTTATAAGAGCTTCATGATACATGCTCTTCATTAAATGAAATATTTAGACACGCTTTTGAAATATAAAGGGCTTCTTGTGTAAATTGTGGTAATGAAAATAACCATAACATTCAACGCGTAATTTTTCTTAAAAAAAAATTTAAACAGCTTTTAAAGCTATTTCAAGGAATATGCTATGCATAAAGTATTTCAGCATCTTTCAATATTGCTACTTTATCTCTCTTATCGTGCTGTATATTGTTCATGAAATACCTTATCAGTTTCCGTAAAAACTGTTACTTTATTGAACGAACGTGTTCTTTACCAAGTATATATTGAAAAAAGGGATAGATGATAAAGATATACAAATTTATTTTCTTTGCGTGCGCCGGATTTGCTTTTTCATAAATTTACAGTTCTTCCATGTATGTATAAATGTATGAGGATTTAGATTGAGATTGTTTGTAGCGTAATATGGAGATTTCGCGTATTTCACCGGCTCTAAAAGAAAATGAGAATTCTCAAAATAAAACTATCATGCATTTTTCTAAATCCTAATTTTATAAGTATATTTCTTATGTACCCAATTTTCGCAGAATCGTATAGATCATATCTGAAGCGTAAGATTTTCGTGTAACCTTAAAATACGGGAAATATTTTCAATAGGCTTAATACCCTGTAACAAGTTGTAGCCCATTTCTCAGTGTTTTTTTGGTTTCATACTGAAGAGAGAGAGAGAGAAGAATGATGCCAGATAATTGTTTTTCTAGAGCTAAGAAAAGCAGATTATTGTTTAATAACAACCTTATTGATAATTATAACAAAGGATATCCGTGCTCAATTCCTTTTAAATCAAGCATTATCCAATATACAACCCACTTTGTAATAAACGGCTGTCCAAAATTCACCTAATCTATACTGTAGATTAGGGTTACTTGGACCCAAAAATTTATTTTGTACATTTCTTACCCAAAGATAGCCTTAAAAACATATTTGTGCTGATAACCTGATTTGAACAACTTATTTGAAGATTCCCCAGGATTTTCGGTCTTTTTCAAACCAAAATTTTAACTATATATGTATATTTAATAAATTATTGAAATTTGAGTTCAAGTAACCCCCTTATTGGGGTTACTTGGACCCAACCTACATTTTACATGAAATATACAATTAAAATTGGTAGTCGGCTCGAGTAGCACCTAGGATCTTGAAATAAAAGTAGAGGCTAATGTATGAAAAATTTATTTTACATTAAAACAGAAAAAAAATCTTTTTTATTTGCAAATCTGATTGTTAACAGTGCATGTGTCTTCAAAACTAATTTTACCCAGCCACGCCCATGGAGTTTGTTTTGGAAACATTTCACTGATCTTCCATGCATTGCAAGGTAATATTTGACAATAAATCGAAAGTCCAGTTCGTCTACGGGAAATCCAAAAATCACATATTTTGTCTAAATGACAGGCACAGGCCAACTCTTCTTTACTAGTAAATATGATTGGATGTCCAGGCTTGTTCAATAAACCATTCTTCAATCTCCTTTTTATAGAGGACCTACTAATTTTAGTCTCTTGAGTCCCACTTTACCCAATTGGGTACCTTTTTTAAAGCATTCCCAGAAACATTAATTACCTTTATCATCTTCGAAACCGACGGGACCTAACTAGGTAAAGTCTATTTTAAGCGATTCCTGATAGATGGTGCTACCAGTTCCAGATCCGAAGTCAGGTTCTTCAGTTAAAGTGGCGGGAAATCTGAAAATGGCTTCTAGACGTACTAGAAGTAAGAAAACTATTGATTTTTATTCTTTAAAATTTTTCTTTTACATTTTGTGTTATATTTATTTAAAGTTTAGACTATAGTGACTATATAAACATGAATTAATACACATTATTTATATTTATTTGTGTTATTAACGATGTTCAAAAAGAAGGTACCCAATTGGGGACCTCGGGTCTCGAATGCTAAAAATGTTGTTATTTTATTTTTTTAGTTCGTTATCTGACAGAAGAGGAAATTCCAGCTCTTCTTGCGAAAAGTGTTAGAGAATTATCAGATACTGATGATCCTGATTTCCTTGAGAATTTCGAACTTGAAAGTGAAGAGTGTGCACAATGGAGAAGAAATAATTACTCCTGTAAAGGTACTACCTGCTGCTCCAAACCAAAAAGGAAAAAGAGAAAAAGTTCTGCCTCGGAAAAAATGTTTGTCCACTGATGAACAGATGATCCCATTTTCTGGTCGTTGTGCAAAGAGGCAATATGTCCCATCAAAGCCTAATCCTATAGGATTGAAAAATTTTGTACTCACTACACAGGATGGGTTAGTTTTGGATTTTGTTATCTATGCGGGTGCAGCTACAGGGCCAACAGAGGAAAAGACATCTTATGGTTTAGGAGGAGCTATAGTAAAGCATTTAGTTAGTACAGTGTCAGAAACATCAATTTTTCATCTTTTACGGACAGGTTTTTCACAGGTATACCAATTCTTGATTACCTTAGTGCCAGAATTTTTTTTGACTGGTACCGTAATGAGCAAACGAACTGATGATACTGCAGCTAATTTTCCACAAGATCGAGATATGGAAAGAGGTTCTTTTAAATTAAGAACTCGTGAAGGTGGAAAAGCCTGTTTAGTCAAATGGAAGGACAATAAGTTGGTATTGATGTTGTCCAGTGCATTTTGCATCAACCCAGAAGGAACTTGCAAGAGATGGAGCAAGGAAGCAAATAGGAGGGTAGATTTCAAGCAACCTGCTGCTGTGAAAGCATATAATATCATATGGGTGGAGTAGATCAAATGGATAGATTTATTTCATACTATCGCATTTCAATACGCACCAAAATATGGCCAATGCGTATTTTTGCACATTTCCTTGACATTGCAACGTGTAATGCATACTCTACACACGCCATTGCAAACAAAGTCAGGTGCTAAGAAAAGACTATCTACAATTGATACAATTCAAACTTGTAATTGCAGAAAATTTAATTCTTAAAGAAACATCAAAATTATTAGAAGAAGGCAGTTCAGCGAAAAATATGTCCAAAAAGTGATTCCCATACCAGGCAATCATATGAGGTATGACAAAATGGGGCATTTCCCAGTGCAGTCCAAATTGCAAAATCAGAAGAAATGCCGCAATTCAGGCTGTAAAGGAAAATCCAGAGTTCGATGCATTAAATGCAATCTATTTTTGAACTTGCAAAACAGAAACCGTTTCCTAGAATTCCATGAGAAGTAACTGATTTTTGTCTGTATTGAAACCCAAGGTACCCATTTGGGTACCACTTAATTAACATGATTAAAAATATTGAATTGAAATTTTTTGTTTATATTTGTTTCACTTAATGCTATTTATGCTAGATAAAGTTAAAAATTGTGAAAAAAGGTCATTATTTTAGGCTCGGGTCTCAAGAGGTTAAAGTGGGTTGAGGCATTTCTCTCAGACATTTCTCCTGACCTCACAGCATTTAAACATTCTCTAATTTTTCAGCTGTGAAATCCGCAAACTTTCAGCTCCCAGGAGAGCTCTTGTAATTTTGGGGCATTTTTGTATCAGATTTGCGAATTAATGCACATGAACCGGTTTAACCTTTTAATAAAAGGAACTCGACAGGAAGTAATGATATTAATTATTTTTGCAGTGAAATTTGAGAATGTCTAATCAAAAATGTGACTAGAGTTTAATTGGACCCACTTCTTTGCTTGGGTACAAGTAACCCCATTTTAGTTTATCAGCACACTAGTTAATACTTATAAATTTTACTGGGTTAATTGATTCTCTATTCATCTAAAACTATTGTTATATTCTTAAAGATTGCATTTGAAATGTAAATTTATCCTTACCTAATGTGGGACTGTAGTGTGTAAAGATTGAAAATGGAAGATATACGATCACAAAAATTCGTGTTTTTATCACAAAGCAACGTAACCTAAACTAAATGGAGGGAACAGCGGGGACGTGGTAAAGTGCCTCAGGACCTAGCTAATGCTCCTCTCTGTTGGAGAGATTATGAATTATATCTATATTTTATTAATAATAGACATACGTGTAATTTAAAACACTTTTTTGGTTTGGGTCCCAGTAAACCCCTATGGTCCAAGTAGCCCCAAATTGCGGTATATATATAAAACAGTTCCGTAAGTGACTGACTGACTGACTGACAGAAAACGCACAGACCAAACCGATGAACCTAAAGGGCTGAAATTTTGGAAGGGGATTCTTCTTATAGTGTACGGGTGCATTAAGAAAATTTTTTGAAAAATTCTTCTTATATTTTTTTAATTAAATTTTTAATCTGTTTTGATTAAAATTTTTACATTGATCGTTGTATTTGTTATAAATAAATAAATAAATAAATAAATATATATATATATATATATATATATATATATATATATATATATATATATATATATATATATGTAGGTACGCTGAAAAGTAATGCACACATGCTTGTAGAGCGCGAACGAAATGACCTTCAAAACAGCACCAAGTGGCTTTTGCAAGTTCCATACCTCCTCAATACGCATGCGCAGGTTTGAGATCGTTGTGTTCATCCTGTGTATTTTGAAAAGTGGTAGTATGGAGACGTGTTTTAGTGCTATGTCAACGGCGAGTTATACAGCGCTGTTATCGAATTTTTAACAGCTGAAAAAGTGAGTCCTACTGAGATTCATCGTCGTTTAAAGGCTGTTTAAGGTGACGATGCTGTTGATAGGGGTACTGTAAATCGATGGGTAGTAAAATTTCGTGGTTTCGAGACTGGAAAAGCCATAATTGTTGATGAAACACGCAAAGGACATCCGATCACTGCCACAGACGATGAACATCGCAAACTCGTCGACGATTTGATTCAAAATGACCGGCGAATGTCTCAAAAGCGTATCGCAAACCTTAATGGAGTATCCAAGGAATGTGTCTGTTTTGATTAAAATGTTTACATTGATCGTTGTATTTGTTATAAATATATATATATATATATATATATATATATATATATATATATATATATATATATATATATATATATATATACGTAGGTACGCTGAAAAGTACCTACGTATTCGCAAAAAGAGTATTCGAAATTTTCTACTTGCTCGCTGAAAAGTACCTTCGTAAGTTCTTTATAGAACGATTGGGATACCGTAAAATCTGGGCTCGATAGGTACCACGCCGTCTTACAGGCGAGAATAGCGTCGGACTGGAGAGGCTCTGCGAAACCTGAAGTTTGAACCGATTCCACATCCTCCTTATTCCCCCGATCTTGCGCCTTGCAATTTTAATTTTTTTCCACTACTCAAGAGAGACCTAAAGGGTAATCATTACACCTCGGATGATGTGGTGAAGGCAGCTGTCAAGTCGTGGATTCGAGAAAAGTCGGAAGAATTTTTCAGTGACGGAATGAGAAAACTTGTTACACGTTGGGAGAAATGTGTTGCCTTAACAGTGACTATGTGGAAAAATAAATATATGATTTTGAAGATAAGAATTGTACTTTAATGTTCTTTTTGCCCGATCTCGCTATTTCTTTTTGTTCCCGCTCTACAGTAATGTGTGCATTACTTTTCAGCCTACCCTCGTATATACTATATATATATGTATATATATATATATATATATATATATATATATATATATATATATATATATATATATATATATATATATATATATATATATATATATATATATATATATATATATATATATATATATATATATATATATATATATATATATATATTTATATATATACTCGTCAAAAGTGAAATCGCAACATCATGAAGAAATTCGCGTAACGATGTGAAAATAACAGGATCGATAGAGGTAAGACACATATGGAAGATGATTAAATAAACATACAAAGATATGAAAAATTAAACTTGATTATTCATTATCTAATGTGCCCACCACGGGCAGCTATACATGACTCTAAACGGCGAGGCATACTGTCTATGAGGCTATTAATGGTTTCCTGAGATATTTCTTGCCAAGCCGAGTCCACTGCAGCTCTCAGTTCCTCTACGGCAGTGGTCCCCAATCCCAGGGCCGCGGACCGGTACCGGATCAAATGGTACCGGGCCGCCCAAGGAACATTAAATTTTTTCCATTTTATTTACTGTGGTGTATTTATCTCGGGTTTCTTCGACTTTGTTGCGGTATGTGCTAATTTATACCTTTGTAACAGAAGAAATCTTGTAACAATTTTAAATTAGTTTATTGTTTATTAAACATTTCAAGATTATGAATTAAAATTGCAGTCATAAAATTGAAAATAAATGCGTTTTCCTGAAAGAAAAAAAAAACGAAACAAATAAATAAAACGAGTTTTTTTATTGAACAAAAAAGAAACGTAACGTCATTTATACATCAAAATTATAATAACATCAACATTATCGAATATTATAAATTTCAAGTAACTGGAATGCATCAATAATAACACAAAAACATTACTGTAAACGTAAACACGAGAAATCGCGTTCGGCCATGCGGCCATGCGGTCGGCAGGCTCACGCATGCGTTTTGGGTGCTTGTGATGTATTTTACGTCATGTCTCAGCAACCAATCAGATTTGTCCCGGAGCAGAGTCTAGCCGCCTGTGTCTGGAGCTGAGTGGCTGCAAGCGGCAGTGGCGTTGTAGCTTTGATAAAGATAAGGTGTGTATCGCTCTTCTCTCTGTTCACCGGTACTTATTCATTTTAACAGTGTTTGGGGCACTTGTATATTGTGTTTACTCAAATTTAACCCACAAATAAGCAAAAATTAGTACGAAACAGACGTCGGTCGTTAGAAAGTTTCCTTGGGAAAAAGAAAAAGGCCGTGTGAAGAGACAGAAGAAGAGCCTTCAACATCAAAGAAACATGTAACATTTAACAGACAATACCATGAGTACTACTTGAAATATGGATTTATCGGGACAGGTGATTCCCACACACCAAAACCGATATGCATAGTTTGCAGCGACCAGCTCTCTAATGAGGCAATGAAACCTTCAAAACTGCTTCGCCACTTGAACGACAAGAACCCTGGATTAAAAGAAAGGCCCCTGCAGTATTTTGAAAGAAAAAAAGGAGGACAGAAGAAATTTATGAGGGCGACCGCATCGATAAAGGAGAATGCACTTAGAGCATCATATTTGGTGGCTAACCGTATTGCTAAGGAGAAAAAGCCATTCACTGTCGGTGATGAATTTATCTTACCCTTCACTAAAGACCATTTGCCGTGAACGTCTAAGACAAAGATCCCCAAACGTGTTTGTCCCATAGACCCCGTGCCGATTTTTTCTGTTTTGGGTAGACCCCCTGCTATCCTAATGCTGATTTTTTACAAATTCATCAACTTTAAAAGTGTTTTTGAAACTGACACAGAGCTACTCACTTTGAGAGGGTTTACTTTAGAGTGAAAATTTTTAAAATAAAAAAAATATATACTATATGTTAAGTTTGATAGTTATACATTTATTAATTAAAACGGGGAGATTTGTAAGGAGATTGACAACCGCGCTGAAACCCCTTACCACGAGGTATGAAGATGGAAAAGCTATCAAAAACTTTCTCGCAATAGATCATAATGCAGGATATGCAACAGGTATGTTTCTTTGAAGCCAGAATTGTTGATATCCCTCTCTAAACTGCACCTTAAGTTCTTCGTTGGTGATTATACCGATCAGTTCTTCTTGTAACATGACATCGTTTCTTCAATGTCACCGTATGGATTGATAATCCACTGTGGTATTTCAATAGTCAATACATCTTCAAACCTAATTTCAAAGTTTGTGTGAAGGACATTTAAATCTTGAACATAGGCTTGAAGACCATCATTCTGGCAGTTTGCCTGTGCCGAATTGGGAAACTGGCAAGTTCAATATAATGGCTACCTTCTGGCCCTCGCTCTAACCGTTCCAGTTCCAAAGTCCATGATGTCGCAACACAAGTTACACGTACTTCGGCCAAAAAGTGAATAGATTTGTTACACAATTTTAAGAAATATACATATAATTAGAAAATGTATCTATCTATTATAAGAATGTACTCATATTACGTAAATATCTCCATAGGTACTATCTTTGCTAGGCGGATTATTACATTTACGGGAAGCCAAAATTTTGGTGATGGCCTGTCTAACTCGTGGACCCCCATTTGCATCTCATGCACCCCCAATTTTCTTTTTCACTGGCATGGACCCCTTGCACGTCTATATCGACCCCAAGGGGTCGATATATACCACTTTAGGAATGACTGGTCTAGGAGAAGCTGCTGTGGAAAAGATTGCACATGTGCCTTTGTCGGCTAGCACTGTGGCTAAGCGCATTGGGGAAATAGCCGAAGACATTGAGACACAATTGTTGGAGAGGATAAATACATCACCGTGGTACGCACTTCAGGTTGACGAATCTACAAATATCGACAACAAGGTAATACTACTTGTTTATGTGCGATATCTGTATCAGGAGGATGTGCATGAGTATTTGTTATGTGCACTATCTTTGCCAACCAACACCACAGGAGCAGAGCTGTTCAAGTCACTGGATGGTTATATATCAGAACATCTAAAATGGTCCTTTTGTGTCGGCATATGTACAGACGGAGCAGCTGTCATGATCGGGCGACTGTCTGGTTTAACTAATCGGATTAAGGAGGTTGCACCTGAGAGTGGATCCACGCATTGTCCCATTCACAGGGAAATGCTGGCAAGCCGAAAATGTCACCGGAACTTAACAGTATATTGATTGATGTCGTTAAAGTTATTAACGTCATGAAAGCACACGCACTTAACTCGCACCTGTTTGAGAAGCTTCTTGAGGAGAGACAGCTGTATTCTTTTATACACAGAAATAAGATGGTTATCCATAGGAAAATCGCTAATCAGAGTATTTGAATTACGAGAGCCATTGCAAAGATTTCTCTCAGAAAAGAAGTCACCGCTGGCAGCACATTTCAGTGACAAGGTATGGGTCGAAAAACTGGCTTGCCTGTGTGACATATTCAGCCTGTTCAATGAACTCAATCTGTGCCTTCAGGAGAAAATGACAACTATTTTTAAGTTGGCAGACAAAGTAGCTGCATTTAAAACCAAACTGGAGTTGTGTGGACGGCGCGTGAACAGAGGCAATTTGGACATGTTTCAGACATTAGAGGGGATTTTAGGCGAGACTGAACCTGAACATTCATTCTCCCATTTGGTGCACGATCACCTGTCTTTGCTTTTAAAAAAGTCCGAGCTCTACTTCCCAACCACAAAAGACCCACGAACTGGTAACGAATAGATCCGCGACCCATTTGTCAACAAATCAGGCGAATCTAGCATGTTTGTGCAAGAACATCAACTGCTGGAGATTGCAAATAACGCCGGCCTTAAAATTACGTTCGAGACAATAAATCTGCCGGTTTTCTGGATTAAAGTCATGGCGGAATACCCTGAGATTGCCACCACAGCACTTAAACTTAAATCTCAATTGCCATTTACGACAACCTATCTGTGTGAAGAGGGGTTTTCTGCAGTGACAGCAACCAAAACAAAGCAACGGAATGAACTGGACAAAAGTAACACACTTCGGGTGTCATTGTCTACCATTTCTCCCAGATGGAACCGTCTTGTTGCAAAGAAAAAAGCTCAGGGTTCTTATTGATTTAGCGTTCTAGTGGGTTAAAATGTTAAATCACTTTATATTAATTTTTTGTTTAACTGTATTTTATTTTGAACGCACGTTTAAATACAATTAAATTAAAATTATTAAATCAAAACAGTCTAAAATATAAACAATCAACGTCCCCCTCTCAGCGTGTCACGGTAAAATTATCAAACGTTGACCGGTCCGTTGTGATAAAAAGGTTGGGGAGCACTGCTCTATGGTATGCGTCTGCGGTGCCCTGAGCACCGCATGCCCGATGGCACCCCACAGATGCTCGATGGGAGAGAGGTCGGATGAGGCTGCCGGCCAGGGAAGGATGCGAATTCCATTGAGGATGTTCAGAGTGTGACATGCGACATGATGCCGGGCATTGTCCTGCTGGAATAACGTGCCGGGGGCGGCCTACGCAAGTGGCCGAACCACAGGCATAACAACTTGTGTTACGTACCGGGCCGATGTTAAACTGCCAGTAATGTGCACAAGGATTATCCGCTGTCCGAACATGATGCCACCCCAAACCATGAAGCCCAGTTTGGGGCCGGTGTGACGTTCGACAATATGGGCTTACATGTAAACCGTTACACATGTCCACAACCATCATTCCTCCATAAATAAAAGCAGGATTCATCTGAAAACAATACCCGATGTCATTAGTTCGTTCAGTAATGATCACGTCGACACCAAGCCCGCCCTGTGTCGAGTGGTTAAAGGAACCCCAGTGGTTAATCTCCGTGCGCGCATCCCTGCCTCATGCAACCTGTTACGGATGGTTTGGCAGGAGACAGGTGCCCCATCTGATAATGGTAGGTAGATTTGAATATGAATTGCACTGGCGAACGGGTCCCCACGAAACATTCGCCAAAATTGCCTATCAGTGCGATCTGACGTGCACCTGGATTAGCCACTGCCTCTTTGCCGTGTTCTCAGATGGTCCTTCGCCCATCGTGCCACGCATCGCTGACTTGTACTGACGTTCCGTCCAACACGACTGGAAATTGTGCGCATTGACAAACCGAGCTCATGCAGTTCTAGGATACGTTCTCGTTACTCAGACGATAACTGCTGGTATTCAGCTCGCTGATGTGTCCGAGGCATTTCCTACCCTTCTTCAAGTTCCGTTACAAAAATAATCTGTCATTGATAGCATATACAGAGTGCGCCAGCTACTGACTTTTATAGCCAGAAACTGGGTATCATGTGACCAAACGCGCACGCGCATTTAATCATTTGCATATGTCTCTGACATCTACCGATCCTGCTATTTTCACCCCGCTAAGCGCATTCCTTCATGGTGTTGCAATTTCACTTTTGACGAGTATATATATATATATATATATATATATATATATATATATTTGGCATTAATTGTATACATTGACCGTCCGTTGTATTTAATTTGAATGTACTCCGTAGCAAAGTACGGGTATTCAGCTAGTTATATTTATAAAAAACAGATGCTCTAAACTTATGACAGCTGAAGAAATAATGACATAAGACGAAATTCTTCTAATCAAAAGCAGGATAAAAATTATTAATGGCTTCGCTATTACTTCATGTAATTGTTATGCCAAAAAATTATTTCTCATTCCCTAACTTTATTTCTCAAATAAAAAACTAATTTTGTTAACCCCTTTTAAACTTTTCATGAAAATAGAGATCTTGCAGTTTTATAATATAGAACATTACCATATAAGGCAACACATAACTTCGAAATTAACTGACATCATGACAATCTGACCACAGGAAGGGTCTATTTCGGGAATCTGGGTACGAAGTGATGTATAATTGCGTTTTTACATTTATTCTCGTCAGGATCCCCTGTTTAGGGAAGATATTGGTCGTCTCTCTCTTAGTAATGTCGTCCATTACTAAGATAATCTATATGAGTCTGGGTTATTATTATTGAAGTTTCACCACTTAGGCCAAGCGACTAAAATTTTACCATATGTTTGAAGTTCTAATAATATTTCAAACGTAACACACACACACACACACATCAGTAATTTACTTTTATAAAAATCTCAGGTAATGGAACATGTGTTAATATTTCTTGGTAAGACATGATGATGAATCTGAGGTATGAACAAGTTGCATTTAGAAAACGAAACGATCCTTAAGCGAAATGAAAGTTCTTACAGGGAATATAGTACGAGGAAAATTGGATTTTCTCTCTTTAGTCTCAGCTGAGCCGTCCAAAGTCATTAGAATCATTACGCAGAGAAATTCAAGGAAGACTGGGCTTTCTTCTCCCCTGAAATTTAATTGCAGAGAAGTGCGTCGAAAATGTCATATTTACCATTACACTCCTTTGCCATTTGATAGGATAATGCATATATTATAGTTCATCCAATTGGATGGCACTTTCCGTTAAAGGCAATATACTAGTATATTTACAGTCATTTTAGATATACAGAAGGTACAGTTTTTAAATGGCAAAATTGTGTGATAATGGAATATTTGTTGTAATGAATCCATATTTAACCTCTATTTCTCATTGGATTTTAAACATTTTCCAAGCAGTTACTTTTGCTTATTTTATTATACGATGAATAGTAAGAGTTATAAACTGTCCTTGGTTGATAGTTTAAGATATATATTAGTCAGAGTTCTGAAGAGATTCGATTTGATTAATGTTTCCATTTTGAAACTTATCTCGTACCTGTAGATAGTATATTATTTGCTTTTTAATCATTATACACATACACACACACACACACACACACACACACACACATATATATATATACAGGTTGGTTATAATTATATAATTAAACTTCCTCTATAAACAGTATCCTACAGCTTAAACTCAAGCGGGTGAGCGGAATGTAACCACATTGGGTTATAGACTATACGTGAGATGCGCTCATGGAGTTTCGAAAAAAAAGTTAAAAAATGTCCACCACATGGCATTTTTTATGGAAAAACATTAAATTTAACAAAATAAAAGACCTAAACATAATACATAAAAAAATTTGTACATTGACTTGTTTTTAATTACCTTCTGATTGAACCACATTAAATAAAGGAAAGGTAATAAATAACAGTACGCCTTTGCAGTTTGAGAAAATAGAAGAAAAAAAAGTTGAGTTTGCAAAATCAGGTTCAGATTATGACGAAATGTCACAAGAGGAGCAGTTGTAATCGTGTCCGTGACGATATAATGAAAGGTGCTCAATGTGACCACCTTAAGTCAACTGCAACTGATCAGTTACGATCTGCTCTTGAACACACTGTCCATCGCTTTGAAACTTTACAGGTCAGTATATTTCAAAAAATTATAAACACATCGAAATATGGTCGGGAGTAGCCTCTGACTTTTAGTTAGAGTGTGAAGGGAAGATTTTCTGACTGATACTAAAAAGTGAATACATTTTAAAATTACCAAACTGTGAATTTACCTTAAAATTTGTTCAATTTATATGCCACTAACTACAAAGGAAGAAAATCGAGAAAAAATAGAACTCATTTCGAAGAATAGATGCAGCTTTATTTTGACAAAATAAATCTGGCTTTTCACATTTAAAATGAACTGTATTTCTGATAAAGAAGTGCCAGTGTTTCAGCATTCCCATCGTTTCTGATTTTTCTGATAGGGACACCAACCGTAGCCCTAGCACGACCAAAGCGATACTTTAAAATTGAAGTTATACATATTTGGAAAACTTGCATGTTGGTTTCTGGAAAAACAGTGAAATATTCATTTTAGCAAAGAAATTCTGTAAGGTAAAGGCCATATTGAGATAATGGCTTGAAGTTAAAAAACAATAAAAATCCTGGACTACATCTAGAACATAGATGTCGAATAATGAACACAAACAAAATACATTTTAAAAATATTTTACGCCCAGGATAAAAAATTATAATATTTTAGACATTACGTATGGAACGAGTAAATTGAAAATTGTCAAAATTTTTTTTACAATCAGACGCTGATACATTCTATCAGGAAAGCTATCAACATAATTAATATTAGGGATAACATTATTGCCATAATATGTATGTCATAACAATATTATGCATGATGGTATAGACAGGGCCAGAATATGTATCGTCAGCATCGTAAACCTGCAAGTCTCTTGTTGTTGTTATCAATCCCCCTAGTGTAGGAAAGTCTACACCAAGTCCAAGAGATCATGCCGCAAAAGAGAAATAC